>JBAWJQ010000456.1:0-336470 GCA_037783105.1 Bactrocera zonata
TAAGGTCAGTACCATTCCAAAAACTTTCTTTGCTTTCAAATGTGGTTTAAAGTACACACAATTCGCGTTCTGTAAAGGATGTGTTTCGCACGCTTTGCTCAATTTACAGTAAATATATTCAGCCTACTGAGTATAGATTTCACAACACCATCACCCATATTGAGGCCAAGCATAATAGAGGGTCGATCCGGCGCCGTTCACAGCATCTCGGACTGACGTATGGAACGACTTGGCTCATTTTACGTCGATATCTTATATTAAAAGCGCACGAAATACAAAAGTCAGCTAAGTATTAAGACGTATGCTTCCATAATTATACATAGTATACATTGTACAGGCATAATCTTAAAATTAAAATTAAATTAATAATAATTAAAATTAATAATAATTAAAATGGCTCAAAATTATATTGTCCAAAAATATTTTCATATTCTTTACTCACCTTCGGTATTGTTGGGCAGCGGTATGGGTTCGCCACCTTCACGACGCCACGTTATAGTCGGTGTCAGTGAACCACATTTTAGTGTTACGTTAGCGCCCTCCCGTATCACCATATCCGTGCTGGTGGGATAATCGATGATATCGGGTGGGACTGTTTCGCGAAAACCGAATACCGTAACAACACAGAATCAATTAAAAGTTGATGATTTAAACGAGGCACGTGATTTGCATGTAGCAACAACGTTGAAATGTTAAAATTGGCCAGCAGGCAGATTGGTGTGTCATGTTGGGATATTGTTGCTGGCCGGCGACAGTGAAAATATAAATGATTTTCAGTTTGCGATTGTTATTATAATATTAGGTAGGATTGCAAGATAATTTTAATGGCATTCGGGGTTTTCAAGCAGACAAGAACCATCACATTTAATTGTTGAGAGCATGAATTATACAGTTGGAAAAAAAGAATAGAAGAGAACACATGTTAGTAAAATATTATATATAAAAATAGTTATAGTATATCACCTAAAAGAGGTCTGCAAGTTAACTGTAAAATAAATCGGATCATGCTTTAATTCTATTCTGATTATATTGCTTGATTTGTTAAGACTGTATTATCTAGCGTTATTTACCATTGATATTATATTATATAGAATACTAGCAGCCCGTCCCGGCATCGCACGGGGTAGACAATTATTTATTTTTGGAAATTTGGATATAAAACACTTTTTTTCACAAATATTTTTATTTGTATTAAAAAACTCCCACAGTTACATTTGTATGTATGTAAGTCTTTTTATGTTCAATATCTTTGATGGTTTAAGTGGCGGGCACTTTCGAAAAATTAAAAAATAAAAATAATAATAATAAAAAAATTGAAATAACAGTAATAAATAATGAATTCAGTCGTTTTACATATAAATAAATAATAAATTATTAAATAAATATATTAAATAATAATAATAATAATATTCTTTAAAAATAAGAGTACACAAATATTATAAGTAAAAGTAATAATTACGAAAAAAATAAAAAAAAATAAATAAAATAAAAATACTAGTTATAACAAGAAATGGGCTGTCGTGGGACACCAGGTAGGAACGAAGTTCCTTCGGATAATGTAGAATCGATACAATTTGCAAAAAAAATTGTGCTTAATTTTATTTTATGTAGGTTGTCCTGATTTTTCTCTCAAATTTCGCTGATTAGTTTTTATTTAAGTACAGATAAGTATTAAGAAAATTTAGTATTTTAAGAATAAGAAATAATGAATTACGTAAAATAAAAAAATAATTCAAATTATATCTAAATAAATATTGGTAAATATTTTTTTGTTTTAAATTATCAATTGTTATTACAAATGATGTAATAGAGCTATAATAGAGCTATTTTATGCTTTTATTTGTAAAAATAACGTCAAGTTTGTTAGAGCTGTGAATAATTTTACATTTTACATATTAGTGGCATCACCACTCTACCTCCTCTTTCTATCTTCCATTCTACTGTCAACTCTACTGTCGTCCTACTGCCGTCGGCAAATATAGGAAATATTCAAGTTAGCGGGAACGACAACTGTCGGCCGGCAGTCGTGTAGTCGTGCAGCTGTCAAAATAACAGTGTCCATAAGAACGTCTGTATTTTAATATTTGACAGATGTAGTTTGCAGTCTGTCACGCTCTATGTGTTCCGCACTTCACTCAAAACTAATTTGCATACACAATAATGTTACAGATTTTCATGCCTAATTATTTTGCAAAACCTAAAGATAGGCTATAACTAGCGCTCTTACAGTCTTTTTCTTACGGGTTATTTCTCACAGTTTTTACTATCACTTTTTTTTCAGTTAGCTCCCGCAGCAAAATCTCTATCTTCTCCAAGCCTACCGTAAGGAACTTCGTTCCAAAAAATTAAAAAATAATAATAGTAATAATCAAAAAATTAAAATAACAGTAATAAATAATGAATTCAGTCGTTTTACATATATTTTTGCCACTGCACGTGCTCAATTCTGCTAAATAGTAGCGACAACGTCAAATTCCTTACTTTGATTCTATCGGCTGTTAGCCGCCAAATCGAACATCATACAGAATTCAATTTGCACCTTCTCTATACTTTACATTTTCTGGCCCGGCGCGCTTTTCAGAATGCATCGCAAACTACGGCCACGGCGCTATGGCGGTTTTGTTTACTTATTGAATTTTTTAATTCGTAATATCTTTTGAATGGAAAGTGCAATTTAAAAACTATTTTGTAAGATAATTTGTTTGGATAAGGATTAATATAAACACATAAATAGCATGGTTTGAATTTGGTTAGCATTTTCATTAATGTTTAAAATGAAAAAAGTTGTTGTAGTGACATAACTACAATAGTTGGACATATGTATGCTACCGCGGAGTTTTTTGTAGACATTATGATGTTCTTCAATATTGTTGTACATTATTTTGTTCTACCGCTAATAGTTTCGGCAGCGCATTCGACGAAAGACATTTTAAGACTCATTTTTCTACTCCTTCGGTTACATTGTTCAAATTTTACTAAGGATCCCTAATTTTTTTTCAAAATGAAATGTAGCCTATGTCAAATTGGAAGAACGTAGCATTCTACTGGTGGAAAAAGTTTTTAAATCGGCCCCGTACTTTTTGAGCCTATTCATTACAAACATAAAAACATACAAAAATAGGTACAAATCTTTTCTCTTTATAATAATGTATTAGTATAGATAAATTATATACTCAACTATACTCAATATATAATATTATAACAATGGATTCATACCATAATGACTATAATCAATTTCCAGGGCGCACAACTGTTTCAAAATTTAGTATTTAATCTATTTTCTAAATATTATCAATGAAAGTTTTTTTTTTTTTTTTTTTTGTTTATCAATTGCCAAAACGGCTCCTAATTTAGGCCTCCAATTTACGATATTCCTTCAATGGTAGAGCAAATTGTTATTGTCATTTTTACTAGCGACTACGATGTCAATAATAATATCCCTCAAAAAATTGGATCGCATATTCTGTATACAATGCACTTCTACTTAAGTTAGTAATTTTTGTGCTAAGTCTCAGTTACGATTTTTGAACTAAAAATATAGTGACCAAATATAAGATTATCTAAGTAAACAATGCTCTTCATAATTAAATAGTTTGAAAAAATCATTTATTAATTATAAATATTAACTCAACCATGATTAACACTCATATTTTGAAACTTATAACGGGTGATGAAAGTACTTTTTCCAATAACCTTTTGTGACAGATCACTCGTGAGTCGCCTCAAGCTATCATTTGATTTTTGTTCAGTATTGCTTGGAATTTCATCATGGAAAGACTTACGCCTGAACAACGTTTAGAAATCATTGAACTTTACAATTCGCGTTCTGTAAAGAATGTGTTTCGCGCGCTTCACTCAATTTACGGTCAATATATTCAGCATACTGAGTGTACAATTCGCAACACCATCACCCATATTGAGACCCAGCATTGATTATTGGATAATAATAAAGGGTCGATCCGGCGCCGAACGCAGCAAAACGGATTGACGTTTGGAACGACTTGGCGTATTTTACGGCGATATCTTAAATTGAAAGCGCACAAAATACAACTTGTGCGAGAACTGAACCTCGACCTTCCCAAGTGACATCGCTTCGCTCTATGGGCTCATGAAAGTTCCAGAAGATCCGATATTTTGGATCCAAATGCTGTTAAGCTATGAGGCCAATTTCTGGCTCGATGGGTAAGTAAAGAAGCAGAATTACAGCTTTTGGGACGAAGAGCTACCTGAATATATTCAAGGGATGCCACTTCATGCAGGAAAAAACAACGGTTTGGTGCTGTTTATAGGCCGCTGGAATTGTCGGTCTATATTTCTTCAAAAATTATAGTGATGAGAACGTAACCGTTAATGTGAACCGGCTATGTGATGCCTGAAGTTGAAGCTCGTGATCTCGGCAACATTTGGTTTCAACATAAGGGTGCAACTTACCGTACCTTGCACCATTCAATAGTTTTATTGAAAGAACACTTTGGTGAGCAGATAATTTGACGTTTTGGGCCGGTCGATTAGCTTCCAAGAATTGTGCGATATCTACCGTTAGACTATTGCCTGTGGGGATATGTTAAATCTAAAGTCTATGCAGACAATCGCGCTTCGATTTAAGCCTTGGAGCAAAATATCACGCTTGTCGTTCGCCAGTTACCAGTCGAAATCTTCGAATGGGTTATCGAAAATTGGACTAATGGATGGATCATAAGAAACGTAGTCGCGACCAACATTTTTTAGAGAAAAATGAATGCTAAGTAATGTTCTTTCGAATGATGATAAATATTATCCATTAGATTTAAAGTTTCTGTGTTTCTTTTTTGAAAAAGTAGGGAACCTCGAAATGAATCACTCTTTATTTTATTAATATTGCAGTTATGAGCCCAGAACTGGTGAAATATAAATTATCTTTAAAATTTATTTCATGAACATTTCAGTCATTCCTAGTTCCTAAAAACAAAACGCTAACTTCGTTCGTTGCGTCGAAGCCAAAACACCTTTCACAAATACAAAAGATTCTTAACAAGAACTTGATTTCGATCTATCAGTCTGTTTGGTAGGCTGATTTAATCCGATCTGAACGATTTTTTCGAAGATTGCAGAGAGGGATATTCGGAAAACGTCCGATGTTTTAATGTGGGTACCTTCTGATGACAGCCTTACCCCACGGTGACAAAAGCACAGCGGATCAAATCAATGTGTTGATCAGCGCCCTGAGAATGCTAGGCATTTTCAGTACCAATTGGCAGTGTGGAATGGACACACTGACCACCTTGGTCGGGCTCGAGGCCCATCTAAAACCTCTGCCGTGCTTTGGGTCCGGCACCTGGTTGCAATGCAACTACACATTCAACTGACAAAGTCAGTTCTTCCTGCATTTGGGTTTTAACCACAACCACCACAATACTTCCCGAGGGCTAGTCCGCATGAGCAGGTTGGAGTAAACTCCAAGGGCTCCTGCTCCCCGTGGTAGCAGAATTAAGTCTCCGGTCAGACCTCGTAGCCGAAACTACTACCAGTTGAGCTTCCATGCGGCTTTGGACTGGTGGGCAGGGGTTGAACCCCATACATACATCACACACACACACCAATCATACAAAAACTAACCCTAATTCCCAGCTAACTGCCTTCGCCGCTTAAATAATTCACGCGCACACAACCCTAACTGTTCGGTATTCCGACTAGTGGATATCACACCACCAACATCTAATAGTCTATCAGTCCAGCTAATCTACACAGCACCCAGATCTCTAATGTCCGAGTACATCGGGCATTCAGCAATTAAATGCGCCCACTCTTCAATCCCCTCCCCACAGAAACAATCCGACTTATCCAATAGCTGCCTCTGATGCAAAAATGCATTCGGAGTCCATGCCCGTAAGCAGAAAACCCAGACCCTATCATCTAGAAGCCTCTTGCTCCCTAGATATCCCTCCCTCTCCACATCATCATCGGAAATCCGTAGCAATGACACACTCAAACCCCTCCTTAACCTGAATGCAACCGCACGCTGTATGACGATCACATCAAGAGGGGGTGCACCTAACAGAACCTGCATAGCATCCGTTGAGATGGTGCGACATATAGGCAAACAAGCAAGCATCACATAATGCTGGATTTAGAAGAGTTTTTGAGACCCCGAGACAGTCGCGGCTGCCTCCCACCACAGCGGATCCATATGTGGCACAAGCCACAAACAAGCCACGATATATGGTGCAGACAGCACGACGCCCGAGACCACAGTCACTCCTAAAAATGGGGCGTATTTTGCCTACGGTTGTCTGCAGTCGCTCCTTCACATTTGCCAAGAGTAGAGTAAAACACATCCTTTCACTCATGGTCAACACCAGATGTTTGACTTGCGTCACATATCTGATGCTGACCCCATTCATACGAACAACCGGTGGACGAACCGTTGACAATCTGCCCTTAAGTAGCATTGCCACCGTTTTCTCCCTCGATATGTCAACCCCCACACCTACATCCCAAGTATTAACGATCTCTATGAGGTTTCCTCTTTCCCGCTCTAGCTCAGACCGCGAGCGACCTTCGACCATAAGAAGAAGAATGATCTCACGAGGGCGCGCTCAACAATGCCACAGTAAATCGGGCAGACAGCTGACATCATAAGATACCCAGCTGGCCTTAAATGCACAGTTGCGACAATGGGGTGCATTGACGCAACCGGCAGCTTTGTGGCCTTCTTGACCGCACCTCCGGCAGACATCCGATCTAGCCCTACATTCAGCCACCCTATGGTCGGAACCCATACACCGGAAGCAGCCAGCGGTGGAGTTTTCCGGTCGCACCCGGAAAGAAAACCACTTGATGTAGCACCTACCTGCCTCCAAGAGAGCGCACATCAGCTTGTTCGTACCCTCAACGACGACACTGGTGCTAGCGTCAGCGGTCACCTTCCAGGGACGACTTACCATCCTTACGTCAGATCTATGGGACGACGGGCTGAAGTCTTGGAAGTTCAGCCGGAGTAGCTCTTCCATGAATTCCTGAGGGGGGATCTCCGTATGGACCCCCTGAACCACATCCCGATGATCCAACTTTCGGTTGACAGCCACGTCCAACCTTACCTCCTCGAATTTCTTATTATTTGCCACCCGTTACCTCCCTAGAACAGAGAGAGTGCGAGTAACAGCTGCACCCCCTTTAATTGGTCGTACTTCGGGGACCCTCACTCCAAGTGAGGGACCCACCTCCTTAACCACCTTTTTTTTATCACTTCCTTAGAAGTTGCAGACCTCTTACTCCTGACCACGACCGATCAGGTCTCCTCAGGCTTCGACGTCACCGATTGTTTCCAGTACAGGAGCTAGAGGCGCTGGCATCGGTGCCGACGGAGCCGGCATTGACTTGCTCGGCGTCGAGGAGTGTCTGCAACAACTTCCCTTAAGGGCGTCTACTTGACTGCGAAAATGGGCGTTCTCGGAAATACCCGTCATCAGGAGCGCCTCATATTTTGAAGCAACATCGAAAACCAATGCATTTAGTTGCCCCGTAACTTTTTTTGCAGCAGCAACATGGTTCACTGCCCCGCCCCCAGCTAATATCGCTCCCCGCGAAAAACACCGCGTACTCTCTTTATTGGCTTTTGAGACGCTGGTGCTGCCTTTCGTAGCGCCCTCTTTTTCGACGCTCATTCCTTTCACAGCGGCGGCCACGCTCCCCCTGCCGCTGCCTCCCTCATTTTCGCACACATTGCGCGAAGACCCCGTATGCGCAACCCCTTTCCCAGTGGTGGCTACATTGGCACTTCCACCATAACTCTCGTTCCCTCCCTCAGTTTCGCCCTCTTGACGCGACGACTGAATACGCACCTTACGCCGAGTCGCGAAAAATGCCACTCACGCGCAGGCCCGCTCAGTAACAGCGACCACCCAAGCGGCGACTCTATTGGCCGCCGGCCGGACAAGGTCCCCGCAAAGATTCTGAGTTGACCGATGTGGCGCTGAACCAAATCGCTCCGTGGGCTAAACAATCGCTGTTACGACCGTTGGTCCTCACAGGAGTCGCAATCTCCAAAGCTGGACAGATAGTGGCACCCTTTGGGCAATCGTGTCCAGATTCTCCTGGCACTGAGTCAACTGAACGCTAGATGCTCAACATAGTACTACTGTCAGGCAGTCCAGTCAGCAAGAATGCAAACAACACGGTGCTACACTGGAACCGTACGAAGCTTCCACCAATAACAACAAAGTGGATGACCACGTTGCCCGTACATTATGTAGTAATAATAAAATTACTTACCGCTATATTACGCCGAGTCAGTACGCAAAAATGCACAAGAATATGCACCCCCACAAAACACTCGCGGTTACTAACCATCGCACCCAACGATCGCACAAACAAATTCACCGACCGCTACGCACATGCGCCAGGCAATAACAGTGCCAGCTAAATCGCGTAAACAAATGACCGCTCATAAGAAAATCGCAGAAAAAACACTTCTAAATCACAACGATTCCTTTCATTGGGGATCTTTTTTACGCGGCGGGTCCCAAACCCAGCACACCTCCCTAAGTAGGGAATATTTCGCCTTCTCACTTTAGCCCGCCTTCAAACGGATGTTCTTAGGCTACCCAGAGGATACTTGGTCGAAGACCGGAAGTCGTGAGCTGCTTGAGTCATATGTAAAATAATCGTTTCTGGCCACTCCCACGTGATTGGCGATCAGAGAACTTTCCTCACTTGCGTGAACTTCTACACATGACTCCATCCTCCCTCGACGAACAAAAGCCAAACTCTATAAGGCGCTCATAATTCCCGTCCTGCTATATGGTGCAGAGGCGTGGACGATGACAACAACCGATGAGTCGACGTTACGAGTTTTCGAGAGAAAAGTTCTGCTAAAGGTTTATGGTCCTTTGCGCATTGGCCACGGCGAATATCGCATTCGATGGAACGATGAGCTGTACGAGATATACGACGACATTGACATAGTACAGCGAATTAAAAGACAGCGGCTACGCTTGCTAGGTCATGTTGTCCGGATGGATGAAAACACTCCAGCTCTGAAAGTATTCGACGCAGTATACGCCGCGGGAAGCAGAAGAAGAGGAAGACCTCCACTCCGTTGGAAGGACCAAGTGGAGAAGGACCTGGCTTCGATTGGATTATCCAATTGGCGCCACGTAGCGAAGAGAAGAAGCAACTGGAAGCAACTATAATCGCGTAAGCGGTGTCTACGCCAGTAAAGAAGAAGAAATCACAACGATGCGCACGTCTATCCGAGTCGACAGTCAACCAACGAATGGGATATTCGGACTGACGGACATGGTTAAATCGACGGGGCTCATCTTTTATACATACGAGGTGCTTTCCAAAGTAAACACGCCAACGGTGGCGCTATCTATTTGCCGACTAGTGAGGACATAAATGACGATGAACATGTGGGTCAATCAAAATCCGTGATCACCGGAAATTACATCGAAACTGTGCGTAAATTCATCAAAAAAACAACCGAAATCATCATTGAAAATAATGGAAATGGAATTGAACATCTCCTAAACATCGATTTATCGCATTTTGACCGAACATTTGGGCTTACGAAAAGTGTGTGCAGGTTTTCCGCACAAATTGACTGTAAAAATTGCTCATAATCCAACATTCGAAGGACGATTAGTTGACGAAAAATCACATTTTGACCATTAACCACTCCTCGTATTTACCTGATATGGCACCGTGCGACTTCTTTCTTTTCGGAAAAATGCATTTGCCCATGAAAAGAAAGCGTTATGCAGACGCTAGTATATTTGCAATAGGAGCTGTATTATCACAAAATAAAAAATCAATGTCATTTATTTCACGTCCAACCGAACAGAATTACTCTACAAATGAGAAAGAGTTACTCGCAATTGTGTGGTCCTTACAGAAACTCCGAAATTATTTATATGGCATAGCAAACTTAACTATATTTACCGATATTTTGCCATATCAGAAAAAACCCCTATAAAAAATTAAAAAGATGGAAAAATTTCATCGAATAATATGGTGCTAAAATCACTTAAAACCTGGACATCAGAACGTTTTTGCCGATGCACTTTCCCGCCAACAAATTAATAACACATCTATGTAATTCTGATAATTCCCAACATTCAGCATGAAGCTCCCCAATACAAAAAATCAAACGTGTAAAACAACCATTAAATTGCTTTAAAAATCAAATTATCATAAAACAATCAGATGTATACCTCGCCCAAATATCATCTCAAAATATTTTTTTTGTTACAGTAGACATACACTTTTCTTTAACACTAAGACTGAGCTCATGGACAGATTAAAAAATGTAATCAAACCAAAAGTAGTAAATACATTTCCCAATGCATCTATCGTTCTAACTCAATCAAGTGTATTTATAAATCTATAAAATCTGCATGATTGCTTGCGGCCGTTGTACGTCTGTCAATGAATCAGCTAAGGTAGAGTATGACCACATTTCTTCATTCATTAGGATGAATGGCTTAATTTCGATGGTCAAATTCGTGTTCTATACATGTAAGCATGGGTATACATGTACTGTTCCTACTGTTATCGATTTACATACGTACATTTATTTAGTACGTATATTCCTTGTATCCTATTAATAGGTCATGAAAAACTTTGTGTTTATTTAAGTGTGACCCTTGTGTAATGTGTCCGTCCAAAGAAAAAAATGTCTTGGTAGTTTTTGTAGAGGAATTTATTGCATGGAACTCTTTTGTTTAATGTTATAACCCTAAAAAATAAAAACTGTACATAAGTAATGAATATATGTATAAGAAAATTCGAAAAGGAAAATTTAAGTTATTCACTACTTCTTAAGTGGCTTAAAAAGTCCTCCACTTCAGCAGTTATTGCAGCTTTCACAGTTGTTGAAATTAAGAAAAGGTTGCTTGCAAAAACTTGATTTTGCTTATATATATTTATATGGTAGATATATGCTATAGTGATCTGATCTTAAAGGGGTATTCTAGTCTAGAAATTTGAAAAAATCGAAATATTTTTTTTTCATAATTCGATAGTTTTGATATTCAAAAATATCTCCCTAAAAGTATTTTTCAAAACTCAAATTATTTTCAAAGTTATAGCCATTTAAGTGACGAGACAAATGGACCGGTTGAGCGAATATCGTATAACGTAAAACTTTGAACGAGTTCTGTTACTATATTCCTTCGTTAAATAAAACATCTTGTCTCCTTGAAGATTACACCAATAATAATCTTTATTTCTAAACCAATTTTACATGAAGGCAAACAAGTAAAAGAAATTTGATGAGTCAAGAAAAATACAGTAAAAATCAAAACAATAATAATTGTATAAAAGTTGGTAAACAGGAAGTAAGTATCAATTACAATTGTTGCAATGTTTTAAATTTGATGAGTCAAGAAAAATACAGTGAAAATTAAAACAATAATAATTGTACAAAAGTTGGTAAACAGGAAGTAAGTATCAATTACAATTGTTGCAATGTTTTAAATTTGATGAGTCAATAAAAATAATAAAGTACAATAAGAAAATAAATTTAATGAATTGTTGTTATTGTTTTATTGGTGTCTTCTGGGTTTTGGTGGGGGTTGATGTGACGATATAACTCCTCCCCCCTTAGAGTAGAGCGATGGCCACAACGAAGTTGGTGGGGGCAGAGCGGCTTCAGTGGGCTTAGGATAATACCGAATTTTGGGGTTTTTCCATAACAGAGTTACACTAGTGATAGTTAAGGTGATGAGTATCAATGTTGTTATCGTTATTATGTTTCTTCTTTGAATTGCATCCTTTCTTAATTTCATAATATCATTTTTGTTGATGAAACTGTAATCTTTGATTTTCTCTAGGCTTAAAGTCTCTGTTACTGTTTTTATTTGCACTTTCTGTAGATTTGGTGGTGCTACGTAGATTTTGTCCCAATGGACTGAAGGGTTGCCTTTATATGTTGTTCCCGCTATCGTGATGGAACAAGTCGTTTAGTGGAGAAGAGAGGTTCCTTCAGTTGTGAAGTTTTGCCACAATCAGATGTTATCGGTAGTCCCTTTACGTTGATAACCATTATATAATTATCTTCCGGTTGGAATATATTCGATCTGGGCCCCACATCCTTCACAGGACATATTGGTGTTTTATTATTCAAGATTCTACCGATACAAGATGAATTATTGGTGCTTTCGAAGTCATTTGACCTCTTGCAGTAATACACATTCTCAATTTTTGGGCAAATCTCTGTTAAGTACTGGAGCTCGTGGTTATTGTAACTTACGTATGGCTTTGTTTTAATTACTTTCGTATTATTCATAGGAAGAGGAATGAGATGGAAAAGCGAATTCGTACTTTTAGCCAAATTTGGAAGTTTTATATTAAAAATTAGGTTGCTATTATTATAATATGCTTGGAGTTCCAGAAGTTCGTAAAGGTGTCCATCCGAAACTAAGTCAATATTCTGGGACTTAAAATGGTGTCTTATTTCATCCAATTCATCTGGATGAAGAATAAGCTTTGATACTATACCAAGTTTTGCGAGCATTACAGCTTCTATTATGTCAGAGATATGGTTCAATAATAAATCTATATTATAATCAAGCTGATTCATGTATTGGATTTCTAATAGCGCATTGTCTTCTTTTAGAATATGATTAGTTGTTTTTGTTGAGAGTTTTTCTAAAAAATTTGCAGTGCTTTCCTGATTGTTATTTATATGCTCTGTCAAATTTTTAAACCTCTGTATCATTTGTATACTCAAACCTTTTTGATTTTCCTCTATTATTTTTAAATTTAAGGTTGTGTCTTGAAGTTCTTGTATTTGTTTATTTATAGTCATAGCGTCATTTGCGTCCATGTTCCCAGTTACATATTTTATTACAGAGCCTAAGCCGTTGAATAGTCCTCATTTTGTACGTTTATATGGATTTAATGTCTGTAGTTTGTTTTCGAGTCCCTTAAGTTTCAGCACCCTTTAGAAGGCTATTTTTTTCAAATTTGTCTACGATAGTAATTAATTTTGAAGCTTGCGAATTATAATTGTCCAAGTCTATTATATGAATGAATTTGAGATAACTTTCAATCGTTCTCGCGTGTCCAATCTTCAGGGCTATCATATTCTGGTCTTTGTCAAAATTTTGTATTTCCAAGACTTGTCTATAAGCAAAGGCTATTCTAAAGGTAAATAATTGTTTATTATTTTCGTGGTCTCAGTTTAATTTTTGATTTGTGTAATTTTTTGTATTTAGTAGTTTGTAAAGTAACGTCATTATCTTTTAATACTTTATGGCGGGTATTGTAACTAGCGAAGCGAATTTATTTGGCGAAGCGAACGCTTTGGCGAACATACCCCAAATTTGCATTGTGAATGGTGAATGAACGTATTCGCTAAAATATGTCGCTGCCATTCATGAAAAAAGGAGCGCGTTCATCCGAATTTGACATTTGTGTCATTTATACTTAAAAATATTTATTATTATATCAACTGAAATTCGAAAATATGTTTAATAACGCGGATCTGTATTTTGAGGATAATTACGATGTGGAAACGCGAACTAATCTTCTTCGACAGCGCCGTTTTATTAGAGATAATTCTAATTCTACAGAACTACCTAACACGGTGTATGTATCCAGTTCAATTATAACGAATAATAAGAAGTTTTTGTTCAATGTACATGTATTTGTAGATTCCTTGCGAATTTCCGCTTAAACAAGGACGCATTTATGTATGTGCTAGATAAAATCAAAGACAAATTTCATTGTCGGATGTCGTCTTCCATAACGCCGATGTTAAAATTGTGTGCCGCGCTCAGATTTTTTGCACATGGCAGTTACCAACAAGCTATAGGGAATGAATTTCAGTTGGGACTTGCTCAGCCAACTGTTTCCCTTATTTTAAAAGAGATCATACCCATTTTGGAAAATGAAATTTGTCGTACCCATATAAGCGTAGATATGAGTGAAGAAGAAAAGCAGCAGGCAAGGAGCAAATTTTATTCAAGATCGGGAATACCAAATGTAATAGGCTGCATCGATGGAACCCATATTGAGATTTATGCTCCTACCACAAACAAACACCTCTATCTAAACAGAAAATGATTTTTTAGCATAAATGCAATGATTGTGAGTTTTTATGAATTTAATACAGTAAAATTGGTATAAAATTTTTATTGTATTTTTATTACAGGCTTGTGATCATGATATGAATATCCGTTTTGTGGATGCTAGATATGCTGGTTCTACACACCGTTCGTTCGTATAGAACAATAATTCTCTAAGGCATGTTTAGAGGCAGCGCATCAAAACGGAGATCAGAACTCTATTTATTTAGGTATTCGTAATATTTGACTACTGCGCAAGTTTAATATTGACATATGAATATTGAAAACAATAATACATTTGCAGGTGACTCCGGATACCCACTAAGCCCTTATTTATTGACACCTTTCCGTAATGCAGAATCTGGAACTAGGGAGTCAATTTTTAATAAGAAGCACGCAAAAGCGAGAAATGTTGTTGAACGTACGATTGGAGTTTTGAAATGCCGTTTTAGATGTCTTCGGAGTGATAGAAAAATGCGCTATGATCCTGCTAAAGTAACATCAGTTATTAATATATGCTGCGCCTTGCACAACATTTGTAAAAAAATTAGAATCGGTGATCCGGAGGAGGCTGAAACCTTCTTTGATGCCGTTGTACCATTGGAACCAATTAATGAAAATGGCAATAGTTCACCAGGAGAGCGCCGCAGAAGACAAATTGCTGATGCTTTGATGTAAATGAAACTATACCGACTTCAGTGAATAATATATTGTATTCTTTTATTTTATTCAATACTTTGAAATTCAATATTACGTAGATAATAAATATAAAAAATTACAAAAACTACATGCTTTTTAATTAAATTAAAAAAATCACAGATTCAATTCCGTCACTTATAATAATAAAGTAAAAATAAATTCATCACATGTTTTCTTACAAAAAATCTCAATTTCAAGTTCGGTTAGAATATGAAATAAAAAAAAATTCATCACATTCCTATGAAATAAACTAAATTCAATCTATTTACAAGCACCCTATTTACCCTATTTTTTTGCATTTTTAATTTTAAAATTTGTAGTTTTATTTACATCTTTCTTTATTTCTTTTTTTCTCTAAATTTTCTTCCTCTTCCTTTCTTTTTCATTTTCAATTTAATTTCTTCTTGTTTCAGTTCATATGTTTTTCTTGCATACCTTGCAATTTCATCTATTTTTCTATCCATTTTTGCAATTTTGTTGGAAAGGGTGTCTTGAACTTCGGCTTGCTTTTCCAACGTGTTTCCTCGGTCGTGCGCTCTTCTGGCTGAATTTCACTAGTATTTACCGCAGTCTCTACTTCATCAGAGCCATATGATAAGCCTGTAGGATTTACAGCCGCCTGAAGGTGAAGAAGCTCATCCAAACTTTGCTCTAATGGAAATAAACTTTGCTGAGCATAAGGTCCTCCTCCTGTGGCAACAGTTTCGCGTCGGTTTGTCGCAATTTTTTTTTTAGTTTCAGTTTATAATCTAACCAAACCTAAATGCTACACATAAGTAACTTCAACCAAACAAATTAATTAAATTTTTACCTTATTCCATTCGCGCCCGTTTGGCAATGATGATTCATCTAATATCTCTTCGTGATCTAATTCCATTTTCTTGGATTTTCTGGTTGCCATTATAATTCTGTATATTTCAGTTAGGGTTGAATGAAGTCGTTCTACTGGAGAGTTGTTACTGGATTGTTGAAATGATGTGAAGTGAAGTATAATTTCATATTGTCTACAAAAATCTTTAAAAATGTTAGATGTAAATTCGGTACCCTGATCACAAACAATTTTCTTAGGTATTCCCGCAAGGTTCATAAATGTTTTTAAAGCTTTGAGCACACAAACGCTTGTTCTTGATGGTAATGTATAGCCTGTCGCATATTTGGAAAATTTATCGATGATGGTTAAAGTACATTTACTGTTTATAGTATATATGTATATCAATGTGCAAAATTTGAAGACGTTCATTTGGTGCTTCTGTAACTTGGAATTCTAATTTTGGTAGGTGCCTGTCGTATTTGAGTGTATTGCAAATTTCACAATTATTTAAAGTTTTATTTATTATAGATTGCATAAGGGGAAAATAATATTGTCTCTTTAAGTATTCATAAATTTCGGTAATTCCTCTATAGTTCCTATTTTCATGACAAGTACGAATTAGTTCAACTTGCTTATCATTGTCAGTTACATCTGATAGGATTTTAGTGCATCGGACAATACGAAATTGTTTTCCATTTGAAAAGTATTTTGAGTATATCAGTTGAATAGTTCTGAAAGTTGGTTCATCGGAGAAGATGGCAGTTAGTTTACCTGAGGGTATAAATTTTTTGAAACTCTGAACTATTGTGTCTTGAGAAAATTCTTTTTCTCTTATAGTTCTACGTTGTTTGTTTCTAAAGATGGTTTCAACAGTCATACTGGGTTTTTTGTCAGATCTTTCTAATAAAAGTTGCAAGTTGAATGAATTTAAAGGTTTTTCTGAAATTGGTATGCCATCATTCACATTTTCTTTACATGAATGTATTGAAGACAGTTCTTCCGAATCACACAAATTTATATCAGCGGTTTTATCATGATCTAATTTTATCCTGCTCAATGCATCTGCGTTACTGTTCAATTTTCCTTTTTTGTATACGATCTCGTAGTCATACTCTTCCAACTTCAGGCGCCATCTCACCAATTTCGAATTGCCATGTAAGTGGTTTGTGGTCAGTAATTATTTTAAATTTACGACCGAAAAATAATGGGCGGAAATATTTGGTTGCCCACACTATGGCTAAAAGCTCTTTCTCAATAGTGGAATAGTTAATCTCACTCTCAGAAAGAGTCCTACTTGCGTAGCAAATAGGTTTGTCACTACCTATGTGACCTTTAGAAAGGACTGCTCCAAGCGCAATGTTACTTGCGTCTGTTGTGAGTAAAAATGGCTTTGTGAAATCAGGGTATTGCAGTATTGGATCGTTCATTAAAATGTTCTTGCATGTTTCGAAAGCTTCTAGGTATCTGGCATTTAGTGTTATGCTTCTGCCCTTTTTTAAGCATTCTGTCATTGGTTTTGCAAGTCTTGCCAGGTTCGGGATAAACTTCCTATAATAACTAAGTAGGCCTATGAACGATTTTATTTCACGATTAGTTCGTGGTATTGGAAATTTCTGTATGGCTTCTATTTTTGTCGGATCCGGTTTTATGCCTTCCGTCGTGACTACATGTCCTAAAAAAGCAATTTATTTTCGCATAAACTCTGATTTGTCCATCTGGACCTTAAAATTTGAACATCTTAACTTTATAAAGACTTTTTCTAGATTCTCAACATGTTCCTGGAGGGACGTCGAAAATATAATAATGTCATCTAAATTCACTAGACAGATTTTTCATCATGTAGGACATTATCCATAACCCTCTGGAAAGTTGAGGGTGCGGTTTTTAAGCCAAAAGGCATTCTTACGTATTCGTAGTGACGTCCTTCCACAGTAAAGGCTGTTTTTGATATGTCCCGTGGATCCATTTCAATTTGATGGAAGCCACTTGCTAAGTCCAAAGTTGAAAAGTAAAGGCATTTGCCCAGTTTATCCAAGATCTCAGATATGTTCGGGAGTGGGTACCTGTCCGAGACGGTTTTCTCGTTCAACTTCCTGTAGTCAATGACCAGTCTCCATTTCGTCTTCCCTGATTCATCCTTCTTTTTTTCAACAATCCATACTGGAGAGCTATATGGGGAAAAGCTCGGCCTAATAATCCCTTGCTCCAACGTCTCTGATATCTGTCTCCGAACTTCCTCTTTGTGAACGAAAGGATACCTGTAAGACCTAGTATGAATAGGAATATCGTCCGTCGTCCTAATTCTGTGTTTTATTTCATTTGCAAACGTCAACTTTTCATCCTCTCTATAAAAGATATCACTATATTTAGTACATAGCTTCAAAAGTTCATGCTTTTCTTCGCCATTCAGATGTTCCATTCGGAGTAAGTCAGATAAATTTGCAATTCTTTCACTGTTTGATTTGCAATGCATATTAATGTTATTAAGTTCGACGAAGTTTTCTGAATCATACGGACTTGTTCTCAGGGGTTGCTCTAGGAAAATTGTTTGGTCATTCCCCGTGGGATTAACTACTTCTATTGTACTAAACCAATCTTTCGCAAAGTATATGCCTGGAGAAATAAATAAGCCGTTGTCCAAAGTTATTGTATTTATCATAATATCTCCTTCCTTATAATCAACTGGCAGTTTTACGATTTGTTTCGAATTTGCCTCTATTGTGAATTTATCAGAGGAAACATTTGGTTTCATTTTAAGAGGTATTGTAATATTATTTGTAATTAGTATTTCACTTTCCAGATCAATTTTAGCTGTAATTTTTTTCAGAAAATCTAAGCCTAACAGTCCGTCAAAATAATCATGGAATTTAAAAACTAAGAATGTAAGAGTTCCTGTTTTCCCAATTTCTTTGAGAATAGGTAATGTCACTTGCTTGTGAATTATATATTTATGTAAGATGGTAGATATAGTTATTGGAGTACATTTCTTGATATCTAAGGGATCTATAAATTTCAGGTTTATAAATGAAGAAGAAGCGCCAGTATCTATTAGGAATCTTAATTGTCTGCCAAATGGAGAGCTTATATTGATATAGGGTAATATACTACCAAGTTTATTGCAGTCTATATAACCTGTCTGTTTCTTCAGGCTAACTGTAAAAAATCCTGGTTATCGTCAATATTGTAATTTTCATACTGGTCCAGGTTTATCTTGTTAGCGTAGTCAAGACATGGGACAGAGCTTTCATTTCGAAGACTTCTAAATTCGTTAATATTATTCATTTCATTCCTATTTATTATCCTACTAAATTGAGTGCTTGGGCTAGTTTTAAATTTGTTTGTGACTTTTTCAAATTTTGAAAATCCACTACCGGTATCCATAGGTTCTGGTGGAGGCTGTGATTGCCTCCAATTTGTTTGTCTCGAAAAACTATCGAAGCGTTGGCTGGGTGTAAAATTTGAAAAATTCTCGCGATGTACTTGGGAATTTTGGGGTAACAAATTACGCTTCTGTTTCAATTCGGCTCAAAATTATTGTTATTAACATAGTAAGGTCTGGTTGAAAAATTAGAATATCTTTTAAGTTGGGAATAATTTTCTTGTCTTGGTGCATTATTTACAAAATTTTGTGGATATTTGGGATATGGATTATATTGGTAATTTGGTCTCCATTGAGGATACTTGGGTTTATTCAAATTGGACCTAATATAATAAATATTCTGTTCTCTGATGCAGTAGTCAAGAGCAATCGGCAATGATTCTGGTCTCATTGCTCTAATCGTAGATCCCATAGGTTCCCGTAAACCCGACAAAAATGATTTTATACACATTTCAGAAAATAGATTTCTCTTTGCATTAATTACCTTAGTGTCGGACTCATGGATAGATAAATTATTAGAGAAGGCTGATTGGATTTCCATTATTTCGCTGTAATATTTTTCAATCGGTTTGCCGTATTGTTTTAAACAATGAAGATCTCTAATTAGGGATGTTTCTGTCCTTTTATCTGAATAATGCGATATCAAGTTTCCTCTGATCCCATCCCAATTGAGGGATGTGCCATACATGTTTAAGACTTTGTTGGCTTGACCATCTATTTTATTTCTTATGGCCCTTAAGAGGATTAGTCCATGAGGAGTGTTATCTGCTCCACTAATGTGAAGAAGTATTTCTTCCACATTACTAATGAATTCGTGGAGCAATCTTGGATTACCATCAAATTTGGGTAGGTACTTGATTGCATCTGGAATTTTAAGTGAGTTAAAAATGTCGATATTATTCATGTTGTTACTATTAGTTGTCGTTTGAGTCCTTGACTACTACTTGGAACTTCTGTATTTGAAAGCATATCGAAATTTAATGTAATGGCTTCGGATATAACGGGTAGGCTTCTTGACTTAAAAATCTTAAAACTTTTAGGATATGGAAAATATCTAGATTTACTACACATCAAAAATAATAACTTGTTTTATTTACGTAAGATAATTTGGTTCCGATTGATAGGAATTTGGAATCAAAGAATGCCTACACAAAAATAATTTATTTCGATTTTTTTATTATTATGTATATGTAATTAGTTTTTATTTAACTTCTCCACTTTTCCACTTCTTCCTTTTTAATTTTATTTATTTTGATATTGTATGTTATATTTTCTTTTAAATTATAAAGATTTAATTTTTTTTTATTGATCTTTCGAATCTTTCTTTTGAATTAATATATTTTTATTTAAAATTTTCTAATTTCATCTATTTTCACAATACATGTACATATGTACATTTGTTAACTTTTCTAAAAAAATTAATTTTTTTTTTTATATAATTCAATAACCACTCATTTACTTGCAAAGCCCCTATGAGAATTGTACGCATGAGGGATTTAGGTCCTTTTTCCAACGGTTCTCGAGTATTTCTACTTATTTTCCTTGTAGCCTTATACCAATATGCTCTTGATATTTGTTCTCCGTCCTACATTCCTTCGAATTTTTGGACAGGCGGATCCTTATGTGGTCCAAGGATTTAATTATTAACAAATATATTATTTTGTTAGCACTTTTAATTAAGTTTCAACCCGAACCGTTGGCTTTTCGACTACGCCAGTTAAGTTACTATATTCCTTCATTAAATAAAACACCTTGTCTCCTTGAAGGTTACACCAATAATAATCTTTATGTCTAAACCAATTTTACATGAAGGCAAACAAGGAAAAGAAATTTGATGAGTCAATAAAAATAATAAAGTACAATAAGAAAATAAATTTAATGATTTGTTGTTATTGTCTTATTGGTGTCTTCTGGGTTTTGGTGGGGGTTGATGTGACGATATAACTAACGCGTTTTTCCCAAAACTCCCTTTTTTTGATGCGGTAGCCACAATATCTCAAGTTCTAATTAGTAGTATATTTTAAAAATCGACAAAATTGAAAAATTAGTAAAAACAAAGTCGACCATTTTTTGAGTAGCCGCCATTTTATGAATTTTGTTTTTTTTTAGTTTTGCTGCTTCATGATATAGCGACATTCGTACTCATTAATAATCTGTCTTCGTTTTGTTTTTCGATTTTTTTTGCGCGAATTCACCAAAAATCAGCCGAAATCATCACTGAAATTCATGGAAATGAAATTAAACATCTCCAAAACATGGATTTATCGCATTTTGACCGAACATTTGGGCTTACGAAAGGTGTGTGTACGGTTTGTTCAGCACAAATTGCCTGACGACCAAATTTTGCTCAAAATCCAACATTCGAAATTGATTTTGCCGAAAAAACCATTTGTTCTGTTTTCTTTTACGTCCTGACTTTGGAACACACCTTGTATTTTATTTATCTTTATAAATATGTATATACCTACATATGTATAAAAAAGATGGAAAGGAGTAAAGTCCGTTGTTGCAGCTGAAATGTGCATATAACGATTTCTATTCCGATAATCATTTAGTCATTTCGGCAAAACATTCTTTATTGATGTCACACAACGATATATGTATGTATGTATGTATATATTTTACTTTCTTACTTTGAACAAATCATTAACAGATATTTGTTAATGCACACAGCAAAATTTCGGTACTCAATAAAACTTAGATACATATGTACATATATATGTACTATATATCAATATTACAATCTGACTTTTGGGACATCTAAAAGTCCACTATAACTTCTTTAAAAGTTTTCGTTGGCGTTTTTCGCTTCATATGGGTCAGACTTCTGAGAAATTCCAGTGGAGTATTGAGATTATATAATATATGAATGTATACTGACTTATATACACAACGGAAAAGATTGTCGCTTAAAATACTGAATAGGAATCATCGGTCCGCATTCTGAGAAATGAACGGGCAAAAGTAAACACGTTACCTCTACAAGCTTAGTTTTGGCATGTGTTAAATCAGGTGCCGATAACGTTGGTATCTGTCCAGTGAGACAAATGTGCACACACGATTACATACATATAACGTGGTTTTGCCGCATAGCAATTTACTTGTAAAATGGTTGAATGCGCTCAATGAGCAGGAAGTTTTTTTTCCATGTGTGTGAATGTTCGTTCTGCAGTGTGGTAAACATTGTGCATTTGAATATGTAGTTTTGTTTTGCTAATAAATGATTAGAAATTTTGGGGTTAATTGTTCTTTATATAGACTCTTTTATATCAATATGTTGTCTAGTTATTTAACTAATGAACATTCTTTGGTTTTCTTTTTTGTCATTTGAATACTTGACCATTAGTTTGTATATAAGTAATTTTTATGATCTTTTTCATCCCTTTCATACCAATAATTCATACATCTTTTTGAATACATATACATATGTATATTCTGACATGTTTACTTTTTTAACTATTTACTTTTTAGGTTTGCAGATTATTGACAACACCCTGCAGCGCCGCCTATCGTCCCACTGGTAGCGTGACATTTTGTAATGGCTCACCAAATTTTGATAAATCTGTGAAATGAAGAGGAAATTAAATATTTTCTTACTTGAATGCATAGTTTTTGAAATTTATTTAAAGCAAAGCGTTTTTGAAGGGTTTTAGGTAGGAAAAATAAAAAAGTGAATAATTTCAAAAATTAGCGTCTGGTATATAGGAGAGTCTCAAAAAACGTACTCGTATCCATAATTGCGATATGCGCCTTTCTTGACAACGAAGATGCTTTTGATAGTGCGTCCCACGCAAGCGTCTTTAAAACACTGGAGAAATGGAATACGGCGGCTTTATAATGCAGGTGGAAAAAGACTGTTCTATGTACAACGATAGCCGAAAGCACTGTGGGGGAGAGTAAAATTCCTCTTGGTACTACGAAAGTTGCCAACAAGGTGAAGTTCTATCACCTCTACGACATGGAGTCATCGAACCCAACACTGACTTCTTCTTCTCTGCCCGCACACCGGAGAAGGAGTTGTGGGTAGGAAGAAGCCGTTGCAGGAGAGGGGCGGTGAGCTTCTTCACGTATGGGTCAAAGCTTGGGGGAAGAGGAACTATTTATCAACTCCAGTTCACACAATCGGTACATGCGCTGTCGCAAAAGCCTTCTGCCCCAAGATCGATGGCAAAAGATCAAGTGATCTCTTTGCCCTCAGTAAGGCTAGCATCTCCCTAGTTGTGGGGCCTTTAACGGGCCATTACTCTATAGGCATCCACGCAGTAAGGAAATCCTACTAGACGTTATCTGCAGAAGCTGTATGGAAGAAGATGTGGCGGAAACAACTCAAAACTGTTCCGAGTTTAGGAGGTCAAGATTTGAACACTTGGGTGCGCATACCTTTGGACATCTCACAGATTTGGCGGCAGTGGAAATTCAAAAGGACTGTGCAATTTTGTATTGGCTACTAAGCGTTTTGCTAATTTATAGTTCGAACACAGGAGCTTTTCTTTTCTATGGTATCACAAAGGACTACATACATTAGTCCACGTGCGATCTTTTGATTAGCCATCTAACCTAAACTAACTCCTACTATGGAGTCTAGTAGTAAATCAGCGCCCAAATAAAGGGAATCTATGCCAGAGGCACGCCGATGACATTGTCATAATGGCATGAAGTAAACTTGAGAATATTCAATAAATATCATCCGGTCAAAACCCACCGTGATCCCTTTTACAAAGCGAAAATCTATTCCGGGGTTGAGGCCCTAACACTTGGTGGTCAAACTTCTAGAAATTTTATTAGACTGAACCTTACGTTGGAAAACGCATGTGGAATTAACACTATCCAGAGCCAAACACCAGATATCATCTGTTACTGTATACTTTGATCGTAAGGCCTATTGTCACTTATAGAGCGGTTGCTTGTCAAAAGCAATGCATCCGCTGAAAAGACTTGCTTGAGTCTGCGTTTCAGGGGCCATGCGCACTTGCCCAACCGCAGCACTTGAAGTTATGCTGGAGCTCACACTGCTACATCCCGTGTTCAAACAGCCAGCGAAGCATTCTATGCTGCTCATGGCAGCAGAGGGCTTTGCCAAAGAGAAAATAATTTCACTGGTCTTTCTTCCAACAGACGGCATAGAGTAAGGTAGAGTGAAGTGATTCCATGCTTGACCTACTGCTGAGAGGCAGAACTATCCAGTGGCCCACTGACGGCTCTAAAAATATCGGCAGATATTTAACAGGTATTGCGGGGCCGCATACACATTTTTTCATACGAATGGGTTGTTTTCTGAAAATCTTTCAAGCAGAAGTCTTTGCTTTAATTAAGTATGTGTAAATAAATCTCGGGAGCATAAAGGGGTAACCGGCAATAAGTTGGTAGGCCAGCGCTGCAGCGGCTTCCAGGATGATTGCTCCGCACAGAGGAGAGAGTGGGGAAAGAACAGTCCTGTCAGCCGGAAACGGAAATGCGCCACGTCAAATTACTAATGATTCCAGCTAGCAAGGTTCAGAGACATGTTCAACCTACCCCTCGTCTACTTATCGTGCTCTATACTAGACACTGAAGGTTCAAGAAACACTTGTTCGACATGGACAAAGTCTCTTGCTCAAACTGCTGGCTTGCGACATGGAACCGGAAACTAAAGAACATCTAATTCTTCATCTTGGATCCATCTATTTTATAGCGCTGGACCTTTGTGACCATATATGTTATAGGAGATCCCAATACACCATAGGTCATAGTGCAAAACTCCAACTATTTAAATCTAAAAATCTGAAACCAAAAACAAAAAAACTCGAGGAATGTCGCAATTTCTGGAACTAAAAAAAATCGCATACATATTCATATATTGGTGACCGTCTGAAAAAAAAAACAATGCCCATACCAATGTTTTTTAAGTTTAAAAATTGTAAAAAATAGTAAAAATTTAAATTTGGGTCTATAAACCACAAAATAATTTGAATTTTGCAAAATCATCTTCCACATACTCTTTTATAGTTAAATTTTTAATTATAAACAAATGTTTTTTTTTTTACTTTTCGACTAGAATACATTTTAAGAATTTTTATTTTTTATTTTTATAAAATCATGCTTGAAGAATGTGGCCTTTAATGTGTACCAACAAATTGTAGTGCAGAGTAGAAGGAAATTGAAAATGTAAAGCAATACGAGATTTCACAAAGCTCTAGTACTCTGTTTTACAGAGTACCTCTTCACTCTGGTAAACAGAAATTTTTTTATACACTCTCATATGCTTATGTGCTCTCACGCGGAGAAAACGCCACAGAAACATGAGTACGCATTTATCAACAAAAGTGAATGAAAAACTGCGTAAACGTAAAGCAATATTACACGAACACTTGCATATATTATTTTCCATTCTCCAATATGTATATGCACACAGCATTTAAGATTCTATACCAGTGTAACGCATAAAAAAATTCGTGCATTTTTTTAAAAGAAAGTGCCCAATTGAATGTTTCGAACTTCTTTGGACATTACGTCCAGTATATATTCAGCTATATTTTAAGATTTTTTTTTCAAAACTATTGAAAATAACGGAGTTATGTGCCGTCGTCGGAAGTCCCAAAAAAGTGCCTCAACTGCTGACATGATTCAGGCCGAATGAGCAGCTGAAACAGAAAAATTCAAAAAGTTTGTTAAACTTAAATAGATGAAGAAGTTGAAACATATCAAAAATTAACAAAATGGTGTAATTTAAAAAAAAAAATCATTTTTTTAGTCAACCAATCAAAAAGATCGAAGGTTGGAGTCATGTGTAGAAGTTCACGCAAGCGAGGAAAGTTTTCTGATCGCCATTCACTTGGGAGTGGCCAGAAACGATTCTTTTACATATGACTCAAGCTGCTCACGACTTCCGGTCTTTGACCAAATATCCTCTGGGTAGCCTAAGAACATCCTTTCGAAGGCGAGCTAAAGTAAGAAGGCGAAACAACCCTCTGCATAGGGTTGTGCGCTGGGTTTGGGACCCGCCACGTAAAAAATCACACCAATCAAAAGGAACAACAAGCCTCGGATTAGTGACCCTCTTTTTGATGACGACCACGGCAAACGAAATAAGGACTACGAATTGAGGGCATGCACCTGGAATGTCCGGTCCCTTAATTGGCCGCTGCCAAGCTGGTTGATGTCGTCGTAAAAATAAAGGCTGACGTCACCGCCGTCCAAAAAATGCTATGGACGGGACAAGGAATGAGACGAGTAGGTTCTTGTGGCATTTAATACAGTGGGCATATAAAGGAGCGTAAGTTTGGTGTGGGATTCGTGGTGGGAGAGAGACTCCGTCGCCCGTCGCGGGATGGGATATATACCGAGAGTTGAAGAGGGGAGCAAGACGCATTTGTAGACAGAAAAAGAAAGAGGCCGAAATGTGTGAGTATGAAGAGCTTGATAAGCTGGCCGACAGGAGTAATGCTCGAAAATTCTACGAAAAATGCGGTAGCTTATAGAAGGTTTCAAGACCGGAGCATACTCTTGTAGAACCCCCAAAGGTGATCTAGTCACCGATGCCCAGAGCGTTCTTAAATTATGGAGGAACACTTCTCCAGCGCACAACACCAGGTGAAGGCGAACCCGATTCCCCAATCGATGGCGATGGAGCAGACGTTCCATTGCCCGACCATGAAGTAGTTCGAATAGCAAATGCCCGCCTGAAGAACAACAAAGCGGCAGGGGCTATTCAAGCGGCGGCGAAGAACTGATAAGGAGCATGCATCAGCTTCTTTGTAAAATATGGTCGGACGAAAGCATGCCCAACGATTGGAATTTAAGTGTGCCATATGCCCAATACCGTGAGACTAGCGTCCTCAACATCGCGTATAAGGTTCTATTGAGCGTATTGTGTGAAAGATTAAAGCCAACCGTCAACAAACTGATTGGACCTTATCAGTGTGGCTTTAGACCTGGCAAGTCAACAACCGACCAGATATTCACCATGCGCCAAATCTTGGAAAAGATCGGTGAAAGGAGAATCGACACACATAATCTCTTCGTCGATTTCAAAGCTGCTTTCGACAGCACGAAAAGAAGCTGCCTTTATGCCGCGATGTCTGAATTTGGTATGCCCACAAAACTAATACGGCTGTGCAAGCTGACGCTGAGCAACACTTAAAGCTCCGTCAGAATCGGGAAGGACCTCTCCGAGCTGTTCGATACCAAAAGAGGTTTCAGACAAGACGATTCCCTATCGTTCGACTTTTTTAACCTGCTTCTGGAGAAAATAGTTCGAGCTGCAGAACTAAATAGAGAAGGTACCATCTTCTATAAAAGTGTACAACTGCTGGCGTATGCCGATGATATTGACATCATTGGCCTCAACACCAGCGTCGTTAGTTCTGCTTTCTCCAGACTGGACAAGGAAGCAAAACAAATGAGTCTGGTGGTAAACGAGGGCAAGACTGGACAAGGAAGCAAAACAAATGGGTCAGGCAGTGAATACGTGCAAGATGAAATATCTCCTTTCATCAAACAAACAGTCGTCGCATTCGCAACTTGGCTCTCACGTCACTGTTGACAGTCATAACTTTGAAGTTGTAGATAATTTCGTCTATCTTGGAACCAGCGTAAATACCATCAAAAATGTCAGCCTAGAAATCCAACGCAGGATTACTCTTGCCAACAGGTTTTACTTCGGACTGAGTAAGCAATTGAGAAGTAAAGTCCTCTCTCGACGAACAAAATCCAAACTCTATAAGGCTCTCATAATTCCCGTCCTGCTATATGGTGCAGAGGCTTGGACGATGACAACAACGGATGAGTCGACCTTAAGAGTTTTCGAGAGAAAAATTCTGCTAAAGATTTATGGTTCTTTGCGCGTTGGCCACGGCGAATATCGCATTCGATGGAACGATGATCAGTACGAGATATACGATGACATTGACATAGTTCAGCGAATTAAAAGACAGCGGCTGCGCTGGCTAGGTCATGTTGTCCGGATGGACGAAAACACTCCAGCTCTGAAAGTATTCGACGCAGTACCCGCCAGGGGAAACAGAGGAAGAGAAAGACCTCCAAGGACCAGGTGTAGAAGGACCTGGCTTTGCTTGGAATATCCAATTGGCGCCACGTAGCGAAAAGAAGAAACGAATGGCGCGCGGTTATTAACTCGGATATAATCGCGTAAGCGGTATCTACGCCAATTAGGAAGAAGAAGAATCAAAAAGATCGTTGGTCATTTTATAGTAAATGTATTTAACAATGCTCAGTTTTAATATGAAGTCAATCGGTTATATTTTCGTTGAGTTATGATGTCAGAAATTTTGAGAAATGTCGTTTCAAGAAAAACGTGTTTAAATTTTCACTTATATATGTTTGTACATGCGAGGGGTCGCTCTTAAGAACGTTGTCTTCCAAAATCTATTCAAGGTACAACATTGCCGATTTCACAAGATGTTTTTGGAAATATAAATTATCGAAAATGCAAAAAAAAAATTATTTTTTTTGAAAGTGTCACACTGGTATAGCCCCTTAAAAGAAATGCTAAGTGCTCAGTACTATGAAATTCTGTAAAAACAAATTCTGCTGGAAGTGGAAGAGTTCAGTATTGAAAAGCGATTTACAAAAGCGTAAAGATGTTCGATAAGATTAAGTTCAGTCATTTATATACGATTAACCGCTGCAGACACACAGATGTTTACATACTCATACTAATTTGTACAGGGACATAAGTATAAATAATTATTCACTGAATATCTTATATTTAGTATATATATTTTCAGCGCCATCTAATATTTGAAGCAATGATTCAACAATATTCTTTTCTATTTTCATACCCATATTGGTAACATTTTATTAATTCGCTGATAAGTACTGATATCTGAAGCATTTCTTAATGTTAAACTGCGCTGAGCATATTTGTTTACTCACTGGTTGCTACATTAAGCTTGAGTTCAATTTGGTAATGTCATATTGTAACGCATTGCCATAATGAGAGCACAACTTTTCTAAGCGATAGATTCGGGGCTCATGAGACTTTGCAAGCTTAATCGCGATTGGTGTTGCATCGTCAACCAGAAGGTTATTTATAGTGCCAAATTGAGATACTCCAGCTACCCAAGTCAAATAGTTATGCTATAGCAGACTATGTTATTGTTTTTGTTACTGACATGACATCAAGTTAACAACTGCTTATACGTACAGAGTCAACTGTATGTTTCGAAGTTTACTTGTAGGTGTCTTAGGCCATACAAGTATTTATTCATCAAACGATGAATATTGCAAGTGATTAAGCTTAATCATATACATATGTATACAAATGATTTAGTTTTCTTATTTATGTTGTTCTGTAGGTATTTGATGTATCTGTGTTTGGATATGTGTGTGTAATTTTTTTTAATATGCTTCTTTTCTGACGACGTGTAAATGTTAATAAAATAATGGGTTATCCTTTTTTATACCTGAACTGGGTATATTAAGTTTGTCACGAAGTTTGTAACACACAAAAGAAAGCGTCGGTGACCCTATAAAGTATATATATAAATGACCAGAATGTTGAGCTGAGTCGATTTACCCATGTCTGTCTGTCTGTCTGTCCGTCTGTATATATACGAGCTAGTCCCTCAGTTTTTAAGATATCGTTTTGAAATTTTGCAAACGTCATTTTCTCTTCAAGAAACTACTCATTTGCTGCCATACAAACTGAACGATCGGAATCAAGTAGTTGTATGGAAAACTTTCATATTTGAGAAGATATATTCACGAAATTTGGTATAGATTATTTTCTACGGCAACAATGAAATCTGAATCAAATGAATGAATGATCGGAATCAAATACTTGCATGGGAAACTTCCTCATTTGGCGATATATCTTCACGAAATGGTATGAATTATTGCTCAAAGAAATAATGTTATATCGGAAGAAATTGTTCAGATCGGCTCACTATAGCATAAAGCTGTCATACAAACAGAACTATCGGGATCAAGGGCGTGTATAGATAACTTTCGCATTTGACGTAGTATCTTCACGCAATTTTACATGGATTACTGCTTAAGATAATAATATAATCTGTGAAAAAGTTGTTCAGATCGGATAACTATAGCATATAGCTTCCATACAAACTGGGCACATAGTTACTAAAAGAAATGAACCTGTGAAGGGTATATTAGTTTCGGTGCAGCGAACTTAAAGTTTATTCTTGTTTTCTTAAAAGTTTGTATTGTTGTTGTTCTCTCTCTATTTTCGGTATGTCTAAATTGCCATTTTGGTAGAATTTCGGAAAACTTTGCTAAGTAATTTTATAATATGTGCTCAATGACAGTCGTTTTGTCGTACATCTGAATGTAATAATCACCAACCACGGTAAAGTAATACGCTATATGTTATGGTATCGGATGGGAATATGATATTATCAATTTTTCAGATTTATAAAACTTAAATCTTTGGAATCTTAATGCTTTGAAAATAATCTTATTTGTTTCCTCAACGCTACAAAAAAGTTCTTTTGTCGCTAATTATGGGTGATGAAACGTCTTCATTACAATAATATGAGCTTATAAAACCGATAAAATCATTAATGAAGAAGGCTACGACCGATTGCTGAAAAATGCGCGGGACAGCAATTTTACACCATGACAACACTCAGACTCAAGCTGCTACATCGTTTAAAATCTTTTTAAAAAGCAGCGACTGGGAAGTTTTACCTCACCCGCCTTATGTTTACCATTTATTGTGGTCGATGCAAAATGCCCTCATTGGTTCACATTAGAACTTTTTCTTTACTGGCGTAGACACCGCTTACGCAATTATAGCCGAGTTAACAACAGCGCGCCAGTCGTTTCTTCTTTTCACTATGTGTCGCCAATTGGATATTCCAAGCGAAGCCCTAATTTATCGAATCCTATAAGTCTTTATACAGAATAAACTTAGGTTTCAAAAGGCTAAAATGCTAACTTGTATAAGCAATATAAGCAGCTGGAGCCAAAATATCTGAGCCAATAATGTGAACTAGACTGTCTTTGGTTAATGTTCCGAAGTCGTACTAGTCGTCTTCTTATTTAACACATATGGTATAACTAACATACAACTGTTTAACAATAAAACTTTATGGTCAATATTTAAATACGGTCTTTTGCTCTTATTCTTTATATTTTATGTCAATGTTCATTCTCCTTTCTCAGGTAATAGATTCGTAGATGCGTCATTTTCGATTAACTCTTCGTGATATTTTATCTCTAAAGTCAGTGGCGTAGCTAGGGTGGGGGCCCGTCGCCCGGGCGCAACGTCTTGGGGGCGGCAAACCAATCTTTGCTGTTTTTTAATATTCAGAAAAATACTTCAACAAATTTTTTTACAAAATTTATTATAAATCTCTGAATAACAATAAGAAGATGCAACTGATACAGGTATAGTGGTATTTGCGTGGCTTCTAGTCCCTAAATTTTATATACTTAATATCGAAGATATTTTGTAAAAATTCACTTTTGTTCGAACCACCTCATGAAACTTGTAGGTAGGTAGATAAAGAGGGGCGGCAGAACATCCCTGGCCCCGGGCGCCCGAAGTTGTAGCTACGCCACTGTCTAAAGTAGATACGGCATCAAATAAGTAAGAAAGTGGCAAACAAGCAGCGATAAATTGAAGCCAGTGAAGTCATGACAAACCATGTCGATGAGAATGTCATCAAAAGTCCATCAGTGAAAAACCATCACACGTTTTAAAAGATGACAGCAGCATAGTTGAGATGGCATACGAGGTGTGTTCCAAAGCAAACAGGACTTTTTGAATCTAGCGCCCCCGGTGGCGCCATCTATATATCGACTGGTGCATTAGAAACTGCTAACGTTATCGATTATTCGGTGAGAATTTCATGAGACTTCATTGATTGGAAGTGAAGTTATTGCGTTTTAAATGTCAGTATGCTTGTGTTATCGGTGCGAAAATGAACTTCGAACAAAGAGCCAACATTAAATTTTGTGTTTTTGTCTTTTACCGAAACGATGAAGCGATGATGAAACAAGTTCAGGGCGATGATTGCCATCCCGTAGAAGAGTGCACGAGTGGTTTCAACGTTTTTAAATTGGTCGGGAGGACATAAATGACGATCAAAATGTGGGCCAATCACATCCGTGATCACCGAAAATTCTATCGAAACTTTGCGTTCATAAAAAGACAGCCGAAATCATCATTGAAATTCTTGGTAATGGAATTGAACATCTCCAAAATATCGATTTATCGCATTTTGACCGAACATTTGGGCTTACGAAAGATATGTGCACGGTTTGTTCCGCACAAATTGACTGACGACCAAAAATTGCTGTCATCGATCAACGCTTATGACCAATTATTTGACGAAAACTCACATTATAATCATTAACCACTCCCCGTTTTCATCTGATATGGATCCGTGCGACTTCTTCCTTTTCGGAAAAATGCATTTGACCATGAAAGGAAAGTGATATGCAGACGTAGGGTAATTCAAAAGGCTTGCACTCGTTAAACACTCGTTCGGTATGCTTTTGGACCATGCAAAAAGTATTGTATTGAATTAGAAAGAGACTATTTATTCTGTTTTTTTTTTTTTTAAGTCCTGTTTACTTTGGAAAACACTTTATAAAATTTCTGGAAATAATCGAATCTCCAAACTTTTTCCGTAATAATTTGATTGTTGTACGGGATGCTTGGGACGTAGTCCCGTTTCTTTGGAACCAGACATTGCTAGAATCAACTTCTGTTAATTGCGGTCATAAAAGATTCATTATGATCGATCTACGTATACCATTCACAGCAACGGTGTCATCAGCTTCATTTTAAAAAAGTACGGATCCATGATTCGATCAGACAAAAACCGTTACAAACTGTCAATTTAGGTAAACAAATGGTTGTTAATGAATAATTGTGGATTTCTGGTGAGAACAGAATCACAAGTTTTGCTTATTTACAGCCTCAGATAAAAGTGAGCCTCATCGGAAAATATGGTTTTCTTAAAAATATCGCTTTTGTTTTCAAGTTGTTTCAAGGCAAACTAAGCAAATTCCCAACATTTGCAGCGGTGCAATGACTGCGTGGAGTACTTTCACAGCTGGAATGTTTCCGTCCATTCGGACAACATGACCTAGCTAGCGTAGCTGCTATCTCTTAATTCGCTGAACTATGTCAGTGTCGTTGTATATCATAATCATAATCGTTCAATCGAATGCGGTATTTGCCGTGGATAATGCGCAAAGGACCCTAAATCTTCCGCAAAACCTTTCTCAGAACTCAACTCATCAGATGTTGTCATCGTCCATGCACTATATAGCAGGAAGAGAAAATCTGAGAACGGTTCGGAATTGATAAATTACGGTTTCCAGCATCACTTTTGAATGGTAGCAATATTTTTATTACTTCGAGTGGTTCTTTGTTTTATTAGCACTTGAACATTATGTAAGGGAAATGTACGCTCGAAATTTTTAACAAACAAGAACTATTATTATGACCATAAAAAAGCAAAAGTGAACTAAAAGTTGCAATTGTAGAATGACTATTTTGAGAATAATATCGAATAATTTGCAAACGATATTCTTGCATATATCTTTCCATGATAAAATTGTAAAACAGTACACAATACAATGAAAAGAAATTACAGACTACAAGACACTTAGAAGTCATATCATCTCTTTTGGACAATCCGAAATATACAGAATTTAGTGACCATATTTCCAATATAAACACTGGTATTGTGAAAATAGAAGTAATTGCTGCCTTTTATGCAGGATAAGGGGGTCTGTTGGCAAGTCCTTTCAACCAGCAAAATCAATTGATTCTTAATAAGAGCAAAAAGCATACTGACTCGTGGATACTTGTACATGGGGGTGTAAGTTCACATATAGATGTTTGTGCTTTAAAGGACATTTGTGCCGAGTCATAGCATTGCATATGCGGACAATGGAGCAGACTACAACAAAAATTATCTGTAAAATGTCAGACAAGTAAACAAGAGACTGGTCATATTTAAACAGTATACATATATGTATGTACGTGAGGAACTCTTGCAAGTTATGCAAACAATTCTGTTAACATTATAATGTACATACTCATATATTTTTATGAAGCGTTTTGTTTTATATTTTACTTATAGTAGACACTTCTAGCTGTGAATATATCTACACGTAGTAAATACGTTATATTTTACTATGAATTCCCATGAAATACTCGTACAATATCAACGCACAACAAGTGGTTACGCACTGAGCATAATTGAACTTGGCATTTTATGAGAAATAATTTGCCGCATATTTGCGTATTAAACGGTAAATAATATGGGTCGAAAATATCCATATAATTTATAAAATTAAATTAATATGATTGGGAACCAAAAAAAAAAGATAGTATGAATTCCTTGTTGTTACTTTGAATATATTGTTCAGAATATTTAGGAGCTAATTGGTAATTATGATGAATTTTGGTATGGATGTTCATTTCATTCCTTTATTTAGACCCTATCTAATTGTCCGGTTCATTTGATAGAGTCAAGGCTTCAGTATAGAGCTTAAGGCTTAGTTACACTTACGAGTCTGTTCTACTATTAGCAGGTCATCCCGATAATATTAAGTTAATTTTTGTGAGAAATTACATAATTAAGATTGGATTGAAATTTTACAAGTTTGAAAAGAAAATGTGTTTTATGTTGTATATACAGCAACAATGCCCCCAAATATTTTTCATTGCACTATGCCAATGCTACTAGTGGCAAGAAGAGAGAAAATGCAGCTCGATTGTCGTTGTTTTGAGAACAAACTAAACAAATTTATCAGGCATAACAAAATGAAGCTAATTTGCAGATCCAATCTTTTGTTTGTCTAAAGACTGCTTCTCGTTGTTCTATTTTCATGAATTGTTGTTGTTTTGGCAGTTGAAGCAGGAAATAAACTTAATTGACTCTGTATTTGCTGCATACATATTTCAGCTTCTGTCACATTGAGGGAACCAAATTCTTCACAAATCGTTTACATACTATACAATGAATCATAAAAGGAACAGCAGCTTCGGCAGTCAAAACTTTGCAACATAACGTGTTGTTCACAATTGAGAAACAAAGCAAATACATATGTGTGCTGAGTGTGAGTGCATATGACATGCCTTCGTTATGACACGCGTTACTGGCAAAATATATTATATAATAACACTAAGTTGAAATGTTATCAAAATTGGAGAACACTTTAACTTAAACTGTTAAGTGATTATGGCAGAAAAATTATTGCATTAAAAAATCTTACAGGAAACTTGGTTTTTGTTGGCTTTTGAAGTATCACTCTCAGCATATTTACAGAATGTCTTGAACAAATGACATGAAACAAAATAACATTTTTATGTATGAGTAATTGTTTTATACCATTTCAATTAGCAATATCTTTTTGAGGGTCAGCAATAAGCTGCCCTCCTATGATGATTCCATCAACATTGATATTTTACATTAGGTTTTGACGGAACTGTTCTCTATGTACCTCACTTTAATTTTAAAATTTTTTCTCTTAGATTTTGTATGGTTGTCAGCATACTTAGTACATTTTTTCATAATTTGGTGATATAATTGAAGAAACTTTAAAAATTTTGGATTATCAACATAAAACTTTTCCTTCAATTCCTAGAACTGTCGTAACTTTGATAAAATCTGTAGCTTTCACAAATCGCCGAACTTAAGAGCAAAGAAATGTATTCCCTTTTCAACTCTTCTATACTAAGCTTCGAAAATTTTTTTCAACTCTGATTAAATTATTTTCCCTTTACCTACTCTAAAAATTTCATTAGATATCTGGAGCAACAAAAACTAGTTTTTTTTTGTAGACTTGTGTATAAAAAAAATAAAGACGTCATTATATTAATGATAATTCTACTTGAAGATCTCGTAACCGTCGGGTTTTATTTTGACCACAACCTATGTATTTTGGCTCAGTGCCAGAAAAGGAAAATATAATTTTTTTTGTTACCTTCTTAATTCTTAAATTTTTTAAATACTAAAATATTTATTCACTATAATTGTTATCACTACTTAATAATGGATTACTGTAAATTGTAATATTTTCAAAGTGTGGATATAACGACTTCTCACTTCGGTGTTATAATATACATATAAGGGTAAATACATTAAAAGATGACAAGTGTATGAACGCGGAGGTTTCATAACCGTACTCAAAGTACTAAAGACTCAACAAACGTCAGTTTATCAAAATGCAATTTTTTAATTGCAAGTAAAAAAAGTAAAGTAATTGTATGAAAACATTCAATGATATCACAAAGGATTGTAAGTGCTTCTAATCCTCTTTCTTCTCTAACAACCATAACTTTAACAGTGCAATCTCAATATCTTTGTGGCAACAGCTTTTATATAAGGTGTACACTAACGATAACGATTTAAGGGCATGCACCTGGAATGTTCGGTCCCTTAATTGGGAAGGCACCGCTACACAGCTGGTTGATGCCCGCCCTCGTGAAATAAAGGCTGACATCAAGAAATGCGATGGAGAAGACAAGGACTGAAGCGAGTAGATCCTTTTGGCATTTACTACAGTGGCCATATCGTGGTGGGTGAGAGACTACGTCGCTGTGTACTGTCATTCTCCCCGGTGGATGAACGTCTAGCCACAAACCGCATCAAAGCAAAGTTCTTCAACTTATCGCTGGTTTGCCACCCCCGACGGAAGAGAAGGTTATGTGACCAAAGCTGCTTCAATGAGCGCTTGGAGCGCATCTAAGAGAACTGTCCCCGCCACGATATCAAAATTGTGCTTGGCGACTTCAACGCCAGGGTGGGCAAGGAAGGTATCTTTGGCGCAACAGTCGGTAAATTCAGCCTCTACGAGGAAACATCTTCAAATGGATTGAGGCAAAAGAACCTCGCAACGGTACGATCGACCGCAACACGTGCGGGATGGGATAGATACCGGGAATTGAAGAGGGAAGCGAGACGCATTTGCAGACAGAAAAAGAGAGAGGCCGAAATGCGTGAGTATGAAGAGCTTGACAAATTGGCCGACAGGGAAAATGCTCAAAAATTCTACGAAAAAGAGCGGCGACTAACAGAAGGGTTTAAGACCGGAGCATATCTGAGGGGAAATGATAACGGTTACTTTCCACGCATTTAAAGAAGCGACAGAAGCAGTATTGATCTACTAATAAAAAATTCATGAAAAGACCGCTCTCTTAAAACTAACGGTAATATTTCTAATTATGAATGCAAGTGCGCTAAATCTCTGTCCATAGCTGTATACATTTAGACATTGGCATATTCCACGGTCTACCTTTTTATTGTTAGTGGCAACATTAATCCAGATAAACCCACACATATGCACAGCTATGGTCATGGAAATAATAATGCTGGTTTGTTTTGATTATAAAATAAAAATCAACTTAAAAATACACAAAAGAATTCTATACAAAAAACTTAAAATATGATCAATTCTCAATAATATTATTATTTACTTTGTCTTTATTTACTTTTTCTTTATTTATATTTTAATACATCCATATGGGACATGCTTTCGGCTATTTTGGTTTCATTAATTCATACCACATTCCGCCATTTTGTAGACAGCCTATTGAATGTTATTCTTGCAGCTGCGGGATTCTTTGTCAAAAGAGGTACTTTTCAGGAACTACTTGCATTCCAATTGTTTTCAAATAGTCTCCTTACAAATGGTTTGGAGTAGACAAGCTTAAATTATCATATATATCTATAAAAAACTACTTTTTTGTTGCCCTTGATATCTTTGGAAATTTCAATGTACCAAATGTGTTATTATGGTATTTGCGCTTCTTATATTTTGACCAGGCTATCAGTTATAAGATTCAGTTTTTTTTAAATAAAAACTTCACGTGATCCCACTACCAAGCTCTTGACCGAAAATATGAGAAAAATTATGTGAAAAGCTTGAAAGTTTAATAAAAATTAAACCTAGAGACATCTACAGTCTACTAAATGTCCAGTTTTACTTACTAAAAAGTACCCCGGTGAACCTGCATTACGCGGCGTCAGTATCCGCTGTAATCGTGAGCAGGTTCTCGGCGGATAACCTGGGCATCCTGTTAATACAGGAGCCATGAGTCCATAGAGAAGAGGTTAGAGGCCTCAATGTGGACTGCAACAAGGAAATCTGGGATCTCTCCAGTGAGAGACCCCGAGCCTGTGTATTAGTTAGAAAAAAAATTCATCACTTATGTATTTCAGAATTCCTAGACCTAGTTGTGGTGTAGGTCAGAGATAAGGAGGGTACGGACTTTGTCCTGGCAACAACCTATTTTCCAGGAGATACACATACTGCGCCCCCTGAGGCTGTGCAGGGCCAGGTAGACTACTGCAAGAAGAACAAACTGCGCCTGGTATTGGGGTGCCACACTGACTAAGAGAATACAGACTGCAATGCACGAGGTGAGTCTTCCCTAGACTTTATTATTAGTAATAAGTTAAGTATTGAGAATGTTGGGTGTGAACCTACATTCGTTACGAGCAACAGTTGGGAAGTGCTGGACATCACCCTGAGTAACGAACTCAAGTCGGAGGTGGTCTCACAGTGGAGGGTGTCGTCAGAACCCTCACTGCCACACCACAAGATCTTGAGGTTGGGGCTGGGGGTGTGGGTCATGCAAACCCCCCCCAAACGTATCCCTAAAAACACAAATTGGACCATTTATCGGGATGCGTTAGAGCGACATCTGATAGGGGACGGGAAGTCGGTCAGAGGTACAACGGCCCTGGGACTGGAGAGCAGGCCAACTGCACTGAATCAGGCCATCACAAACGCGTATCACTGTAGCTGCCCCCTAAAGACGATCACCAAAGGACCCTGGTGGTCTAGAAAACACTCGGAACTCAGATCAAAAGTACGTAAGCTCTTCAATAAAGCCAAGCGCACTGGAAACTGGGAGGATTACAAAAGCAACCTAACTGCTTAAAATAAGGAGATTAGGTCTGCAAGGCAGGAGAGTTTTAGGAATTTCTGTGAGAACATCTTCTCAACACCAGAAGCAGCTAGACGGCACAAAGCTCTGGCCAAGCGGAATTCAATCACAGATTTAGCGATTAAGAAGTGTAATAGTACTTATACGAACAATGCGGAGGAGAACGCTACGGCATTCCAGCGAACGCATTTTCCGGAGACAGCTGAGGAAGACCAGTGCCTACCTTTCGTAGAGCACAAGCCGTCTCGCCTGGATTGGGTAGTTGCAAAAAGACTGTTTACTGCAGACTCAATCAAGTGAGCCACGACCTCGTTCGCCAAATTCAAGTCTCCGGGAGCAGACGGCATCCTTCCAGCGCTTCTGCAACAAGGAGAGCAGATTCTACTGCCACACCTTGTACAGCTGATGAGAGATAGCCTGGCGCTGGCGTATATCCCTGAACCATGGAGGACAGCAAAGGTGATCTTTATACCGAAGGTGGGAAGGAAAGATTACTCACTGGCTAAATCATTCAGAGTGTAGAAAAGATCTTGGACCACGAAATAAGATCGAAGGCTCTTATAACTGAACCCCTGCATAAGAATCAGCATGCGTACAGAGCAGGCAGATCGCCCAACACTACCCTGTACCAGCTGGTGATGTTGTACGCCTTCCTAGACATCGAAGGTGCCTTTGACAACAAGTCTCACGGGAGCGTGGCAAGGCCACTGGAGAAATGTGAAATATGACACCTATAGTTCGCAAGTGGATAGAGGCCGTACTGTGCACCAGAATAGCTGAGACCACATTAGAACGCACCAGTATTCGTCTTGGTACTACAAGGGGCTACCCACAGGGAGGTGTGCTATCCCCCCTGTTGCATTACCAAAAAGGTGAACTTCACTAAGAAGTTTGAGATCATCCTCAGCAGCAAAGGCGAATGGAGCGACTCCGCTCTCGAGCTACTACTCAGGGATAGTACAATTAGGTGGTATACCGATGGCTCGAAAACGTCGGAGGGAATTGGCGCAGGGGTCGCAGGACCACGTGCATAACTCTCCATACCTATGGGTAGGTTTCTGCGCATATTCGAAGCAGAGGTATTTGCTATAAGTCGGTGCGTAGAGTTTAACCTCCAATACAGCTATCGCAACGGTATAGCTATACTAAGAGAAAGCCAAGCGGCACTCAAAGCGATCTCGTCGTACGAGATAAAATCACTATTGGTGAAGGAGTGTATAGAACGGCTGAATAGTCTGGCAGAATGTTACCAAGTGCACCTTTTTTGGGGTATCACCGGAAATGAACTGGCTGATGAACTTGCCCGCTCTGCATCCACCAACATAGAAGGACCAGAACTTTTCATAGCGGTCGGTACCCACACTATAAAAAAACTGCTCCGCAAGGATGAAGGGGTTGGTACGCAAAGTTGCTAATGAATGGTTACAACCTCAAAAGGTTTAAATATATAATCAATCTCTCAAGAGATAAAGTCAGGCTACTGGTCGCCTTCTACACTGGCCATTGCAAGCTCAAGAAGCACTCATTCAACATGGGCCTAGCTTCTTGCGGAAATTGCCGGTTCTGCGACTTGGAGTCTAAAACTCGAACATCTGCTAATGGATTGCACAGCAATCTGTGGACGCAGAACTAAGGCCCTTGGATCCATCTTTCAAATAGGGATCACTTCGCCTGAATAGCACCTAGCGGCATATTGGAATTCATCAATTTACTGGGGCTAGTTGAAACGTTGTGAGTTAGTTTTTGGTTGATAGTCCAAATTTTCTTATGGAACCATAAAACACCAAACTATGAAAATTCTTTTCAGAATATTGTGGCAAACCTTAAAAGTCTAGTAGAAAATATGATAATCGATTAAATAAATAATTGTTTTGGGTAATTTAGATAGTTCTAGTGAACAACAGTTCCACTAAGACCTTAAAGTGATGGAAGAGAGGTACTAAGGTATATGAGATATAAGGGCTTTTAATTTAGTTATAACATATGTATTGTACATTTGTCTTTCTGTTTGCTTCGAATACTTATTTTCCAAAACTGAACAGAAGTTGTATATACATATGGTACTTTGTTTCACGTTTTCTGATTATTGTAACGTAAAATGAAAAAAAAGTTTCCTTATGTATTTACTTAGCTTCACTACAAATTAAAACTTACTGATAGAACAATGTCTTCTTCTACCCAAAAGAAAAGAGCACTGAGACTTTAAAAAACGTTCTACCAAAATTATTGAATTCATAAAATACATTTATTTATCGCAATAAGTTATTTAATTTTTTTTTTTTTTTTTGTTATTTTAATGAATAGCGTGTGTTTTTAGAAAGTAAAAAAATGCGACATTAAAAAAGAGTTCGCTGGAGCAAATGTGAGATCTTTAAATATAAAAGCTGTTACATCATTATTTTCATGAACGCGATTGTATATAAAGGAAACACTATGGGTATATAAAAAGATATATGCTTACCAGAGTGTCTTCTTGACAGTAGAATTTGGATGTAATCATTTAATTGTCACACTTTTTGCTTCTGGTCAACTAATTATATGCCTGTGCGTTCAAGTATATTGTTGTAAGAGTTACGTGAAAGAGTATATATTTAGTGAAAAAAGTGTTGGAAGAACCACTTTTGTCGACATAGATCTGTCGGAAATTAGGACATCTTACAGTAGGTTATTCAGTAAAGCCTGCTGAAATTAATTAATTGACGATTGGGCGATATTCAAACCGAAACTTGCAATATTAATAGAAGTCCGAGATAAGGAAAGTCAAGAGATTTCATTGAAAAGTGCAGGGCTGTTATGAAGCCTCTAGGTTCAGGAGCATCCTCTGACAGAACCCAACCCATATGGGTTATCTTATGGACACAAGTGGTAAGTGGACCCCTAAGCAGCAAATATAGGCTGTAGATTCGTAATGTTTTCTTTCCAAGCCAAACGCGTACACCACTGAAAAATTGCGACCGCCAATCAAGGTGATGTTCTTTTTCGGATCCAATGGATTGTCAATGATCAAAAACTTGAGGTTCGTCACTGCCGGGAGATTTCCTATGCAGACGGCGTGGCACTTAAGGTCAAGGGAAAGCTCCTGAATAGATGGAAGAATCCGTCTTTAGTCCCCATATTTTCATATCGAGTGCAGTTTAAATAGTCGGTAATCCTAGTACATTTTGATTTCATATTGGATCTCAATATGGAGTCACCCGTACCAAGCGCTGGTGGCATTTTCTCTGCGCGTTTACATGCAATAAACATGTAACATGTCTACTGGAGGAGAGCAAAAGTGTTCTTTTTTACGGATTGACCAAATTTGAGAGCGGCTGGTGGATGAGTATTATAGCGGCAGATTTACTGCTATGAAGTGCAGCCTTTTTCACAAAAGTCATTATGGTATGGAGGTAAGTCCACGGTCGAATAATAGGTAACTGCAAAGCTGTTGAGCTGATATTAAAGACATCCTAGCCCCGCTATCAGGAAACAGGAATGGCTGCTTCGCACTCTTCATTCATTCTTCTTTGTGGCAGCTTGCCCAGCGCTGTACCAGTTGCTATAATCAGTTCCTGCTTTGTCGCAATTTCAGTGAGCCTTTCTCTCTCCCTGGTATTGGGCGTTATAATAGATCATTCCCCTATAGTTGCCACCTTGGAAGGTTGAGCATTTTGGTACCTTAACTGTAGAAACCATTTGGAAGAAGGCGAGGTAGAAACATCTCAACACTTACTTCTTCATTGTCCAGCCCTTGCGAGATTAAGTTTTAAACTCTTGCGAGGTCACTCAGGAAACGCAACGAGCTGATGATAATATAAATTAAATGTCTAAGTAGATTTGTAATTGCCTCAAGGCCGACTTATTTGACTACTTACATATAGTAGTACCTAATCTATGTATGCTAATATGAATACAAAATTAAGGAAGACTTTATAAATAGAGAGAAAAATTTATAATTGTAGTTGTGGAGAACGATATGATCGTGCTTCTCTGACTCTTCTGGTACACCACTAATGCCTGCATCATGATCAAAGCCATGCATATCCATATTCTTCAAATTTATTTTTTCCAAACTGTTACTATTGTCTCTTCCGCCTCCTCCACCACCATCATGATAGTGATTTTGGCCGCGCATTTGAACGTGTGCGCGATGACATCACCAGCTGTGACAGTCATATGCGTGGCATAGACAAGCGGCAGTAAACTACCACCAGCATCTCCGCCATCGCCAAGCCACGACCAGAAGAAATTGCGGTAATTAACAACAAATATTTTGGTATTTCACTCTTTCATTTCATTTTAATTTTTTAATTATACACGTTGGCTGCGGTACAATATTGGTAGTATTTGCCATTGTTGTTATTCTTCTTTTCATTTTCGCTCTCGCCACTTTAGCAAGCATTCCTCGCATTCTACGCTGTGCAAAGGCAATCATGTTCGCGTCGCAGGGAGTTTTTATATTTTCACGATATTTGGCGCGTTAATTTTATTATTGCGGCAATCGTTACAATTATATGCTTTTATTTGCATCCATTGTATGATAACGCACTTATCTGCTGCTTTACTGCATTTACTTATTATTTTTATAATTTAATCGCTTTTTGCTATTATTACACACTCTTGACGACAAATAAGAGATTTCTACTTCATATATTGAAAAATTTTAAACATTTGTTATATAAATAGATTCGGTTCCATTTTTATTAATGATGCTGCAGCATACCAAGTATCTCCAAAGAATTTAGAAATTCCACTGGATAATTCACGGTTTCGTCTTCATTGTCAATACGATCGATCGATTTTTATAAGCGCAAACCTTCCGGAATTTAACTTTGAATCTTCCAGTTTAAGTCATTAACATCGGTATTTTAAGCAGCAAAAATTGCTCTTGCACTCAAGTAATCGCAGTTACGATAATTTCGCCAATGCTCGGATAAACATTAGTGATGAGTTCATCTTTTGTTGAAGTGTATTGAGAAAAGGCAGGTGAAATTGATATCAAAACACTGAAAGTATCAACCGAAATTTGCCCATTTCCAATTCTTAACGAATACAATGTAAAATGTTATCGGCAATATCACTTTCTTCGTATCCCATAATTGACGCTAATTTGAAGGCTGATGTGTCGAAATGATCTTCGCGAAGAGTATGCGACCTTCAATGGTCGGCGCAAATATCCTAAAAAGCGCTTTATTGCAGTTCGCGTATCAACCCATTTACTACTTGCTGATCGCCATGTTGCTTTCTTTGGTGACGTGTTTGGTGGATTTCAGCAAACTGCAATACTCAACATTGACATGAGTTTTGAATGTGATTTAGACAACAGTGGTGAGTATGGTACGATCCATGTGTTGTCAACTTCGATATTCACTCCTCTAAATTTAATGCTAAATGTTCTGCCATTGTAATCTTGTGAGCGACGCCGATGGAGTAAATATGATGGATCCAGTTCACGTGGATAATGTTTCGTGCATTTATTGTCAGACATACAAACCGAAGTGGGATTGTGGTGTTCGCAAGGTCCATGAACAATAATGGTTTTCACCACTTTGTGTAATAATGGATTTTTCCGCAGAAATTATTTCATCAATTTGGTGTAATCACCATCCAAAGAAGAATGTGTACGTGCGGCAAACCTCTCTTTTGTCAACAAAATACATCCAGCATCTAAAAGCACCACATATACTTTGCTTCAAGATAAAGTCCATTAAACATCGTAACTGTTGTTTGAAAAGTCGTGCTGTGACATCATGACGATCACTTGCTGATTGACCGCGATCCATAATTCCGCACGTATGTCATCGCGTCCTGGGAGTACTCGGTCATGTGTATTGGGCTGCCAATGGATATTGATGCCAAAAAGAACGCCGACCGATATTAGAGCGACCTTCGTGGCATCGTAAAAAATTTTGAATTTGTAATTGATAATTTTTTGTGAAACACACATAACATTTTTACTGAATAGTTTTCAATAATTTTTTTTAAGCCAGAATAAAGAAAGCAAATGACAAATTTGAGCGTATATGCATATGAAAAATAGTTATTATTTAGAATTGTCCAATTTTCCGACTTTTCCTCACAAAAAGCATACGGTTTTTTTTTTTTAAACCTTCCCCGATCCCCAGCGAACAACCTTTGAAAATTTCCTCAAGATTGGTTCAGCCGTTCTCGAGCATTAGCGTTACTAACAAACAAACTTTCATTCGTTTATATGGGGAAAAAGAAAACGGCGGTTTTTAGGAGTTTTCCACCAATTATTACATTTTTTTTCTCACCGTAAAACTATCTGTGAACCTCAACGAACACTTAGAAAAATTGGCCAAATTGGTCCGGGTGTTGTTGAGTTATGCGCTTAGCAACACATTTTGCGATTAATTTTTATACATAAGATTAAGATCCATTGCCTTATTGCCTTTCGTTCACAAAATTTCTAGACTTCATTTTTGCTATAGAAATTCTCCTTCACTTTCATATTGAAAGAGGACGCAACGTCTTGGCGGCAGCAAAGCGATCTTCGCTTTTTTTAATATTCAGAAAAATACTTCAACAAATTTTTTTATAAAATTTATTGTAAAAAGAAAAAGAGTTGTACACTCACAATGTAATAATCTGAATAACAATGAAAAATACTAATTTTTACTCGAATACGCTTCAGTCTTTGAATTTATCTTACGAGTATATCTTTTGGCTTATATCTTTCTTAAAAATGGTGATAGAACTTAAAGATGCACTTTTATAGCTTTGATCGCTGCAAAATCCCGTATCATATCATTGTAAGAATCGCAAGATTGAACAGTCTACTCTGACTCATGGTCGATCTCAAGTAAGATTTGATCACTTTAAGTTTGCTAAAAGACATAGGGAGTAGTATTCTTAAAGCAGTCGCTAACGTCTTGTAGGCTTCCAGTCCCATTAAACAAATATATAATAAAACTTTTTCTGGCGAAAACCCAATTTGTGCTTCGTTTTTCTTTGCTCTCTTTAATAAAAGTAGGTTGTCTTGGATGTCACTGTATAAATCTTCGTAAGAGTCATCTGGATAGGATTTGGCAAGTTTTTTTTTTTTTGTAAAAATTCACTTTTATTCGAACCACCTCATGAAAAATATAGGTAGGTAGATAAAGGGGGGCGGCAGAACATCCTTTGTCCCGGGCGCCCGAAGTTGTAGCTACGCCACTCTGTTAGATGCAGCTGCAGATTCAGGGCCATCTAATTTGCATATTTCATTAAGTCTTAACCTCAGAGTCCTTGGCAGAGAAAGAGTGAAAGCTCGTCGCATGAGGTGAGGATTTAGCAAGTCGTAAGACAGTGTTTTCAAAAACGTTCTGCAGCTAATATTTTTGTTAGCATTATTCATAAGATATAAAACAAACGAATTTATTCCTTCCAAGTTCATCAAACTGTAAAATGTTACCATAAGTCACCTATTTGTGCCTCGAGCGACATTATACGTCCCACACATTTGGTCGACCGTATCGACTTCACCTTTAGTCGCATTACTGTCCATGATGATCTATGGTTTGCCTGTCTCTTCATCAATATTTTCATCATCGTGCATGCTGGACAAAAGTAAGAAATTTTTGTCTTTTTTCGGTATATGCGATACAAGGCTGCAGTTGCCACGATGTCCAAATACACTGGATTTTTCAGCTCGACCTCGTGATCGAGCTTATCCAGCAGCGGAATGCTTGTGAAAAAATTATCACATGTGATGTTACGACCAGTGTTTCAAATACATTCACTCAGACGCAAAACTGGTTCTAATGCCGAGTTATCAATTTCATAGGTACCTTCAGGTTGTTTTCCTACATACACTTACATACATGTTTTGTATAAAACATTTTAGCGTCTGTCAAAGCGTATTTTTAATTACATATTTATTTGACTTCGATGGGAAATATTGCCTAAAAACGCAGCGATCTCTAATAGCTTCCAACTTTTCGTCGATTGCTAGAAGCTGTGACAAGCTGTAATATTTTTTGAAAGATTCTACGACCTTTTCAAACAACTCTCTGATGGGAGCAAGTTTATCCACTGCTGCGCGTTCTACATGAGTATCTTTGTCATGAACCGGAGACACTGTAGCAATAAATAGAATCTGTTCCAGCTCAAAGCTAGTCGAAATATTTCCGGGGAAGACCCGTTAGTTTTGAACAAATCTTAGGCATTTAGTCGACTATTTCTTCTTACTCCTGCAAAGAGTAAGAGACCCAACAACGCTTCCATTTCTATTGGATCGGTCTCCACTCAGTCCATTTCTCGTGGAAACTTATCTTTTAGGATGTTTATTTCTTTATTTGATCACTGAACAATCCGAATACAAACACTTTCTGAGAAAAATAACCTCCAATTTTCTAGCGGCTCTTTCGTGTTTCTAGCTTCACCCTTAGGACATGGAATTTGTGTGACGAGATTTCTCATACGACGCCTAAACTGACCTCATCCAGGAGTTTTATTCCACCACGTACGCCCGTCTTTTCCAATGTAATAATCTCCGTTAATTTCATTATTTTCTGTTTCTAATTGAGAATCGTCCTCTCTGTCAGAAGACTGAATTTCATTCTCAAAATCTTCAACTTCGCTATAAAATTCATCGTCATAATTGGAGGCTGAACTTTCCTCCTCCAACAACAATCGAATACGTTCATCATTCATTTTTTAATTATTTATAACCTAAAAATTTCAATTAATCGTTACAGTAGTTGTAAACAAATAAAATGCAATTCAAACAAATATATAAAATAAAATAAATAACACATATGTAATTACTTATAATAAAAAAATATGACTTACGTAAAAAGTTGATCGTATACCCGCGTCGGTGCGACAGACCGATCAGACCGTAGTAGGCCTGCACGTCCTGCTCGCACGACTGCATGCCACGTACCAGGGATAATGGGATGCCCAACTTATTCCATTGTGAGAGCGCCTCAAAATAAGCCTTTCTTATAACATTTTCCATTATGGCCAGATCGAACAAAATAAGAATTTTTGGGCATTTTAAATTAAAACACCCAACATTTATTGCGATTGCAAATTATTATATATTGGACTTTTAATATATGGCGAAACTACTTAAATCCTTTTTTATGATTTTATGGTATATTAAACCAACTGACCTTCGAGATTTCAATACTTAATAATGTGAATTAGGCCTGTTAGTTCCCGGGTATCTTCTTCTTAATTGGCGTAGACACCGCTTACGCGATTATAGCCGAGTTAACAACCGCGCACCAGTCGTTTCTTCTTTTCGCCACGTGGCGCCAATTGGATATTCCAAGCGAAGCCAGGAGTGGAGGTCTTCTTCTTCCTATGCTTCCCCCGGCGGCTACTGCGTCGAATACTTTCAGAGCTGGAGTGTTTTCGTCCATCCGGACAACATGACCTAGCCAGCGTAGCCGCCGTCTTTTAATTCGCTGAACTATGTCAATGTCGTCGCATATCTCGTACAGCTCTTCGTTCTATCGAATGCGATATTCGCCGTGGCCAACGCGCAAAGGACAATAAATCTTTCGCAGAATTTTTCTCTCGAAAACTCGCAACGTCGACTCATCCGTTGTTGACATCGTCCAAGCCTCTGCACCATATAGCAGGACGGGAATTATGAGTAACTTATAGAGTTTGGTTTTTGTTTGTCGAGAGAGGACTTTGCTTCTCAATTGCCTACTCAGTCCGAAGTAGCACCTGTTGGCAAGAGTTATCCTGCGTTGGATTTCTGGGCTGACATTGTTGATGGTGTTTACGCTGGTTCCAAGATAGACGAAATTATCTACAACTTCAAAGTTATGACTGTCAACAGTGACGTGAGTGCCAAGTCGCGAGTGCGACGACTGTTTGTTTGATGACAGGATATATTTCATCCTGCCCTCGTTCACTGCCAGACCCATTTGTTTTGCTTCCTTGTCCAGTCTGGAGAAAGCAGAACTAATGGCGCGGGTGTTGAGGCCGATGATATCAATATCATCGCGGGTATAGGAAAGTTAAATATATACAAGTATACCTCATAAACAAAATTAGCGTATAATAAGATAAAAAGTGAAAGAAAAATATTCGTGACAACATATAAAAAGGTGGAATGGGATGACATTACGTTCGCGCTTACTTTTTGAACACACCTCGTATATACTATAATAAATGTTAAAAAGGGAAAATATCTACACTCGAGAAAAAATTTATAAATGTAAAAATATACAACACAAGTAGAAAGTTACATAATTATTTACAACTTTTGGGTGGTAATAAAATTGTGGTAACAGTTAAGAACTAACCAATTAGCTTTAACAATTGTAGATATACGAGGAGTGTTTATTCTACGGATCATTCAGAACGACTTATCCAAAGAGGCTATCGATCTGAATCTTTAAAAGGGTATTATGGTCTAAGCGCATGAATTTTAGACATTTTTTAAACTAGGATAAAAAAAACGAAAAACATTTTTACTATCCATTTTTTTATATGTTTTTTTATTGACATTTTAATAGTATAAAAAAATGCAAGAAAAAAACCAAAATTCGTCGAGATACGGGCCGGTGGGGTGGGGGCTTCAAACAAAAAGCGTTGCGTCCTGGTTGACGTGATTTCAACCCTTGTAGAGATCTAAAACATAAAAAACAAGAAGATTCTTCATTAGTAAGGATGTCGATATCGGGTTGATTATTTTCAAAAAGAAAAAAAAAACAAACTGGCGTCAGCTTGAAAAAAAAAATTTTTGTTAAAAATACTTCAACTCGAAATTTTTGGAAATCACGCAATGACACGATAGAGTATTGTATAAAGAAGATGTATACCAAATTTCAAAGGAATCGGTTTAGTGGAACTTGAGATATCATATCAACCACCTCAAAAAAAGTAGTTTCGAGAAAAACGCGTTTAAAAGAGACAATTCTAGTGAACACGGACGCCACGTCACAAAATCGGTTGTATTTCCGAAAATAAGTCGAATTTTGAAAAACCCTTCCAAGGTCATATTTTTGAAAGTCTACACTTTCAAAATATGCAAAAAAATCGATTTTTTCAAAATCTTAGAATAGAATACCCCCTTAAGGCAACGTTAAGAAACCTGGGCCCGAATCGCGGCACTCGTTAAGGAACGAAATTCATGCCTTTTTTTTTTAATTTCGGATCGTTGTACTCGCTATCGAATACGCGCTTTCGAAATTTGAAATTTCCTCATTCGATAACGTGTTCTCGTTTGTACGAAAGAATCGAAATCTCACTCGTTAGCTATTTGAGAAACGTTATAACGGGTGATTTTTTTGAGGTTAGGATTTTCATGCAGTAGTATTTGACAGATCACGTGGGATGTCAGACATGGTGTCAAAGAGAAAGATGCTCAGTATGCTTTGACATTTCATCATGAATAGACTTACTAACGAGCAACGCTTGCAAATCATTGAATTTTATTACCAAAATCAGTGTTCGGTTCGAAATGTGTTTCGCGTCCGTGTCCGATGAGCGATGAGGCTCATTTCTGGTTGAATGGCTACGTAAATAAGCAAAATTGCCGCATTTGGGGTGAAGAGCAACCAGAAGCCGTTCAAGAACTGCCCATGCATCCCGAAAAATGCACTGTTTGGTGTGGTTTGTACGCTGGTGGAATCATTGGACCGTATTTTTCAAAGATGCTGTTGGACGCAACGTTACGGTGAATGGCGATCGCTATCGTTCGATGCTAACAAACTTTTTGTTGCCAAAAATGGAAGAACTGAACTTGGTTGACATGTGGTTTCAACAAGATGGCGCTACATGCCACACAGCTCGCGATTCTATGGCCATTTTGAGGGAAAACTTCGGACAACAATTCATCTCAAGAAATGGACCCGTAAGTTGGCCACCAAGATCATGCGATTTAACGCCTTTAGACTATTTTTTGTGGGGCTACGTCAAGTCTAAAGTCTACAGAAATAAGCCAGCAACTATTCCAGCTTTGGAAGACAACATTTCCGAAGAAATTCGGGCTATTCCGGCCGAAATGCTCGAAAAAGTTGCCCAAAATTGGACTTTCCGAATGGACCACCTAAGACGCAGCCGCGGTCAACATTTAAATGAAATTATCTTCAAAAAGTAAATGTCATGAACCAATCTAACGTTTCAAATAAAGAACCGATGAGATTTTGCAAATTTTATGCGTTTTTTTTTTTTTAAAAGTTATCAAGCTCTTAAAAAATCACCCTTTAGTACAAATTAAAAAAAAAGTTTGAATATATCAGTTAAAAATAATCGGAAGTAAAATGTAAGTTATTTTTCTTTTATTGAGTTTATTTAACATGTATTATAATTATAACTAATGATTTGAGGACAAATGTAAACAAAATAAATATGCGTCAAAAAAATTTGATGATTGAATTTGATAATATTTTGCCTAATTGTGGGCAAGGCAAAGTTGCATTAAATAAGCTATTTGGGATGTATTGACGCTAAAACTTAACGCTGCCGGGCCATCAATGAAAGATGCTAAACTTTGACGAAAAGTAAGATCAATAAAAGTGAATAATATTAATTAAATAAATAAAATAATATATGATTAAAATAATAGTAAAATACAAAAATAGGTATTAGCTGATCAAACGCACAATATAAAAAAGAAAACTTCTTTCAACAAAGTCTCGAAACAAAGGACTGTCAGTACTAGGAAAAGCTTTTAACTGTAGCAGAAGAGCAACTCCTCCAAGCTACGGGGATAGATGTTGCAGTAGAAGCAAAAATCTTGAGAAACTAATTGCTTAAAAGAAGTGAACGCTGCAAATAAAAGAACATGTACATGAAGCAGATATGCAAAAAAAAAAAGCTGTAAAGTTGCAGATAAAAACTCATGAGCATGATATTTTAAAGAGAAAAGTTCCGAAATAAACACCAATATATAGGATATGTTAATTCCAAGTTCCTCTTTTTATTGAAAAGATATTTATTAAAACAAAATATGAATTCAAATGTTGTTGGAACGTTTTATTCAATTATTATCTAAATACAGTATAATATAATCTCTAATTGCATGACCAATTTAGTTAATTGAGTCTCATTTCCCGTATCTATTTCTATATTATTGCTTTCATTCACAAAATATCTGCAATATGTTGAATTTTTAAACTGTATGCAGATGTTATGCAACGCTGCACATACATTGCCGAACTTTGCCACCTTTTCAGGACTATACCGACTTCTTTTATCATTACTGAGAATTTTACACCGGCTGATTGAAGCGTTGACGGTACTGCGGTTGATAAATCCCCGTTAAATTTTATTTCCGATAGGATGAAAGTAAATGCGTCTTTGGTCAGTCTAAACGACTTCCTGAATCTGAAAATGATTTAAAATAATATGATCTATACTAAGTTAAACGGTATAATTATTTTTTAAATTTTCGTCTGAATCAGATGAACTTGTATAACACGTTAGGGTTCATTTTATTGAATGCAAAAACTAAATTTAGTAAATTTATATGCAATTTATTACACATATTGTATAAACGTATATTGAATATTTACATTCAATTCAAATTCAAATACCTGTTTTGTTTCGTATTTGAATGTATTCGAAAATGTCATTTACAGCTACACCAGGGAAGGTATTTCACAAAATTTCCATTCGTTTCGTATCGAGTACGACGATCCGCACACTCGACACGTTACGAAATTTCACTCGATACGATTACTTGCTAGCTCACATTAGTGTTTGGGATAGGTGTCGTTTTGTGAGCTGCTAAAAGTGAGTTTTTCGTTTTTTGCGATGTCGAAATTTGTTGAGCAAAGAATTTGCATTAAATTTTGTTTACGGAATCAAATTTCTGCTGCGGATAGTGCAGAAAGCCTTTGGTGATGAGGCTATGTCTAAAAAAAATGTTTACAAGTGGTATAGTGAGTTCCAAGCCGGCTGTGAACGTGTCGAAGACAAAGAGCGTCCAGGGCGACCATCAACCTCAACCGACGAAGCTCACGTTCAACAAATCAAAGATTTGGTGTTGAAATACCAATCGATTAACAATTACAGACCTTGCTGATGAAGTTGGCATATCGAAAGGCTCAGCCAATACCATTTTGAACCATGTTTTGGGCCTCAAGCGCGTCAAATCTCGACTGGTACCGAAAACATTGAATTTTTTGGAAAAATGGCGGCGCGTTGAAGTGTGTGAAACGATGCTTTCCGACTACCAGGGTGTCATGAAATGCATTATAGCTAGCGATGAGACTTGGATCAATGCTTACGACCCCGAAACAACCGATCAATCGAGCGAATATCGTGCCAAAAGAGAGCCGAGACTAAAAAAATCGGGCCAAAGTCGCTCAAAAATCAAGGTCATGTTGACTGTTTTCTTCGATTACCGTGGTGTTGTGCATTATGAATTCCTTCCAACCGGTCAAACAGTCAACAAGGAATATTATTTGAACGTTATGCCTCGTTACGCTATCCGCCTAAAAAGGCCGGAATTGTGGAAAGACAATTCTTGGTTTTTACACCACGATAATGCACCATCCCATACTGCGATTAAAACTCAACCCATATCGATCTGCAACCACCGTATTCACCTGATCTAGCGCCGTGTGACTTCTGGCTGTTCACCAAGCTCAAAAGACCGCTCCGGGGACACCGTTTTATACGATAGAGGAGATTCAAGCCGCAGCGAAGACGGAACTGAAGGTCATCCCGGAAAGTGACTACAACCAGTGTTTTGAAGATTAGAAAATCCGTTGGCGTAACGCATTGCATCGGGAGGGGATTACTTTGAAAAGGATGAAATTGATTTGGAAGAATAAATAAAGAATTTTCAAAATAAATACAATATCATCTTATTTTTTGGGCAATAGCTCTGAAAAACTTAACGAAGACACTGCTTTTACAGAAGGACGAAAAATTTTATGAAGAAACTGCTAATTGAGTAAAGTGTAAATTATAGCAAAGTAAAATTATAGTGAAAAAAATTATTTAGAAAAAGTGTAACGAATTTAATAATATATATAAAATGTTCCAATAACAAATGTTTATTATTTAAAATGTTCAAACAACGATTGACCGATTCCGAAAAATGATCAATTTAATACAAAAATGCCCCCACGTATCGCCACTAAGGTAAGACATGTTCTTATGAGCTTGGCGATGTTGATTATTGTGAATTCTCCATAATAGCCAATATATGAAAATCTTTGAAGGAGCCAAAGCCTATCCTAAGCCTTAAGTGATTCGACGATTGTAAGGAAACAGGCATACATCTGTATGTTTTAATTGGACTACTGGAAAATGAAAAACTCAGAAAACACCACATAGCAGAAAAAGATCATAACTGCTTATGAAGCTGCTTACTGAAAAGACTTGACTTTAACAAGCTTGCAGCAACGTGGAGATTCGTGAGAATATTTTTTAGTCCGCTTTTAGTGATATAAAATATGAAAAAGAACATTCTACGGTTGCACTGAAACAAGAACTACATTTTGATTTTGAATGGCCATTATATCCTATAGTAGTCTGATCTGAAGGAGTTTTCCTATGCCAATTTTTATGGAGATATTTCTTCAAACAAAAAAGTTTTTCAGTTGTTCTGACAGCTTTATGTTATAGTGTAGTAATATCTGTGGTTTCGACAAATGAACGGCTTTTTAAACATAAAAATACGTGTGCAAAATTTTCCCTTTTTGGCTAACTTAATATAGCCGGTTCAAGGTATAAAAATCAATGCGGAAAATTATTGCCCGCTATAGTCCTGCAAATTAAAAAAGAACGGAGAAGAGAACAGACAAAAGGGCAGAGAACAACGACTATCGAGAACTAATTGCGTTTTAGGTTCAGTTAAAAAATTAAAATTTAAATGTCAACCTCCAGATACTATGCATCAAGCCAGGTGGGTGGCGAACAAAAATAAAGCGGTACTGTTATATATTTGTTTACCCATCGTGACATCCTTGCGGTCTGTAAACGAATGCTATCATAAATAGTACTTTTTGAAGCCAATGAAGACTGAAAAAACCTAACAATGGTCAAGGAAGTTGCTTTACAGAAAGTTCACTAGCATCTATGAAAATTAACCGTTGAAATGATAGATGCCGATGCAGACCAAGAGATTAAAATAAAAAAGGTTGAATATTTAACTAAAGAGAATCCGCCAACCCGTGATCTCTATGGCCAAATAACGCTTCGTTTCAAGATGCCAGGAAGAACTTTTGGTGCTGAGGGTAGTCAACAATACCATTGAAAGAGAAGTCTCTTGATGCTGGAATTTCATGGATTCATTACGGTTGAAAAGGAGCAAAATCAATTTTTATTACGCTGCTTAAAACAACTCCGGAAGCTTTATTCAGAACGTAAAAAAACATACTTAAAAAAACAACTTGATGAAAAATACTTTTTATGGATAATAAATTCACATATGTTTTGAATACATTAGTGTTTCATTAGCTAGATAAACTAGAGCTTATGTCAACTTTCTCTATTTACCCGGTAAAAAAATTCATATATTATGATCGTTATGGAGTCGGAGTCTGTAATTATTCAATTGCAATAATTTATGCTTATATAATAATTCAGAAAATCGTCTCAATTTACTTTGGCTTGATTTACTGCATATACTTAAGCGCACGTACTTGCTAGAATCTTTTTATAAATGCAAAACCGTTCACTCATTTGATATTATCAAAACGCATTCAATTGCGGTTTGAATTTGAGCGCATACAATGCAATGTGAATTACCATTTCACTTTTTAAACTTCTACTCTATTTGCTTGTATGTGTGAACGCTGCCATTAAGCGTTAATTACATGCGTTCGCTTCCGCTCTATGCATTTAACATTTTTGTCATAAAAATTGCAACAATTTTGGTTGCTGCTTATTTCCTTCCTACCTATTGCAATGAATTAATAAAATATAAATATACATAAAATCAATGTGGTGCAAATACTATTGTGTTAATTAAATAAGATAATAATATTATTCATTTAATTATGAATAGGAAATATAGTAAATTTTTGAATTATCAATGTATAACAAAATTCATAATTTAGATTCTATAGGTAGAGTTTAAATGAGTTAAGCATCCACCCTCTCTACTCGATAAAACTGGCGCATCCTAATACAACATCTATCTATGTATCTACATCTTCAGCATTCGTTTACAAGAGATTCCATGCTATACTGCGCCGCGTCGACAGCATCATTCGTTTTACTATATATTGTTTCGTTTTCGACAGTTAAATATAGTATTGTGACTATAAAAGAATTAAGAGAACCAAAAAATTAGTGAATATGTCTTTAGAAGAAAAACATTATCCCTGACATTATATTTTCGTATAACCAGAATCTATTAATAAAAATGCACTTGAGGGATTATTGAACCAAAACTGTTCCTAGTTTCAACAGTTTGGCTGCACCACTTTATTATTTAATTAATCCAATAGACGTTTTGTTACCCAAATTGATATTGAAACTTATAAAAAAAGACATTGTAGATAAAAAAATCGAATGGCGATCTTAGTTTTCTGTAATTACTGCAAATTTTTCGAAAGGGTGAACCGCATCATCAATATTCTAATGATTAAAAACTTATACTACTATGAGCAAAAAATAGTACGACTTTCCTCATAATTTTAAACTTTTTAATTTATTATTCAAAATCTGTGCCGTTCTCAAAAGTAATTATCCTTGATCTCAATGTTTACTCAAGTTACAAGTATTTTTATGAATGAAGACACTGATTTCTTCATTAATTCAAGCCTAAGAATACAATTTACATATGTACCTCCTTCACACAACCTTCTAAGCGAACAGACTGCGCCGTATAGCGACAACTTTGCATTTTTTGCTGTTCATGAGATCAGAGTCCCATATTTTTGAACACTGATTCTTATGTAAAATTTAACGAGGAATCGAATGGAAAAGTCTATTTTGAAAAAAAAAGTTAATGGAAAAGCACAAAAAACCGGATTTTTTGGAAAAAAAAGTTTTTGTTTTTGGATTTTTAGCGACAACTTTACATTGTTTTTGCTGTTCATGAGATCAGAGTCCCATATGTTTGAACACTGATTCTTATGTAGAATTTAACGAGGAATCGAATCAATTTTGAAAACAAGTTGGTGGAAAAGCAAAAAAACCCGAGTTTTTGAAAAAAAATGTTTTTTTTTGGATTTTGAAAGCATTTTTATCAGAAAGCTGAGATTTTTAACATCAAATTGGATAACTTAAAAATTTTTTTCACTCAATTTTGAGGTCGTTGAAAAATAAAAGAAATAGTTATTTTTTTGTTTGATCTCAATTTGAATTGCGCGCCAAAAAACAATGGAGCAACTTTGACCACTAAAAAGTTAACAGATATTCTTATATAATGGCAACTCTGCTTGTTAAAGGAGTGAATAACTGTGTGTGATAAAAAAATTAATTATTTGTGGTGAAAAAAGGCAGAAAACTAACAAAATTTGCTCATCAATCCGGAGAATAAAAAACGCGGCATTCAGGTGTATTGGAGGGCAGAACCAGCGACTTACAACCACTGATTAATTTGGATTGGAAGGTTTGTCATTTCGTCGATATTAATTTTCATTGGACACAGAGGAGAAAAACATTAGCTGTTTGGGAGACTTTTTTGGCGCCACAAAAAATTCTTATATTACCTATTTCTTATATTGCCTAAAAGTATACCAAAAATTTTGTTCAACAATTATTCCTAAGGCAACGTATTTATAGGGTTGCCAAGTATTGTTTATTTTATATTTATATCTTTAATTGTTTATATGAATATAATTATAAGCAAATTTTATAACCAATTATGCCAATTATCAAGACACCACCTCCAGGAGGGGGTAAATTAAATAAAACTGCCAAAAAAGATGTCACAATAGAAGAACTAACAAAAAAGCTTGAGGAAATGGAAGAAATGTGTAAAAAACTCTCAATCGAAGTAAATACTTTAAAAGCCGAAAATATAAAGCTTAAGTCCACTGATGTGAAGAAAATCCAGAATTTGGAAACTAAAGTCGAATTCTCAACGGATGAGGAAGAACTAGCTAGAGAAACGGAATGGAATCTAAAAAAAAGACCAGCCAAAAAACGAAAAGCGGAATATTCTCCTGATTTTCAGGAAAAAGCAAATAACGCCATATCAAAACCGCTTATCCCAAAAAATAGTACGCGGCCTCCACCAATTATGGTGCCTGGAGATGCCAACGGTAATAATTATCAGCAACTATATGCTATTGCTAAATCAGAAGCAAAAAGCAATTTTACTATTAAACTTTTGAATATTGGAATATATAAAGTAAATACTTTCTCCGTAGAGGACTATAGATCAGTGGTGCGCACGCCTCAATACTACTAACGGGTGATTTTTTTGAGGTTAGGATTTTCATGCATTAGTATTTGACAGACCACGTGGGATTTCAGACATGGTGTCAAAGAGAAAGATGCTCAGTATGCTTTGACATTTCATCATGAATAGACTTGCTAACGAGCAACGCTTGCAAATCATTGAATTTTATTACCAAAATCAGTGTTCGGTTCGAAATGTGTTTCGCGCTTTACGTCCGATGAGCGATGAGGCTCATTTCTGGTTGAATGGCTACGTAAATAAGCAAAATTGCCGCATTTGGGGTGAAGAGCAACCAGAAGCCGTTCAAGAACTGCCCATGCATCCCGAAAAATGCACTGTTTGGTGTGGTTTGTACGCTGGTGGAATCATTGGACCGTATTTTTTCAAAGATGCTGTTGGACGCAACGTTACGGTGAATGGCGATCGCTATCGTTCGATGCTAACAAACTTTTTGTTGCCAAAAATGGAAGAACTGAACTTGGTTGACATGTGGTTTCAACAAGATGGCGCTACATGCCACACAGCTCGCGATTCTATGGCCATTTTGAGGGAAAACTTCGGACAACAATTCATCTCAAGAAATGGACCCGTAAGTTGGCCACCAAGATCATGCGATTTAACGCCTTTAGACTATTTTTGTGGGGCTACGTCAAGTCTAAAGTCTACAGAAATAAGCCAGCAACTATTCCAGCTTTGGAAGACAACATTTCCGAAGAAATTCGGGCTATTCCGGCCGAAATGCTCGAAAAAGTTGCCCAAAATTGGACTTTCCGAATGGACCACCTAAGACGCAGCCGCGGTCAACATTTAAATGAAATTATCTTCAAAAAGTAAATGTCATGAACCAATCTAACGTTTCAAATAAAGAACCGATGAGATTTTGCAAATTTTATGCGTTTTTTTAAAAAAAAAGTTATCAAGCTCTTAAAAAATCACCCTTTACATTTTACGTTTGCGCTGTGCAACCATTGCTATAGATTTTCGTACGTACCTAGCGTACGTGTTCCGCCGCTTTCGTGTGCGTGTGATATTTTTCGCAGTAGCAGAATTATCAGTCAAACACGCGTGTTTGGATTTTTATTGCCTTGAGCGCCACTGCTATAGATGCATATCTAAAGCACTTTCGTGTAGAAATATATCTTGGTATAGCTTTGAGAATAAGCAAACGCGGCCAACTAGAGTTATTGTAAAAAATTTGCACAATTCTTATGACCCAAAATCGGTTATTGATGACTTAAAAGAGCAAGGATTAAATGCACTGAGTGCTGTCAATCGTCTTCAATGGAAAACTAAAACTCCCCTCGACATGTTTTTGGTAACATTCGATCACATGGAGAACATAAAAAAGATTTATGAAACTAAAACTATGTTAAATTCAATTGTTTCTATTGAACCGGTAAAACTGCCGAAGATGATACCACAATGCAAACATTGCCAGTCATTTGGCCACACACAAAACTATTGTGGCAAACAACCAAGATGCGTTAAGTGCGCCGGTAAGCATAAAACATCTGAGTGTTCGAAACTAGAAAACCAGCAGCATAAATGCACATCCAGCCAACTATCGAGGGTGCCTTGTTGCCAAAGAATTACAGAAAATACGAGCTAACACAATTGGCCACAAAAAAGATGATGGTGTAGCCCAAAAAGTAGAAGGTCCTGTAGACTTTAGAACAAAAAACAATGAACATCAACAACAAGAAGATCCGAAAAATACAGCTGAAACATCAAAAAAATTTACTTTTGCTCATGTTCTAAAAACAAATAATACTGATAATACTCGTATATCCAATAGCAGCATTTTATCACAGATCTTACAGAAACTTAATAAACAAGAGGAATTCAACACTTCTTTACAAAATCGCTTAAGCAAGCTTGAAAAATATCTTTTTAATACCAAAGATGTCTAAATCTATAAAAATTCTTCTATGGAACTCAAATGGATTAATCAAACATAAGAATGAAATCGAAATTGTACTGAACTCAGAAAATGTTGACGTATGTATGGTATCGGAGACACATTTTACGTCACAAACCTATTTTAAAATTAAAAACTATGAAACTTAATATACAATTCATCCTAGCAATTGCGCCCGTGGCGGAAGCGCAATACTAATCAAAAGTACAATCAAACATTTTGAGGAAGAAAAACTTTCAAATCCAATTTGAAGAGTACCAACACTTAATAAACAGACACAGGTATAGATTCACAATGGGTGGAGATTTCAACGCAAAGAACACGCACTGGGGCTCAAGGCTTACGATTACAAAGGGAGAGAACTCTATAAAGCACTGCTGTCAACCGGAAGTTACGCATTCTCGACGAACTTACCGTCATATTGGCCATCAGATAATCAAAAGATTCCAGACCTGATAGATTTTTTCATTGTTGGCAAAATATCCCGGAATTATTTGTCGATCAATCAGGGTTATGATCTTAACTCGGATCATTCCCCAATCTATTTAAGCTATAGTGAAACCGTCATCTTTAAAGACAAAACAGCGGCCTTATACAATAAACGTACAGACTGGGAATATTTTAGAACAATGATGGAATGTTACGAAAGTAAATATGACTCTATATTAAATATACACCAGATGGAATCTGAAATTTTACACTTTACAACAAGTATACAACACGCAGCTTGGAAAAGTACACCGGAATTAAAGAAAATTGCTGTAAGCTCTCAATATCCTAATGATATAAGGCAAACAATTAAATTAAAGAGAAAACTACGACGTAAGTGGCATCAAACTCGTTGCCCAGCTGATAAATCTATTTTAAATAAAGTCTCTAAAGATCTTAATCGGAAAATTAAGAGGTTCAAAAATGAAAGTTTCACAAAATATCTTCGTTCCCTAAGCAATGGAAAAAATTCCGACTACTCTCTTTGGAAAAGCTGTAAAAGACTACAAACACCAGAAACTCAAGTATGTCCCATTAAAATAAGTGCTGATAGCTTGGCCAGAGACGATTCAAAAAAAGAAGAAGTATTTTCGGATTATTTAGCAAAAATATTCTCCCCATATGAAAGACACGTTGATTATCCTACTGCTTCCAGTCAAGAAAACGAAAAAATCCCATGTTGCACAAGTAGTGAGCTAAGTGAGGAAATCAAAAACCTTAAAAACAAAAAATCCCCCAGTTACGACCTGATTACTGCCGAAGTCCTAAAACAGCTTCCTCAAATAAGTATAGTAAAAATTACCAACATTATTAACGCAGCTTTTCATCTTAAATACGTGCTAACTTATTGGAAAATTGATGAAATTATCATGATTCCAAAGCCAGGAAAACCAGGATATGATGTATCTTCTTACAGGCCCATATCACTTCTACCGATAATATCGAAGCTATTTGAGAAAATTCTCATAAAACGTATCAATAAAATCATTGAACGAAAAACTAATTCCAGCGCATCAATTTGGGTTTCGAGCCAACCATTCTACGATTGATCAAATCCACAGGATAACACACGTTATTGAAAAAGCCTTTGAGGAAAAAAAATTCTGTTCTGCCGTGTTTTTGGATGTTGCAAAAGCGTTTGATAAAGTTTGTCACAAAGGACTGCTTTCGAAACTGAAACTAATTTTACCGAAACAGTATTATGACATCATAAAATCGTATTTATCTGATCGCTACTTTCGCGTTAAACAAAGGGACAAATATTCTGATCTTAGGGAAATAAAAGCAGGAGTTCCACAAGGTAGTGTGTTGGGCCCTCTTCTTTATATTCTATTCACGCACGACCTGCCAATAGACTGCAATTATACAACAGCCACATTTGCAGATGATACCGCGTTGCTTGCTGTTGGTAGTAGTGAACACGAGTCCACTAATAATCTCCAAAAAGCTGTAAATAAAGTCGTACAATGGGCAAAGAAATGGCAGATAAAGCTGAATGAAGCTAAGCCTGTACACATTGTTTTCACATGCAACAAGTTACAGTACTTACCAATTTTCTTAGATGGTGCTCGAATACCGTACTTTAATTCCGCTAAATACTTAGGAATGACGCTTGATACTAAGCTACGGTGGAAAGTTCACGTAAAAAACAAACGTAAGGAGCTGGACATGAGACTCAAAAATTACAATTAGTTAATCGGTAACAAATCAGTGTTATCCATCGAAAATAAGTTACTTATCTATAAACAAATAATCCGACCGATATGGAGCTATGGTGCACAACTCTGGGGATGTACTAACGCAAACAATAAGAAAGTCATCCAACAATTCCAAAACAAAGTACTAAGACTAATTGTCAAAGCGCCTTGGTATTGTAGATGTGCTGATATAGAGTGTGATCTAGGCGTAAACGAAGAAGTAGCTATGTTAACTTCTGGAGATGGTCCACCAAGACGACTCAAACGCCTCAAACCCAGCGATCTTTTAAATTAGCCAATACTCTTATAGTAGTTTTGTGATTTTGTAATTAAATGTTTAAGTCATATTCAAGTTGCTTGTTAGTCCTTTCTTTTATTTGAACTAGTTGCAATGTATGAACAAAATAAAAAATAAATAAAAAAAAATCTTATTTTGGTCTATATTATGATATTCTAAAGTTTGGTCGAAATCGGAGAACCACGGGTACAAAACCATGTCGCCAATTGATGGAATGGCCCATATATAAATGATCAGTATGTTGATCTGAGTCGATTTAGCCATGTCCGCTAAATTTGTCTGTATACGCGTATATACGAACTAGTCCCTCAGTTTTTAAGATATCGTTTTGAAATTTCGCAAACGTCATTTTCTCTTCAAGATGCTGCTCATTTGTCCGAACTGCTGATATCGGACCACTACAGCATATAGCTGCTATACAAACTGAACTATCGGAATCTAGTGCTGGTATGGAAAACTTTTGCATTTGACGATATATCTTCACGAAATTTGGTAGAAAGTTTGTTAAGATTTTTTAACAGAAATGAGTTAACACAAACATAAGAGGGCATGTTACTAGCAAAAAATAAATATATAGCGAGTAATTGCAAAATATTTTATGAAATGAGCGTATAATGAGTTTTTACAGGTTTTTAACATAGATTTATGCAACTTAAACTAATTTTGTATAATAATAAATATTTCTTCGAAAAATGCTAATATTTTTAATTTTAACAGCATGAGTGATCAAAGAGTTTTTGGAGATTTCAACAGAAGTGAACTTATTCTGTATAAGAGTGTCATCAATATTATAAATATATAGGAATAATTTTGGAAAATGAGAGCCTGCAGAGATTTTAACATTGGTGAGTTTGACCTTAACAGATTCTGTATTAATTTTAGCAGTATGAGCGTGCAGAGAATGTGCAGAGATGTTTAACATAAGTGTATTGTATTTAAAACGATTTGTATACGAATAAATGTTTCTTGGATTATATATGTAAATATACAGGAAGTAATTTCGAAATTTTTAATTTTAACGGAGTGAGCATGGAGAGTATTGTAGAAATTTTTAACATAACTGTATTAAACTTAAACCTATTTTGTATAAGAGTATAAGTTTCTTGCAATATATGTTAGATTTTTAACAGAAGCAAGTTAAACTTGGACCTATTCTGTGTAAGAGTAATTGTTTCTTACAATGCGTATATAAATATATAAGAGTAATTTCGAAATATGCTAATATTTAAATGATAACAGTATGAGAGTGCAGATAGTATGTGCAGTTTTTTACCATAAATAGGTGATACTTGGACCGATTTATTGCTGTAAACAAATTTAAGAAGAGTAAATTCGAAAGAATTAAAATTTTGAATTTTAACTGAATGAAGTTGTTGGGAGGGTATGTAGAGATGTTTCACACAAGTTAGAATAACCGTGTTTAAGAGTAAACGTTATAAGCAATAAATAAATATATTAAAGTAAGTAATTAAAAATATGTTAAATGTTTCATAATTTTAACAGTGGGTCAAACCACGTCGAGTGGTACATGAAAATTTCGAAAAATCTCCGATTTTGAAAATTAGCAGTTTATTAGGAAGGGAACCATTTTTTTTGTTAAAGTTATTAAAGGTTGAAATTTAGTGGACGATAAAAGTTTAAAAATATTTTCTCATAAGCTACTGGAGATAAATCAATGAAATTTTGTGAAGTCAAAGAATGTTCTATATTACAAATATTTTTTCATGCTCCATTTATTTATGTAATAATATTTTACATGATTTTTGTTAAACAAATGATATTTTTTTGTTAAAGAATTGAAAATTTTCACGTGTTCTTCATGTTAAAAAAAAAACTGAAAAGTATGTGACACAACGCGGAAAATATTCACTTTTAATAATCTGCAAAAAAATTTTTGTTCGTTCATACCACTCCAAAGATATTGAACTTTTTGTCCCCATGTCGCTCTTAAAACGTGTGGAGCATAAACTTAAACCGCATTTGTTGAATAGTAACGGCTACTTCTCTTCTCTGCTCAATATAAATTGTCCAAAAATTGCAGAGTTTTCCGAAAATCGAAGCAGCGACAGACTGCGTTCAGAAAAAACATTTTCCTACATTTTGGAAATCTTAGTATATTCAGCGTGCGGTATTTACATATTAAAAAAACTGCTAATTGGTATACAAAATTTATAATTTTTAAGATAATTTGAATTGAATAATCATAATTATCAGCTGTGAATCCCTGAATCATTTACAATTCCAAAACAAATTATGGCGGGACTTCAATTTGTGTCCATAGAAAGTTCTTTGCAATTGAGTCACTCTTTTCAAAACTACCAGATAACAAGTTAATAGCTCACTGTTAATTAATTGTACGAAGTGGTACATCGAACTCTGGTACATTGGTACAGTTATGCTCCACATATTTTAATAGCTCCATTAATGCTGGTATATTACTATTCTAACAAGACTGTTTAATTCGATAAACTACAGTTAATTTTGCAAACCTCATATTTGTGATTAAAATTTCTAAAAGTGTCCGTGAAGCAAGGTAACTTTTACAAAAGCCGCTTCTGTAAAGCCTCTTTTGAGTTTATATACGAGAAGTCTATTCATCAAAGTACCTATGTTGAAATAAATAAGCTTAATGTAGGTCAGTATTACTACCGCTATGAGTGTGCTACACTCAATGAGAGTATGATTAACAAAATTCGCTGCAAATATAGTCCGCTGTATACTTCGAAACTCGAATTCAGTAAATATTTCTCTGAAAGGCCTGATTTGTTGAGTCAGCTAGTAACTTGTATCATTTGTCTCAGTCCTTACATGAGTGTAAATGAGTAACTGAGTGAAAGAGTGAAACTTTACAAAAAAAACTATGTATCGTTGAATATTTGAGTTTAGTTGCGAGAAAACTATAAGAGGATCTAAAAGGAAATTAGCTCTAAAAATATGAATCAACAAAACCACTAAAAATGTGATTGCTATAACTTTACAGTGAATAATGTTGGGTAGAAGTGTACTAGAAAGAAAACATAGGATTATCCTACCATAAAGTGCCGGTATGTTACTCGTAACAAACAAATACATATACATTCGCGGAGTCCATTTCTGAAAACGATTTTTTTGGCTCATCCTTTCAGCAATTTGAATCTGTTTTCGTACGAATTCGTATGTTGACTGTGCTCTTTTGATTTATCATTAAATTTGCTACTACATTAAATGCCTATTTTGGGCGTATTTATGACACAATACACCCATTCAAACATATATAAATTTCACTTAGGCCTTAAAAGTGGCTGATAAAGCATTTGCGCCGCAGTTCAATGGAATGCTTATGTGTTTTGCAGTTAAATTGCAGAAAAAGTTGGCAGATGCTTCTATGCATCTCTGCGTATATGCACCTTAAGCACCTTATTGCTAAAGCAGAAAATTATTTTTTTGAGTTCGGTGATATATTTTGCGAAACTTTTGTTAACTGATTTCATTTTTGCACCAACATGACCAAAAATTATTGTTCTCTTTGTTGTATCAGTAAAGTTCTACTTGTGAATGTCATTAGATTATTAGATTGAGGTGAATTAATTTTAGTTCCACCAGCTTCTGATTTGAGTTCGATTCATCAACGTAGACGTTTTCTTCACAAAATAATTATCCTAATATGCCAGTCACTCAGTTACCAGAAACCAAAGTTGTCAAAAAAGTCTTCCGGTATTTTTATTGAATGATTTATTGAAATGGTTTATAACGGTTTGATGACTCATGCCCAGCTCTTGACCGATGCTACGGCTGCTACTATGCCGGTCTCTTTCGACCAATTCAGCGATTTTATTGCAATTTTCGACGACACGCCTTCCGGGGCGTGGCGAATCTTCGACCACCTCTACACCAGAACGAAAGGGTTGAAACCATCGTTGTGCGGTGGAAATGGAAACTATATCGGGTCCATAAACTGCACAAATTTTATTGGCGGCTGGAGAAGCATTTTTGCCTTTATCGTAGTAGTACTGTAAAATATGCCGTATTTTCTCTTTATTTTGCTCCATGTTTGCGACGCTATAACTCACGAACGACTCGAAAGAAACGACAATCAATCAAACACGTGTTAGCGCGTGAAATGAGCTTTCCAAAAAAGTATAGCATGACCCGATGCGACGAACAAAACTAGAACTACGCGCTTTCAGCGCCAACTAGCGAAAATACCGCAAGACTTTGACAAGTTAATATATCACCCACTAGCCTGTAGTGTTTACAAATTCTCAAAATATTGGCACTTCATAAAAGAAGTTTAAAAATTAACGTTTTGAGATCGCTGAAGATGGTACTAAAAGTTAAATATTTTTGCATAATGTTACATTTATTTACAATTGTCAAAATTTTGGCAAAGGAAGCATTGCATTCCTGCTTACAAGACTTTCCGCACTTGAATACTACGTCAAATTTAAAATGTATTAAAATGCCTGCTAAGGTATACTTGCTTGAAACTGGGCATGAAAACATTTCGAGACTGGTTTGACTGGCAGCTGTTCAAATCTGTCAGTTAGATTGCATACATATTGGTAGTTCAAATCAAGTGGTAATTTTTATTTGTGAGTGGCAATTTGACAAACGATTTCTGCTGCATGTAATCAACGGGTAGTTCAAGGCAGAAAATAATCATATTCTTGTTTTAAATTCAAGCATAGCATTTAATGTTTTGTATACACTGGATTTAGTGCAAACTTAATTTAATTAAAAAACGAAATTTGTTAAAACATTTTTTTCTTTGGGAAATTTATCTTTGACATAAATTCAATGACTTTCCGAATTGAACTGAAATACTATTATCCGGAAATTATCCTAGAACCAAGGTTTCCTCAGGAACATGTATAAATAATTTAATTTCTACTAACTCTTTCAAAGCAGGTTTTATCTCTATTACTTCGCCATATATCAGCGTTCCATAATTTCATGTGGATCACAGGTGTAAACACAAAAAAAAAACAAGTATACATTTTTCCACTGTTTAGCTTTTTGTTCTTTTTTTCTGTTTTTTCTCCTTACCTTCATACACACTTAAATAGTTTAATGCCATTTACTACAGACCTTGAAGTTTTGACCTTAACGTTGAAGACATATTTTGCTGCAGATTGGATAAGGAAGCGAAGCGTATGTTGTGAAGGACGACAAGACAAAATATCTTTTGTCATCAAACCAACAGTCATCGCATTTGCTTCTTGGCTCCCACGTCGCTATTGACAGTCATAACTTCGAAATCGAAACCATTTTCATCTATCTTGGAATCTATATTAACACCAAAAACAATTTCGGCCTCGAAATCCAACACAGAATAAGATATTTAAGACACCAATTTACTGGCGGATTTTACTCATATACTGAGTGTGATCGGTCGATAATCGAAGAAAACTTTCAACATAACCTTAATTTTTGACCTGTTTTGACGTAATTTTTTCGGCTTCGACTCATCTTTGCTACGATATTTGGCCAATTAATCGTCTGTTTCCGGTTGTAAGCATAGATCCAAAATTCATCGCCCGTAAAAATTTCATGATATCTTAGTAGTCGAAAAGCATTGTTTCGCAGACATTTTTTCGAAATAATTAAGTGATTTTGGAACCAATCGTGCTTCTCTATTCTTAGGCCTAAATGATCTTTCAAAATTGTTTTCACTGATCATTTCCATATTTCAGCGCACCAATTTATTTATTTTCTTAACGTGTTGATCATCAGTTGATGTTGATGGCCCTCCAGGTCGTCGTCTCGACCTTCTTTGAATAATTTGTACCAATTAAAAACACTTGTTCGCGACAAACAATTAATACCGAAGGTATTTTCAAACATTTCGGCACCAGAAATTTGATTCTGCACACAAAATTAAGTTAAATTTCTTTGTTGAAAATTTTTCTCATTGCAAAAATCACCGAATGCACCTTCACTTAATTCAGAAAAACAATCGCATACTAAACAATAATGACAATTTTGATGTAGCGTTTAGCATAGGTGTCACTGGCAGTCATACCACTGACAAAATATCATGAAACAAATATTTCGACGAATGAGTTTTCACGCAAATATAAATTAAAATGTATTTTTACTTTTTCCCAACAGTAGGTGTAGAATACATTGAGAAAATAGGAGTAACTTAGATAAGAATCTTGAATGTGTGAAAATTAATTAAGATTCTTTTTTCTTTATCTTTTAAGTTAAAAATTTAGAATTTTGAAGCTGATTGCAACGTTGTGCTTTCTTCGGTTTAACCCTTCTAAATATTTGCAAAAATTTTGATTCGATCGATATACCGTACACCATGATGGTCCTTTCATACGACAAGAACGGCAATATTTAGCTCGGATAATCGGTATTAATCATACATTCGTTTTACTATTCTTCTTCTTCTTTACTGGCGTAGGCACCGCTTACGCGATTATAGCCGAGTCAACAACAGTGCGCCACTCGTTTCTTCTCTTCGCTACGTGGCGCCAATTGTATATTCCAAGCGAAGCCAGGTCCTTCTCCACTTGGTCCTTCCAACGGAGTGGAGGTCTTCCTCTTCTTCTGCTTCCCGCGGCGGGTACTGCGTCGAATACTTTCAGAGCTGGAGTGTTTTCATCCATCCGGACAACATGACCTAGCCAGTGTAGCCACTGTCTTTTAATTCGCTGAACTATGTCAATGTCGTCGTATATCTCGTACAGCTCATCGTTCCATCGAATGCGATATTCACCGTGGCCAATGCGCAAAGGACCATAAATCTTTCGCAGAACCTTTCTCTCGAAAACTCTTAAGGTCGACTCATCGGTTGTTGTCATCGTCCAAGCCTCTGCACCGTATAGCAGGACGGGAATTATGAACGACTTATAGAGTTTGGTTTTTGTTCGTCGAGAGAGGACTTTACTTTTCAATTGCCTACTCAGTCCGAAGTAGCACCTGTTGGCAAGAGTAATCCTGCGCTGGATTTCCAGGCTGACATTGTTGGTGGTGTTTACACTGGTTCCAAGATAGACGAAATTATCTACAACTTCAAAGTTATGACTGTCAGCAGTGACGTGGGAGCCAAGTCGCGAGTGCGACGATTGTTTGATTGATGACAGGAGATATTTCGTCTTGCCCTCGTTCACTGCCAGACCCATTTGCGTTGCTTCCTTGTTAAGTCTGGAGAAAGCAGAACTAACGGTGCGGGTGTTGAGGTCGATGATATCAATATCATCGGCATACGCTAGTAGCTGTACACTCTTATAAAAGATTGTACCTGCTCGATTCAGTTCTGCAGCTCGAATAATTTTCTCCAGCAGCAGATTGAAAAGGTCGCACGATAGGGAGTCGCCTTGTCTGAAACCTCATTTGGTATCGAACGGCTCGGATAGGTCCTTCCCGATCCTGACGGAGCTTTGAGTGTTGCTCAGTGTCAGTTTACACAGCCGTATTAGTTTTGCGGGGATACCAAATTCAGATATCGCGGCATAGAGGCAGCTCCTTTTCGTGCTGTCGAAAGCAGCTTTGAAATCGACGAAGAGGTGGTGCGTGTCGATTCTCCTTTCACGGGTCTTTTCCAAAATTTGACGCATGGTGAATATCTGGTCGGTTATTGATTTACCAGGTCTAAAGCCACACTGACAAGGTCCAATCAGTTTGTTGACGGTGGGCTTTAATCTTTCACACAATACGCTCGACAGAGCCTTATATGCGATGTGGAGGAGGCTAATCCCACGGTAGTTGGGGCAGATTGTGGGGTCTCCCTTTTTATGGATTGGGCATAGCACACTTAAATTCCAATCGTTGGGCATGCTTTCGTCCGACCATATTTTATCTATCTTTCATATCTTTAAGAAGCTGATGCATGCTCCTTTCCAGTTCTTCGCCGCCGTGTTTGAATAGCTCGGCCGGCAATCCGTCGGCCCTGCCGCTTTGTTGTTCTTCAAGCGGGTAATTGCTATTCGAACCTCTTCATGGTCGGGCAATGGAACGTCTGCTCCATCGTCATCGATTGGGGAATCTGTTTCGCCCTCTCCTGGCGTTGTACGTTCACTGCCATTCAGCAGGCTGGAGAAGTGTTCCCTCCATAATTTAAGTATGCTTTGGGCATCGGTGACTAGATCACCTTTGGGGGTTCTACAAGAGTATGCTCCGGTCTTGAAACCTTCTGTAAGTCGCCGCATCTTTTCGTAGAATTTTCGAGCATTACCCCTGTCGGCCAGCTTATCAAGCTCTTCGTACTCACGCATTTCGGCCTATTTCTTTTTCTGTCTACAAATGCGTCTTGCTTCCCTCTTCAACTCTCGGTATCTATCCCATCCCGCACGTGTTGTGGTCGATCGCAACGTTGCGAGGTAGGCAGCCTGTTTTCTCTCCGCTGCGACACGGCACTCCTCGTCGTACCAGCTGTTCTTTTGTACTTTCCGAAAACTAATGGTTTCGGTTGCAGCTGTACGTAAGGAGTTTGAAATGCCGTCCCATAGTTCCTTTATACCGAGTTGTTGACGAGTGCTCTCAGAGAGCAGGAGTGCAAGCCGAGTAGCAAATCGTTCAGCTATCTGTTTAGATTGCATCTTCTCGACGTCGAACCTTCCTTGTGTTTGTTGGCGTACATTTTTTGCTGCACAGAGGCGGGTGCGAATTTTGGCTGCAACAATATAGTGGTCCGAGTCGATGTTAGGACCTCGGAGCGCACGCACATCTAAAACACTGGAGACGTGTCTTCCGTCTATCACAACATGATCGATCTGGTTGGTGGTTTTCGATCCGGAGACTGCCAGGTAGCTTGATGAATCTTCTTATGCTGGAATCTAGTGAAGTCGATCAGCCTAAACCCATTTGGGGATGTTTCCTCGTGGAGGCTGAATTTACCGACCGTAGTGCCAATATACCTTCTTTGCCCACCCTGGCGTTAAAGTCGCCAAGCACGATTTTACATCGTGGCGGGGGCATCTCTCATAAGTGCGCTCCAAGCAGTCATAATAGTTGATGCGGATTGTGGCTAGACGTTCATTCATAGGAGTGAATGAAAGTACTCGGCGACGGAGTCTCTCTCTCACCACGAATCCAACACCAAACTTGCGCTCCTTTATATGGCCACTGTAGTAAATGTCACAAGGACCTACTCGTCTCTGTCCTTGTCCTGTCCATCGCATTTCTTGGACGGCGGTGATGTCAGCCTTTATCTTTACGAGGACATCTATCAGCTGGGCATCGGCACCTTCCCAATTAAGGGACCGGACATTCCAGGTGCATGCCCTCAAATTATAGTCCTTATTTCGTTTGCCGTGGTCGTCATCAAAAGGGGGGTCTCTTATCCGAGGCTGTTTACGCTTTTTCATTGGGGGTGTTTTTTTACGTGGCGGGTCCCAAACCCAGCGCACAACCCTATGCAGGGGATGTTTCGCCTTCTCACTTTAGCTCGTCTTCAAACGGATATTCTTAGGCTACCCAGAGGATACTTGGTTAAAGACCGGAAGTCGTGAGCTGCTTGAGTCATATGTAAAAGAATCATTTCTGGCCACTCCCAAGTGAATGGCGATCAGAGAACTTTCCTCACTTGCTTGAACTTCTACACATGACTCCATCCTCCTATTGCTTATGGAAATATTCTACAGTTATGTTTACTATTTACAAATTAGTTTATTCCTTTGTTGCTCCTGAGCGGCTCAACCCTCGCATTTGCAGGCAATTCTAGAGTCAAAATCTACGTAGACAGTCAAGCAGAAATCAAGGTACCTCGTATCGCGTATTGGCCTGAAGTGTCTTGGGAAGCAGGGTAGCAATAGAAAGTGTTGCCAGAAGCAAACAACTTCACTTATACTGGCTACCAGGTCACAAAGGCATCGACGGCAATGAAATACTGGACGAGATTGCAAGGAATGGTGTACGGCTAACGCCAGAAAACGTGATCAACATTGGGAAACCCATACATTGTCTACGACGATCTGGACAGAAGCATGGTAAAGAAAATCAAAACAGGATGCACCTGGGTGCAGAACTACAAAAGTCATGTGCAAAACGTAGATCGAAATTATAAAAAAATTTCAAATTTCAAAGACAATGTGGGAACATGATGTATACTAACTGGCCACTGTCTGGTGGCGACACACGCCCGCAGAATATAGCTGATAGATCGAGAAGACTGCAAGAAATGTCTAGAGCAAGGCACCAGATAAATAATGCAGCATCTTCTGTGCACTTGTCCTGCATTGGCAAAACTACGCTTAGTATCTGGAGTCCCAACGTTATGATACGCTGAAAGAGGTATTGAATGGGCCAAAGAGTCTATTGAAATTCCCGTCAAGCGCAGGTATACTAAAGGATGGCTCCTCTCCATGTACCTAGTAATTGAACTCCATCTAGTATCGCAAAGGCCAAAACTTGTTTATGGTGGCTCATTGGTGTACTAGATTTACCTAACCTAACGTAAGAGTTTATATTCAAATCAAATTGTAATAAATAAATCTTAATTAATTAAGCATCTTAATTTGGGCTTTAAATATAGTATTAATTATTTATTTAACTGTGTTATTATTATTTTATTTTCCTTATTTTGAAAAAATTTTAAAATCATCAAGGCTTGTACATCACTGTATGATTCGTTTCAATAATGAAATATTAAGTGACAACAGGAAGGCATTTACGAAAAGTCAAAAACGCACAACACATGGGGCACAGCGACCATACTACCAAGTACATAGAATATATCATCTTCAGTTGTATTTGTGGGAACTGTTGTTATTGTAGTTGTTGTTATATATGTAGTGATAAAGCTTGACAGTTTTGCCGCCTGCTGCTGCACTGCGCTGCCGTAGCATAACTTGACGAATTGCGTGACAGCTAAAGAAGTTAAGCACGGTGGTGCACGACTCATTCCAATTAGAGAGAGAAAACTAAGAGGAAGAAGAAGAAGCTATGAGAAATCGTGAATGAAATCGTAAAACTCGGGTGACGTGTAAAAAACATTGGTGGAAAAGATTATTAGAGAAGAAACAAAAGCGTAAAGTTTTACGCTTGGCGACGCTAATGAGAACCATGGTTCTGTAAGAAATTTGGTAAACAAATGACAGTGCTCAAGAAGGAACTATAAAGCAAACCAAAGGTATTGAAGGAAAGGATGGAGCGAAGTAAAAATTAAGTTGAAGAGGCTAAAAAATTAACAGCTAAATTAAGAGTGCCACACAAATTCACACGCAGTCAATAAGCAAAACTGCCATTTGAATAAGTATGCAACACTGTTACAAATCAAAGACCGACGAGTGTGAAGTACTATTTCACTCATTAAAACATGAACGCGTGACAGTAAATACTAATGATGATGAACATCAAAGACAATTTCAAAATGCATGCGCATGCCTTAGAAAAGGGAAATGTGAAAAATTTCACTTGCCGTCATGTTAAATAAGTGAAAACTTAGGCGCTACCATGCAAATATGTACTCTAGCTCTCTTTTCTAATATTTTTCCTGTAAGGTAAAGTTGAATTTTTCCTTTTTTATTGCTCTTTATAAAGCCAAGAGCCATGAAGTAGTCAATTCATGCAACCACAGGACGAACGAGAGGACGTAAAACATTATGAGACAGTAATAATAAACAAGTAAAGGAAGGGTAAGTTCGCGGTGCAGTCGAACATTTATACTCTTGCAACTTGCAAAAATCAAAGCCAGGGCCAATGACTTTAGGTGCAAAACGTCAACCAGTGGATCAGAATCTAAGCAATAATAACTCAATCATATAGAGTAAAGTCAGCCGGATGTTCGAAATTTGTATTAGTTATTTGGGTGCTAAGTAAAATTTTCACCTAATTTTAGACACAACAATTTTATCACACAGTACTTTGATCGCGCGACGCATCACGCGCTACGTTCAATATTCGTTGATATTTACTTTTGGTTGACACGATAATAAACAAACTTCTCCACTGCTTGGTTTGATCAGAGCAGAGAGTCAATGCGGAACGCTATACCGCCATGATTAATGACTTTTTCTTTCTTAAGTTCTAGGATCTCTATGTGAACCTTTGGTCGATATTGTCGTGTGTGATACATTTTTCGTCGCCAGTCACCATCCGCTTCAAACATGGGTCGACTTCGTTCCGTTTCAGCAGCATATTTCAGGCGTTGATTCGGTCCAGAAGTTTTTTTGCGTCAAATCGTCGTCACAGCTCTTCCGCCGGCTGTCTTATTTGAATCATCGAAACCATTCCTCCGCAGTTCGAAGTGATAGAGTACCTTCTCCCAAAACACCATTAATCTCACGGAACGTTTCTCTAGCGGATTTGCCTTAAACGAAGGAAAACTTTATAATAGCGCTAATTTCGGCGTCAGTCAACTCCAAGTTTACAAGTCTATAACTGTTGAACGCAATATCCAAACTAATCATAAATAGCGTTGCTTTGTAGGTTATGTCAAAACCTTTCAAAAATATATAGTTATGCGAGATACGAGCTTTGTAGTGCTTTATACATAGCCGCAAAATTCAAAAGACAAATATGAGGAAGGACATATTTGACAACCTAATATATTAGGTTGTCAAAAAAGTCTTGCGGTATTTTCGCTAGTTGGCGCTGAAAGCGCACAGTTCTAGTATTATTCATCGCATCGGGTCATGCTATACCTTTTTGGAAAGCTCATTTCACGCGCTAACACGTTCGTGAGTTATAACGTCGCAAACATGGGGCAAAATAAAGAGAAAATACGGCATATTTTACAGTACTACTACGATAAAGGCAAAAATGCATCTCAAGCCGCCAACAAAATTGTGCGCGTGAAATGAGCTTTCCAGAAAGGTATAGCATGACCCGATGCGACGAATAATACTAGAACTGTGCGCTTTCAGAGCCAACTAGCGAAAATACCGCAAGACTTTTTTGACAAACTAATATCTTTGAGGGACCGCTTTAACACTGCTCCAGAAATTGATAAAGAGTTTAAAAACACTTACCAACAAAAAAATTAATAGGATATAATTTGAATGGCTAATTGACTGCAAAAACTCCAAGTCTTACGACAAAACTGCATCTCCACCGGTGAAAATAGAGAACAATTTGTAGTTCAAACCTATCGTGTTGGCGAAATAATAACTAGATATTACTGTAAGCTTAGCAACATACGCAGTAATACTAAAGAAAGTTGTTGTTGATATTGCACCGTGTCATCGCCCAAAGTGTATTCAGATAACATCGACATTTTCTTTGATGAATAATTTTTCTAAGTTCCATTCAACAAATAATACATAATTACAAATAAACCTTTTCTTTGCACTAATATAAAGATAGTTCAGGAATTGATCTTTGTATCTTTCATGGCCTGCAAGTAGCCCTGATCTGAACCCAATCGAGTAGCAACATTTTCTCTGTTCATTGGAAAAAAATGTGATTTAGGCACGGTGTAAATTGAAAAATAAAAGCTAATATACGTTGGATAATTTTGGATCAAAACCTAAAACTTCGCGTGGTGTCAGTAATAAAAAATTGTGAAATACCAAGCAAGCATTCAGTTGCATATATTTTCATTTCACTAATAATTTTGCCGTAACAATAATTTTTCACCATTTTCAATCGGATCTTTTTGCCATATACATGTGTCACAATTCAGCACAGCGAATCATTTCGTTTCATACTTAATATTTAAGTATATTTTCTTTACAAAATAAGGATGTCATTTGGACTTTGATCATATATGTACATAGATATGAGTCCATAATTAAATATGGCAGCTTTCAGATAGATTTACTGTTGTTTTAATTTTTTTGTCTCCTTAATTTTATTGCTATTGTAGCATAGCCATTCATAAATATATTTTTTGTAGTGAAAATACTTTCGTTTGGGGTATCAAAAACGACGAACGACGAACAGTAAATCAGTAAAACAATACGTAAAAGCAAAAGCAAAACACAGCAAGAAGTCAAATATTTACTACAAATTTAACCTAAATGAAACCAACCTTTACTTTTTTCATGTGTGTTAATTATTAAAGCACCAATTGTAATTACTATAATTAATAAAAGGCGACATATGCACAGCGGGTGAGCAACGTAAAGGAAAACAACAGGAAAAGACTGTCAACAGGAATCACAGCGGTTTTTTGCAAAACATGGTACGAGTATCCGCCGAAGTGAGGAATTTCAATCCGTTAAGCTTAATCTACTCCCAGCTCATATCTCTCCCACGGAACAACAGGGTTAAGTATCACTTCATGTTGCTTCCGTGAATGTTGTTCTATTTGGCGTTTTGTTGTTTTTTTCTTTGGTTTTCACAAGGACAGAAGCAGATTGCACTATGCTAACAGGGTTGGAGTAACTAGTGAGTTACATACTAGTATAAAAGGAAAAATGAATAATCAATTTGGGGAGACGAAAATTAGTTATAAATTGATATATTGAAATCATTTTTTCTTCTTTACTGGCGTAGACACCGCTTACGCGATTATAGCCGAGTTAACAACAGCGCGCCAGTCGTTTCTGCACTTGGTCCTTCCAACGGAGTGGAAGTCTTCCTCTTTCTCTGCTTACCCCGGCGGGAGGATGGAGTCATGTGTAGAAGTTCACGCAAGTGAGGAAAGTTTTCTGATCGCTATTCACTTGGGAGTGGCCAGAAACGATTCTTTACATATGACTCAAGCAGCTCACGACTTCCGGTCTTTAACCAAGTATCCTCTGGGTAGCCTAAGAATATCCGTTTGAAGGCGAGCTAAAGTGAGAAGGCGAAACATCCCCTGCATAGGGTTGTGCGCTGAGTTGGGGCCCGCCACATAAAAAAAACAAAGCCAATGAAAAATTACCAACAGCGTCGGAAGAGAACCCATCCCCCCCTCCTCCCCCCTTTTGAATCATTTAAGCATACTATATTCAGCTTTTGATTGGGGGAAAGGTTATGTACCCAAATTGAAAATACATCTACGTTGATGAGAAAGAGAGAATATCAAATTTGCATGAATTAAACACTTGTTGAACCTATAAATATAGCAAAACCATTGCAGAGCGATTCAGATTATGTGAGGATAAAAGTAACAGGTGGAACATGTAACATTAAAATTGCCTTTTATGTCGGGGATTATGCATCTGTGCGCCCGTACAAGCTGAAAGCTAAATATAATAACCAAAGATTTTATTGTCACTGTATATACGTGCTTGAGTGGGGAAATATTATTAGTGGTTTGGCTTTTCACACAGTGTATAAAAATATACTGTTGCACGAGTACACAAATTGTTAGTTATCATAACTGTTCGAGGCGCTATAAATATGAGCCAATGGCGGGCTCTCATAATAAACAGTCACATAGTACACAAAACATGTTAATAAAAGGCATATTTACAACTACATATAGTATATGTTTCGATCACTGCAAACTTTGCCGCAATAAGCAATAAAAATATTTCGTTAGAAAAAACAAGCTAACGAACTAAAGATAAATTTTATGAACTGATATATTAAAATAAATAAAAAAAATGTTTATGAACTACACAATGGTGAAATAGGAAATATCTTACTTATGTTTGTCAATGTATTGGTCGCTTCATGTAAACTCCATTCGCGGTGGCGGTTAAAGCATTATAATATCCCACCATGCCAGGTTACGCACTTCTGGTAGGCTTTGATATGATTTGTGGTTCCCTCATAATAGTATTATTACTAGTATTAATTTTGGGATGAATTAATAACATTGAAATTCGTACTGACTCTTTAAAAATATTCTTGATATTTGTTAACAGATGGTCTCCTGTTCCAGAAAAAGAAAACACAAGATAAAAAAACAAGTTATAATTAATTTCTCTTTCCAAATATTTATTACTTACTTCTTTTATTTTTTGTGGTTATTATTAGGCACACATTGCATGTGCACTAACTAATACTTCATTTGAACATGTACAGTAGGGTGGGTCAAAAAAAACAATTGAAAGGTGTTTAAGAACCTATTTTTTAGAGTACCCAGCGTTAAAAGATATTTCTAATTTTTAACCGTCCCATTGTACATCTTACATCTTAACCATTAACCACTCCCAAAATACGTTTGCCCTGAAAGGAAAGCGTTATGCAGACGTAGAGGCCATTCAAAAGGCTTGCACCGGCATGCTGGCGGCCATACCGCCCAACGAGCTAAATCACTCGTTCGACATGCTTTTGGACCGTGCGAAAAGTTGTATTGAAGCAGAAGGAGACTACTTTGATTAAAGTTAAATGATTTTGCCGAAAAAACCATTTGTTCTGTTTTTTTTTAAATCCTGTTTACTTCCAAAGTAACAGGACACACCTCCTAATGATGGTTAATACGTTACAACTGTTATATGACTCGGTAGTTTTAATAGCAGTAACATCAAACTCTGTACGTTTACGCTTGGTGGACGTATAGTAATATACTATAGAAGACCAACATAAGTTTCTTCTTGTTTACACTCCCATTAACACTAGTATACATAATTTTTTATGGAAATCGGAACCACCTTCTGGAAGAATTCATCCTAGTTTCGATTACGTTAATTAAAAACCTTAGTTTGCGCCTATAAATAGCAATTTTAATAATAAGCCCTTGACATATTTCCTTGTTTTTAAATACTTGCAGAGATGTATATAGGAGCAGTTATTGTACTGTAAAGGCACATAATTTAATTTTAAGACCCAGTAAATTTCGACAATATATAATTTTTGTATATTATAGAAAGTATGTGTATTTAAAATAAACGAGGCTAATGTAAGTTTTCGCCAGATTTTGCCTTATCAGAAAAACACGCTCCCTCAATTTAGTTAAAATAGTTCCGACATTGGTTGATATATGTATGTGGTATAAAGAAAAATTATGTTCGAAACTCTTTATATTATATTAGCTGTATCTGGACTAAAAGTAGTATTGACTCTATTCAACACATATTTGACCCACGAGCTAACCATTAACAAATAATCTTTTTCCTCGAATTTTAATAACATTGCTCTCAGATGTACCGATATCTTATGTAAAATATGAGAATATATTAATTTATGCCTGATTTTTGTACCAGAAAGTGAAGTTAAAAATTTTTCTACATGGGAAGTAAGAGCCCGGATTTCAAATTTTGGTAAAATATTTATGGAAATATGTAGAATGAAAGCTTTTGTACTAATAAATAAAGAAACTTAACAAATTATAGCTTCCTCACATTGTCGTTATTTCTTGGACTAGGCTATGTACTATGTCGAAAATCAGAAATGACAAAAAGTTTTCAAGTTGGTCATAAAAGTGAGTACTGCATCATTTATTTATATATTTGTGAGTTATATGTTGGAAATTTAAAAAAAAACTATTCCTGAGATTTCTCTAAACACTTATTTTAATTCGTACAGAAATACACAGAAATTTTCGAATATAAATTATTTGATTTAATACGTTTTGGGAAAAAATTTATAAGTTTTTGGACTCCGCCATATGCTAATAAAGAAGTATTCAATTTTCACATCTGTTCACACTAACATTATTTAACAGTTTTTGTTGTGAAATACAACATAATTGAAAAAATTTCTGTTTTAATAAATTTTCACTAACATATTTCATTAAATGGTTTAACTTAAATTTTTTAACTAACTGTGTACAATAAAATTTGCCTTTTACAAGATATGCGTTAATACAAAGATATTGAAATTTCTCTTTTAATTCAAAATATCAGTTTCAACATTGGTAGGCACATAAGTCATAAATTACTGTTAAATAATATACAAATCTTATGCACACTTACACATTAACAGGAAAATATCTGACATGTGCCTATTGCCTTGTTTATATCCTATACTGCGTATACGTGATTTATCGAGATAAAATGCAGTATGGCTGGCCGAATAACCTAGTAAATGTGGTGAGAGAAAGCAGAGCACAGCCATAAAACTATGGCAAAAGTGGCATAATAAAGCGCTGCCAGAAATATTTACAGTTGTCCACAAAAAAATACGAATGACCACATAAGAAAAATTAATCATTTAATTTTCAATAACAAAAAAATTTTTTTTAATTTTTTGCACAATGTATTTTACTAAAGATCTATTAATACTTCCACATTCCAAAGTTTCACGCAATCATAAAATAATTATTATTTCTTTGAACAACCTCTGTTAACACAGCATTACATCTTCGAGACATGAAGTACATATATGCTACCTTGGCAAAGTTTTATTGGCATTCCTTTCCAAGCCTCTTTCACTACCCGCAATAAATCTCTCGAATTGGTTTGTTTCTTCTCAGCTATTCTTTTCTTAATATCAGTCCAGAGGTTTTCTATGGGGTTGAGGTCAGGATACTGAGCAGGCCGCCGTATCCTCATATCATGATTTTGGCGCTGCCATGTTTAACGGGTTTTGTTGTAAGCCGGGCTTTATATTCTGAGTTATGGGGAAGCCGGGCAAAGTTCCTAGAACCAGCACTACCAAATAACTCAAAACTAGATTCGTCTGACAACAATATGTTTCACAATATAGCTATAAGCCCAGAGCCATGCTTTTGTGAAATTATGTGCGGGCTTCCACGTGTTTGAGTAGCGGTTCTTTTATTGAACTTCTGGAACTTATTGTTCTGCGCCAAGTATCTACGGATAGCTTCAGTATCAACTGACAAATTCAGTTAGTCATGGATGGTCCTGGCTGATGCAAAGGGAATAATTTTGCAGTAGCGTAATGTAATGCTATTGTCTACAGTGAATGTTTTGCGCTTTCGTCCACGAGCAATTTCAATTTCTATAATTTAAAGCGTTTACTACCATTTTGGAATATATAGATTTACGATATCTTGGATCTCTTTGTAAGTTTTTCCTAGTTTTCTCAATTCTTTTACCCACTGGAGAAAAAACCGGTGATTAAATAAAACAATAACTAATTAAAATTTCTGCTAGATTATGGAACTATACTTTATGATTTTCTGAATATTTTTTATGTCAAAGACAATTTTGAAAACAATAATATCTAAAAGTCCTATTATTTTGTGGTAAGCAATAACAATTGTCTCCGAGAAGAAGTAAAGCAGCAGTAGAATAGCGATCATCATAATAAAAATGTGTTTCGTATTTTAATGCTGGTATTCCGTTATGTGTACCGTTATCGCACCGCGTCATTTACATGTGATTTAAAAAAGTTATGAAATCAAATATATTCTTCATTTGGCTCTCTATTAAAATAAATTAAAACCAACTTAAAAAACGTAAATTAGTTAACTAAAAATTGCGGACGATGAGGATGTACTATATAAATTTAAAAATAGGGGGTATTACTTCTGCGGTGTGATTTTTAACCCTCGAAGTCGGATTTAACGGGATACTGTATATATTGAAAATCAAGAACAAAAATACATCTGAATGTGTAACTAATAAGAAGGTATGTATAATATAAATATATCCAGATGTAGGAGCATTCCACTCCCCTTTTAGTCTTCAGCTTAATAAAAGTTGTGTGTTTTATAACTCCTAATTTTTTGTAGGTTGTTGCTCTCGCTGCAAAATGATCGAAATTTTATATCAGATTTGTAAAAAAAACGAAAAATGGATCTGTTCATTGTTATTTGTTAAAAGTGACATTTTTTGCACTCTGGAATAAAATAATATTTTCCTATACTGAAAATAGGGTACACTACGACATATTTACTAATCCCACCGCAAGGTAAAAAATAGTTGAAATCAAACAGCACCTTTTACGAATATTTTGTGGCTCTATCGTAAGCCACTTAAAAGCTTTCAAATAACCATTGTTTCCTCAAATATATAGGATTGTTTGTTTTTTTAATGCAGTGTTTAATGAAGAAAAAAGTTGTTCATAAGACTTCATAAATGACTTAACTTCACACAAATAGAGTGCTAAAGTTCTCAGAACTTATTAAAGCGTTCAATGACACCAAAAACAATCCAAAGAACAAGAAAAATAATGGTGTACATAACCACTTTGCGAAGAAGTAGGGAATATAATGCAAAATTAAATGTCGATTTAATCGAGTGGCAAAATTGTGAATTGCTTCCATACACATTAACATATACATACATAAATGAAAGAACTTCCAAATTTTAAAACGAGACAGAAAGTTTGCGCCATTTTCTTTCTTCCCGTACACTTTAGCAAATCTCTATATATACATTTCTTGCTTCCGATTTAATTTTTGATTGGTCTTTGGGGGTAATTAGTTGTAGATTACTTTTCCTGGAAAAGTTTTAATTACTGTGGTGCAAGCAGTTTAATCGAGAATGCCATGCAATTTAATAAGCTTATTGTGGCGGATAAAATTTCAAAGTGAAATTAATATTATTATATGAAGCCTTTTTTATTCTAGTAAAAAACAATCTATTTGTGGTTTGAAATTTTTAATTGTTCCATTTGAAGATATTTTTATTGTTATTCCAACTCTGAAAATTTTAATGAATAACGGAGTTTAAACGAACGAACACATTAAGTAAGACTGGTTGTTTGTGAAAAATAATTAATTTTAGTGTGACACTTAAAAAATTAAGGTTATAGCAGCAAATAAATTTATGTTGAACTCAAATATCGTGAGTTAATAATAATTTAAAGCATAATTTACTTGAAAGAAAGAAATGCAAAATATACTCTGCGAAAACAACTTTCCAACTGAAGTTTAACACGACAAAAACAGTTAAAACACAAAAATCAAAAAAAAAAAAAAACAATACAGCAAAAGAAAAAACATTTCAAGACAGGAAATGCAACGAAGTGAAAACAAGGGCAGCAAACATATCGGCGCACAGTGCAGTAAAAAATTCCCTTCTTGCCCGTCCTCCTAACAAACTGTGTAGTTGCAGACGAAGCAACAGTCAGCTAACAAAAATTTGCTACCTTGGGCACTTACCGCATCAAACGGATGTTTGGTTAGTCGAACTCTATGGGCTTTTTCAACCCCTTTTAATCCAAGCATTTGGTAGTAGCAGAGCTTTGGTATAAACAACCTATATAAACCATTGGAAACTATATAAATGAGTAAAAATTTTATGAGCCAATGAACGAAAGTGACATTTTGCCGATTTTGTTGGCCGTGATAACACTATTAATGACGCGTTCAACGGCAAATACTGCGTATACATATTAGGGTAAGTCAAAAATAGGAAAGTTCTTTTTGTTCAGTCCTTTGAAAAATTAGTTGGTAGATACCTCCAATAAAAGTTCTCAAAGTATTAGCTCTTCTCTTCCTTCCAAAAACACGAAAAACTATTTCGTTTTGAGAGCTTTTTAGGAGATCGAATGCTCTTCAAAAGAGTTGATGAGTGACTTGTAGAGTTTGGTCTTCGTCTTCGAGAGGAGATTTTACTTCTCCATTGCCTATTCAGTCCGAAATAGCACCTGGCCAGTTGTTGATTTGCCAGGTCTAAAGCCACGATGTTAAGGTCCAATCAGATTGTTAACAGTGGACTTTAATCCTTCAAACAATACCCTCGATAGATATATATGTAATGCTGAGGAGGCTTATCCTACGGTAGTTCGCGCAGATTGTTGGGTCTCTTTTTTTGTGAATTGGGCAAGGCACACTTAGATTCCAGTCGTTGGGCATGCTTTCGTTCGACCATATTTTACAAAGAAGCCGATGCATGGTCCTTATGGGTTCTTCGCCTCCGTGTTTGAATAGCTCGGCCGGCCATCGGCCCCCGCCGCTTTGCTGTTCTTCAGACGGGTAATTGCTTTTCGAACTTCTTCATGGTCGGTCAATGAAACGTCTGCTTCATCGTCATCGGTTGGGAAATCGGGTTCACTATCTCCAGGTGTTATGCTTTCACTGCCATTCAGCAGGCTGGAAAAGTGTTCTCTACATAATTTTAGTATGCTCAGTCACTAGATCATCTTTGGGAGTTTTACAAGAGTATACTCCAGTCTTGAAACCTTCTGTTAGTAATTGTATAGTAATATATACATATGTATATATAATAGAAATAGAATTCCATATTTAATAGCTATCATTAAAACTAAGAAACTCGTAATTTTATAATAGCGTCTGAGTTAGCTGCGGCTTACACCATATTTTGCTTAGAAATAATTAATTTTAACTTTTTGCAGGGTAATTGTGATAATACATACATATATAGTATACATTTGGTCGGACGTCGAATAATGGGTGTACGAGTGTGAAATACCTAATCCTGCGCTCATGTAAACACAAGCTCAACAAAAGTATTTGCATATAAAAATATACACATGTGTATGCGTGAAATCTGGCATACATATACACGCGCACAAATATGCACTTGTATAGATACAGTTGTTGTTGTTGTACGACAAATTTGCTGCACCGTAACCACTTCATGGCCGAAGTGGAAATAAAACAAAACCCAAACTCCACTATAAATGCAAAAACGAATGAAACACACCCTCGTAATGCCTCCGGCGATTTAAACCACCTAGTCCTACTCTGAAAATGGGATCGTGAAAATTTTCACACGCCGCAATGGCAAGATAGCGAAAAGTGCAGATTGTCACTGATTTGGCATTTATGTTTATTATTTTTTTTTCAGTAATGAATGATTAAGCACTATTTAATATGTGTACGCAACATTAACATAAATCGAAGAGCCATGCAGTCAGCTCAGTAGAATAACTTGCGGACGACAGCATAACAAAAACACTCGAAAAAAAAAACAAAAATGAATGACAATCTCTACAGTTTTTAAACTTCGAATAATTAATAAGGTTTCATAGATAGTTAGTTGTATTTTCAGAAATTATATGTAAAAGCGTAATCTATATAAAAGTGTGGCAGTTAATTTAACTGAGCTGCATATGGAGTGTTCTTTATTCCCTAAAGTATATGTGTACGAGCTGAGCCGATTTAGCCAATTTCGTCTGTCTGTCGGTCTATTCGTCTGTTTATCCGTCTGGTTGTCCATCTCTCTGTCTATGTACACGTAAATTATTGGAAGGTCTTTGAGCACAATTTAGACATATAAAGTTTTTGTTTGTTATACTAAAATTTTCTCAATTCCTGAGCATATGTTATAAAATTATTGCCATAACCTTACAAGTTACTCTTAAGCTAAAGAAGGGCTAAGTTCAGATGTAAGCGAACATTTTTACTCTTGCAACTTAAGAGAAAAAATTCCGGCGTTTTACTTTCAGGTGTTGTTAAAACGTTATGATAGAGGAATAATTAGTCCAATTTTTCTTCTTCTTCTTTACTGGCGTAGACACCGCTTACGCGATTATAGCCGAGTTAACAACAGCGCACCAGTCGTTTCTTCTCTTCGCTACGTGGCGCCAATCGGATAATCCAAGCGAAGCCAGGTCTTTCTCCTTCCCGTGGCGGGTACTGCGTCGAATACTTTCAGAGCTGGAGTGTTTTCATCCATCCGGACAACATGACTTCACCAGCGTAGCCGCTGTCTTTTAATTCGCTGAACTATGTCAATGTCGTCGAATATCTCGTACAGCTCATCGTTCTATCGAATGCGATATTCGCCGTGGCCAACGCGCAAAGGACCATAAATCTTTCGCAGAACCTTTCTCTCGAAAACTCGCAAAATCGACTCATCCGTTGTTGACATCGTCCAAGCCCCTGCACCATATAGCAGGACGGGAATTATGAGTGACTTATAGAGTTTGGTTTTTGTTTGTCGAGAGTGGACTTTGCTTCTCAATTGCCTACTTAGTCCAAAGTAGCACCTGTTGGCAAGAGCTATCCTGCGTTGGATTTCTAGGCTGACATTGTTGGTGGTGTTTACGCTGGTTCCAAGATAGACGAAATTAACTACAACTTCAAAGTTATGACTGTCAACAGTGACATGAGTGCCAAGTCGCGAGTGCGACGACTGTTTGTTTGATGACAGGAGATATTTCGCTTGCCCTCGTTCACTGCCAGACCCATTTGCGTTGCTTCCTTGTTCAGTCTGGAGAAAGCAGAACTAACGGCGCGGGTGTTGCGGCCGATGATATCAATATCATCGGCATACGCCAGCAGCTGTACATTCTTATAAAAGATTGTACCTTCTCTATTTAGGTCTGCAGCTCGAATAATTTTCTCCAGCAGCAGATTGAAGAAGTCGCACGATAGGGAGTCGCCTTGTCTGAAACCTCGTTTGGTATCGAACGGCTCGGAGAGGTCCTTCCCGATCCTGACGGAGCTTTTGGTGCTGCTCAACGTCAGTTTACACAGCCGTATTAGTTTCGCGGGGATACCAAATTTAGATATCGCGGCATAGAGGCAGCTCCTTTTCGTGCTGTCGAAAGCAGCTTTGAAATCGACGAATAGGTGGTGCGTGTCAATTCTCCTTTCACGGGTCTTTTCCAAAATTTGGCGCATGGTGAATATCTGGTCGGTTGTTGATTTTCCTGGTCTAAAGCCACACTGATAAGGTTTAATCAGTTTGTTGACGGAGGGCTTTAATCTTTCACACAATACGCTTGATAGAACCTTGTACGCGATGTTAAGGAGACTAATCCCACCGTAGTTGGCGCAGATTGTGGGGTCTCCTTTTTTATGGATTGGGCATAGCACACTTAAATTCCAATCGTTGGGCATACTTTCGTCCGACCATATTTTGCAAAGAAGCTGATGCATGCACATTATCAGCTCTTCGCCGACGTGTTTGAATAGCTCGGCCGGCAATCGGTCTCTTTCTTTTTCTGTCTACAAATGCGTCTTGCTTCTCTCTTCAACTCCCGGTATCTGTCCTATTCCGCGCGTGTTGTGTTCGATCGTAACGTTGCGAGGTAGGCAGCCTGTTTTCTCTCCGCTGCGACACGGCACTCCTCGTCGTACCAGCTGTTCTTTTGCACTTTCCGAAAACCAATGGTTTCGGTTGCAGCTGTACGTTAGGAGTTTGAAATGCCGTCCCACAGTTCCCTTTTACCGAGTTGTTGACGAGTGCTCTCAGAGAGCAGGAGTGCAAGCCGAGTAGAAAATCGTTCTGCTGTCTGTTGTAATTGCAGCTTCTCGACGTCAAACCTTCCTTGTGTTTGTTGGCGTGCGTTTTTTGCTGCACAGAGGCGGGTGCGAATCTTGCCTGCAACAATATATTGGTCCGAGTCGATGTTAGGACCTCGGAGGGTACGCACGTCTAGAATACTGCAGACGTGTCTTCCATCACCACATGATCCATCTGGTTGGTGGCTTTTCGATCCGGAGACAGCCAGGTAGCTTAATGAATCTTCTTATGCTGGAATCTAGTACTACAGATAACAATATTTCGGGCCCCGGCGAAGTCGATCAGCCTCAACCCATTTGGGGCTGTTTCCTCGTGGAGGCTGAATTTACCGACCGTAGTGTCAAAGATACTTTCTTTGCCCACCCTAGCGTTAAAGTCGCCAAGCACGATTTTAACATCGTAGCGGGGGCATCTTTCATAAGTGCGCTCCAAGCACTCATAAAAGGCATCTTTGGTCACATCGTCCTTCTCTTCCATCGGGGCGTGGACGCAAATCAGCGATATATTGAAGAACCTCGCTTTGATGCGGATTGTGGCTAGACGTTCATTCATAGGAGTGAATGATAGTACTCGGCGACGAAGTCTCTCTCCCACCACGAATCCAACACCAAACTTGCGCTCCTTTATATGGCCACTGTAGTAAATGCCACAAGGACCTACTTGTCTCTGTCCTTGTCCCGTCCATCACATTTCTTGGACGGCGGTGATGTCAGCCATTAGTTTTACGGGGACTTCAACCACCTGGGCAGCGGCGTCCCAATTAAGGGACCGGACATTCCAGGTGCATGCCCTCAAAACATAGTCCTTAATTCGTTTGCCATGGTCGTCATCAAAAGGGGGGTCACTCATCCGAGGCTTGTTGTTACCTTTCATTGGGGGTGTTTTTTTACGTGGCGGGTCCCAAACCCAGCGCACAACAATAAGTAGGGAATATTTCGCCTTCTCACTTTAGCTCGCCTTCAAACGGATGTTCTTAGGCTACCCAGAGGATACTTGGTCAAAGACCGGAAGTCGTGAGCTATTTGAGTCACATGTAAAAGAATCGTTTCTGGCCACTCCAAAGTGAATGGCGATCAGAGAACTTTCCTCACTTGCGTGAACTTCTACACATGACTCCATCCTCCCAGTCCAATTCAGTTCAGATAAATATTCTCTCTGAGTTGCAACAATTTTGTACACTGGCCGTCTTGCCTTATAAAAGAATAACCTACAAGATAAGTATTTCTAGAAAGGCTAAATTACTCTACAGAAAAAATGTAATGATGATTATGAAAATTTGTGTCAATTTTTTTAATGTTACAGTTTGGATAGCATCATTAATACTAAATATTTGCTTTTATGAACAAGTATTAAAATTCTCCAATATCTTAAACTTGTGAGCCATTTCTCCATAATATGAATCTTTATTTTAAATTTCGCTTTCTCCTTTTTTGGTAACACTTATCGCTAAAACTTGCTAACTCTTACTCTAGTTTTACACTCGCTCACTCGAACATACCCGTATTTCAGAATTTAATGGAATGTTCCGCCTTAAGCGGTGCAAGTTATGATTTTCTGGAATAATGCGTGTTCTCATAAATACTGATCCACATATTTTAATGACAACTGTTTGAAAACTGTCAGTTATATAGCACAAATGTTAATCAAATCAATCGAAAACAAATTCCTTTTGGTTAGTGGCATTTCGACCAAAACAATTTCTGAAGGTTGAAATCAACAGGTGGTAAGGTTGTGCGAAAAAGGATAATAATAATAATAATTAATTTTGCAAAATATGCGTACATTTTTAGAACAAAATTAACTTATAGATTATGTGCTTAAACTATTTACACTTTTGGGTCCCAATAACACAGAACAAGTTTAAAAACTTAAAATACAATTTTGTGTTATTGAGGTCAAAATTTAAAAGAAAACCCATTACGAAGGCAAAATGTTGCAAATGAAATTTGGTAATACTTGTAGAGATAGCTCTAATGGCAAAAGTGCACTAATGCAATGTATTTAAAAATTTTGGAAGAGTTCTAAAGACATGGAATACTAATATTATTATTTGGTAAAAATTGTAAACAAGTATCATATATGAATATAACACTATATTTGAAACGGATTTAAGATGGAGTCAGCAAATAACAACGCAGGCTAGGTTTAATATAGAAACATTTAGTCGGTATTGAATTTCCTTAAGACTTTATAAAAGGCTTTTATACTAACACAGAAAAAGTATTGTTATAGCATTTCAAGACAAATTTGTCCAAGGGCTTAGCTAACTTACTATATTATACCATATACTATATTTGCACTATAATCTAATTATATGAATATTTTGGCTAGCTTATCACCAATATATGGTGGTGACATATTTTTTCAGCAGAAACGCAATGCTTGCACAGAATTAAATTCATAAGATTAAATTTATTGGTAAAGTTTATTTAGGATATTAATTTAGTGCAGTACACACGCTCTATTAAATATTTCTATTATGCACATACAAATATACAAATATAATATACGTACATGTATATTGTGATTAGAAAAGGTATTTAAGAGATATTTGTACATTTTCGTACGTGCATTCTGACCTTTTCCGCCACTTCTTTACAAGCTGCGTTCCGAAGTAAACAGAACTTTTTGAATCTAGCACCCCCAGGTGGCGCCATCTATATGTCGACTGGTACGTTAGAATCTGTTTTCTTTATCGATTGTCCAGTGAGAGTTGACATGATATTTCATTGATTAGTAGTGATGTTATTGCGTTTTGTAAGTTTGTGTTATCGGTGCGAAAATGAGCTTCGAACAAAGAGCCAACATTCAATTTTATTTTAAAATTGGTAAAACTTTTACCGAAACATTTCAATTGATGAAACATGGTTTTTGGCGATGATTGCTTATCACGTAACAGAGGGCACGAGTGATTTTAACGTTGTCAAAGTGGTCGTGAGGACATAAATGACGATCAACATGTAGGTTTATCAAAATCCGTGATCATTGGAAATTCCATCGAAACTGTGCGTGAATTCATCAAAAATCAACCGAAATCAGCATTGAAATTCATGGAAATGGAATTAAACATCTCCAAAATATCGATTTATCGAAATTTACGAAAGGTATGTGCACGGTTTGTTTTACACAAATTGACTGACGACCAAAAATTGCTCAGAATCCAAAATTCGAAGTACGATTATTTGACAAAAAATCACATTTTAACCATTAACCACTCTCCGTATTCACCTGGTGTATCACCGTGCGACTTCTTCCTTCTCGGAAAAATGCGTTTGCCCATGAAAGGAAAGCGTTATGCAGACGTAGAGGCCATTCAAAAGGCTTGCAGCGGCATACTGGTGGTCATACCGGCCAACGAGCGAAAACACTAGTTCGACATGCTTTTGGACCGTGCAAAAAGCAGTATTGAAGCAGAAGGTGACTATTTTAAATAAAATAAATTGATTTTGCCGAAAAAAGCATTTGTTCTGTTTTAATTTGGAAAGCACCTACTATATAGGTTACGCTACGTGCTATCGTTGAAAACCCATTTGTGAAGCTTTTTTGTTTTTTGGGATATGAATGCAGATAAATACTAACTTTTATGTATTTTGAGTATTTCTTTGAGTTTTTTAGAGATTTTTCCATTAAAAATAAGAGATTTTGTTTGACTTTTCTTTAACATAAGAAAAAAGGAAAAATTGTAAACAAGAAAACATGCAGTGTATTTGGAAAATAAAAAAATATATTTCCACCAAAATTCGTGAAAAAATAAAAATTTTGTGCAATATAAAAAAAAAATTCCAAAAATTTTGGTTATTTGATTTTTTTCACATAAATGTTTAGGTTATATGAAAATATATACACTCAAGAGCAATAAGCAATATTAAGCCTGAAAAATTCAACCACTCCCTTTCCCGAGCTCAGGCCGTCCGTAACTTATTTTTCTCTTAATACCTGTTATTTTACTTTTAGTTTCCAATCGATTTCAATATACTAGAATTTTAACTTTTATAAAAATTATTTAACCTGGCGTAAGCAGTCCTTATACCGTATATAAAGAAGCAATTTAGAAATAGCGAGCATTGAAACATTAGTTCCTATATTTGGACTTTATATTTGGCTCCATTCTTAAAGTCTAGGTACAGTTAGTTGACAGTTTTGTTACATTACCGTTGTAGATCTTCTCATAACGGATTATGTGGCAGCTAAATAAGTTAAGCACCAAAGTGTCCGAGGTTAATGAAGTGGGAAGGAGTGAAGGCCGGAATCACAGGAGAAGAAGTAATAACATGAAACAGTATTATTGAAATTCTTGAGTTTAAAAATTTCATCCACTTGCGGAAAGCATATCCGGGAGTTTGTGTATGGTGTATATGCGAGTACGTCATGAACATGGGACCCACGCGACTGTTGACGAATTGGTAAACTATTGAAAGTGCTCGAAGATAAATGTTTACGCAAAACGAAATAAAAGGAAGAAAAGAAGAAAATACGTTAATTTTAAATTAATGTACAGGGCGTCCGAAAGTTAACGCAAGATTAAATTTTACCGCCATTTCAATTAATCTTCACAGCTGAACAAAACTCTATTCAACCATATTTTGTATGAAATTTTGCAAACCTTGTAATAATTTTGGGTCCCCCGTTAGAAGAAGAAGCATAAAATGTGATAGTAGAAATAAACATATAATATTTAGTTGTCAGTCGGCAGCAACAACGCAATGTCTTGATCGATGCAACTGTGTGAATGCAATATACATGTTTGTATGTACATATGCAGATAAAAATAATAAGAATAGTTGGAACGCTGTGGGTGGAAAGTGATACATATATTTGATATTCTTACTGAGCTTTAAATTCAATTCAGTGAAATATAACACTTGAGCTTGTACAATCTAGTCGAATTCTTTATTGGACGTTGGTTGAGTATATTGATTTGTAAAACGTGATGTTACTTAAAATAAGCTGCATTTTTTCAAACCCACCAACTAGTTACTAGCGTTAAATTCTGATACTTAAAATTTTATTTTTAAAAACACCTAAAAGTATCTCTTCAGAAAGATACTAAGTCTTTGTGGCTCATACCCTATCTTGGCTAGTAATTCAGTAACCACATTTGTAATGCCATATAAATTACCAACGAGTGTGAAATAATTTTCCGCTCATTAAAAAAAAACTCCGCCCAACCAAATGCATGGCGTTGCTCAAATATGCATTCATTCAAATGTACGTCTGTATGCGTACTCACACACACGTTTCTACACTTATATCTCAGAGGGCTGCAACGATCACAATTTTTTCAATCATACCCGATCATTGACTCAGATTTTTTGTGACGGAAAACTTTGCTTCAACAAAAATGGATGATCGTAAGCAAGCGTGCTCAATGCGAACATTCAGTTCCAATCACTGTTGCTTGTTTCGTAATGATTTTTCTCGATCGATCGCCTTTTGTGAGTAGCAAAGAATGTTCGAGAATGCTGCTTGCATTCAGCTCGATCACAATCATACTGTTTGGTTATACCGGGTGGTTCATACCAGCAGTGCAGCCGCTGAGCGTTCTTTTTCTTCAGCTGGAAATATTATAACTGAAAAAATAAATAGGCTCGGACCATGTTCAGTTGACAGCTTATTATTTTTAATTTCATTTTATAAAAGTCTTAGCGATTAAGATTGAAACCAGAAAATAAACCTTTTTTTAAATATACCCTGAACAGGGTATATTAAGTTTGTCACGAAGTTTGTAACACCTAGAAGGAAGCGTCGAGGACCCTATAAAGTATATATATAAATGATCAGTATGTCGAGCTGAGTTGATTTAGCCATGTCCGTCTGTCTGTCCGTCTGTCCGTCTGTCTGTATATATACGAACTAGTCCCTCAGTTTTTAAGATATCGTTTTGAAATTTTGCAAACGTCATTTTCTCCTGAAGAAGCTGCTCATTTGTCGGCCATACAAACTGAACGATCGGAATCAAGTTCTTGTATGGACAACTTCTACATTTGACAAAATATATTCACGAAATTTGGTACAGATTATTTTCTAAGACAACAATGTAATCTCCAAAAAAATTGTTCAGAACGGATTACTATAGCATATAGCTTCCAAACTGAACACATAGTTACTAATACTATGTTCGGACCGACATTGAAAACACATTTGTATGTTGTGGAACGTAAGTCGTTCGGACCGACAATTTGTGTTTTCGCTGAGTTTTCACTGACAGCTCACAAATTTATTTGTTTGTTTACATTTGAGCAACGAGAATGGTAAGTTTTGAAATCCTTAATATTTGCTTATAATTATTACTAAAGATCGTGTTTTTTAGAATTCTGAGAAAGAGATGTTAATTGCGAAAGCATTGGCTTTGAGAAGCCAAATAAATATCCTGCTCATCGACAATTCTTCAAGAGAACTATTGGAATGTCTTGCTACTCAGCACCATGCCTTGGCAAAAAAGATAGCCAAGTTAAAGAAACAACATCTAATCGTATTAGATTTAATAAAGGACCTTGGGATGCCGATTAATTCATGTTGGACAAAAGTGTGTATATGTTCCTACTGATGCAAAGGTTTTCAATTATATATTGGCCCCTATTGTGAGTTGCATTCGATCTTCGCTATTCGCTGGCTATCGAAAATCGAATGTCAAATTCGTATTATAAGCTATGCAACCCTGTCGAAATTTTCGTTGAGCATCGAAATGGCTGTCGAACAGAATTTACCTATCGACAGCGTAGCGTAGTGAATGGAAATTTGTGAAAATGTAGGTTTTTTGCGTTTATTTATTGCTTTATGGTAACAAATAATTAATTTATACTATTTTTGTTAATTTTATGCAGGTCGAAAGTCGTGAGCACTAAACAGCAATTGGAAAAACTGGTAGCTTTAATGGAAGAAAATCCACAATTTGCAAGAGGGATTTGCACCAAAGTTCAGGCGGCAACAAAATGGGAGGGATTTGCTTTGGAGCTAAACTGTTTGGGTCCACCAACTAGACCAGCGGCAAAGTGGATGAAGGTTCATAAAGTTGTTCTGTGTTTTTTGTGGAAATACATTTTTATTTGGACATTGTAGGTACGGGCTGATATGAAGTCAAAAACAAAGAAAAAACTGTCGCAAAACAAAGCGGAATACAGAGCAACAGGCGGAGGTACTAACAGGCTGCAGGGATTTTCTAATACTGAAGAGAGTATTATCGGCTTACTCGAGTTTGATGCCTGCATAAACCCGCCGGGAGCCGAATTTGGTCTGGATATAAGTGGCGATGTTGAACCACAACTTTCAGCTCCACCAAATCCCACCCCACATCCTCAGGCTGAAAACACTGAAGAAAGTGAAGTGGAGTTTCATTCTGAGGCTCACGAGCCTCGAGCACGCAAAAAGCGGCCAATTAAAAAATGCAACAAGGCAGAGAAGCTGAGGTTACTGGACTCCCAGACAAAAGCCCAGAAACAGTTCTACGAAGAAATGGTCTCCACTTTAGGGGTCATACGAAAATGTACTGAAGAAAAAGTGGAATGCCAAAAGAAACAGTATGAACTGAATAAAAACGCAATAGAGGTAATGCTACAGCTGAAAAGGGAAAAATTGCGGGTTTACAAAGAAGAAGTCTTAAAAAGCCAGCAAGATCGCAGATCAAAACTGCATTTAAAACTTGCAATTTTAGAGCTAAAAAAAAATCTTTAAATAATTCTTAACATTTATATTTAGATCTAAGTTTAAGTGCCTTTAAGAGGCTGAATTAATATTTTTGTTTTTATATTGCAATTCCAAGACTGTGTATACTTCTAAGTAGAATAGGTAAATGAATTATGTGATATTTTTCGGTTTCTATTAGTATTTTAAGACTGTATATACTTTTAAGTAGAATAAGTAAATGAATTATGTGATATTTTTCGGTTTTTATTAGTATCTTAAGACTGTATGTAATTCTAAGTACAAAAGGTAAATGAATTGTGTGATATTTTTTGTCAAAGAGTAATTTTTATTAAGAAGATAAACATGAACAATGAATTCCATAATAAATATTTTGAATAAATAAACTTCTAATTTATTTTTTTTTAATTATATCTAAAACGTTCTTAATTACGATTTCTAATTGCTGCTGCTTCCGAGTCGTTATCAGATTCAACTTCAATGACTCCACCATGACTGTCGTTTGCCTCATTAGGAAATTCTTCAGGAGAAATTTCGACTTTATAAAATATGCAAATGTTGTGTAAAGCAGCACAAACATTAATAATTCGTGTCACCTTTTTTGGAGAATAGTGGAGAGCTCTTGCTTGTAACAAACATCTGAATCTATTTTTCAACATTCCAATAGTGCGCTCTGCTATATTTCTTGCTCTCGAATGTTGTGTATTGTATCTGCTTTCTGGAGATCCTTCTTCAGAATTTCTAAAAGGTGTCATCAAATAAGTTTTTAAAGCGTATCCAGCGTCTCCTATTCAGAAAAAAAATTATTCTAAAAAATATAACGTTTTGCTTTTTTAGTCAAACATAGTGGCCAAAAGCGTATTAATATGGTACTAAAAAATAAAGGGTTATGGACCAAGTACTAAAAAAGTGCTCCACTAACAACTTTATTGAAAAGTGCAAAATTGAGTACATGCGAGTTATTTTCGTTATGGTTTTTTATCTCTATGAATTTGTTGCTCTATGTTTTGAATTTTTTGTTGTTTTATTCAGAATGGAACAACGAATAAACGAAAAAATATTTGTTTTTATTTTCTTTGTTATTACTTATTTTATCGTTCAGAAAAGTAAAGAAATGAATTATGTACTCATTTGTGCTCGCCACTGTACGTACCAAGTAGCCAAGTATTGCGAAGACCATTTTCGACTTGCTGTTTTAAATATGCTTTCAATGCTGACATGTTGAAAATCATTGAATCATGCGTTGCCCCCGGATTCTTTGCATTTATATACCGTATGTTCATTGTATGATCACAAACCTGTAATTAATACAAAAGCCAAAAATGCTCAACTACAAATCTACGATAAACTTGTATGCATACTTACAATCATAGCATTAATGCTAAAGAATCCTTTTCTGTTGTAATATAAATGCTGCAACTCCTTTTTGGGAGCCACAATTTTGATGTGTGTACCATCAACACAACCGATTACCCCAGGAAATCTGGTATTACTATAAAAATGTGATTTTGCTTGTTGCATTTCAGCATCGGTATAATTGAATTTTATCCATCTTTGGCAAATGAAATTCTCCAGGGCATCGAGTACCTCAGATAGTACCACAGACACCGTGGGCTGTGCAAGTCTAAGCATGTTTTCATTCCCTATACTAAGTTGATACGATCCCTGAGCATAAAATCGTAAAGCTGTTGCCAATTTTAGTATATTGGGAATAGATTTCGCTCGTGTGCATCGCTGCAGCATCTCCTCTGTAGCGGACAGCAAATCAACAAACGCCTCTTTCGACAAACGGAAGTTTTTTATAAATCTTCAAATAAAATTTCCTAAATGTTGAACATGTAGAAACCCCTAAAAAATAGCATTGTACTGTACAAATAGCATTGTACTTACGTAGCGGAATCCAATTCCAAAGGGTTGGAAGCGTCCCTTAGCTTCTTTCTATTTCTAGCCAATTCCAGTAAGCTTTCATCCTTCTCTGAAGAATCGCCAAACCAAAACTCAGTCGTAGTCATATTTTATTTTAACTTTTATTTATATTTTCTTTATTTACAAAATATTTGTTAGTTTTACTTTCACTCTTCGTAAACAAAACGCTTTTAGTTTTTACACCATCTGGCAGATGTATACTATCGTGAACATTCAAAATGATTGCAATTCACAATAACGCCGAATGAGCGTCGTAATACCAAATGCAAATTCGTTCGACCAGCATTTTCGATCGTTGTCGAAGATCGAATGTAACTCATAATAGGGGCCATTATTAATTCCAGCAACGTAAGAATCAGTTTTGGGAACACGATTGCCAACGAAACGGATCTGCTTTTTTAATACGCTTTTATTAGTTTCACTTGTATGTATGTATGTATGTTTGTAACTTTTTTAAGTGGTACTGCAACCTAGAATACTTGAGCGACACTAGGAAGGCGATAGTAAGTTTAAGCAGCTCACCAAAAAGATGCGCTTAAAAGTATGCAACATCTATATAAAACTAGTTTTGGTGACATTTAAATAGCATACTGAGTTGGGCGTCGACCGTTCATAAGAAGCAAGGTTGTACAGTAGAACATGCAGTAATTTATCTGGGCTGTCGACAGTTTGCTGCTGGACAAGCTTATGTAGCACTTAGTCGTTGTAGATCTTTGGACGGTATTCGAATTGAAGAACTAGACTGTTCAAAGTTGACAGGTAAAACCCCATGTAGCAGTGAAGCTTTAGAAGAAATGATTCGATTAAGAAGTAATGATTCGATTAAGAAGTAATAATTCGTAAAGTAATCAATAAAACTTGGTCGCAAATAATGTAACAATTAATCATGAAAGGTTACCAGTAGATATTAAATGCTGCCTAATTATCGATTTACTTAACCAATACTACATGTCATAGTTCATATTTTAACAAATTTGGGGTTTCTCACATCAAACTAAAAAATTAAAAATAAATATAGTGTAAAAAAACTAAAAAACACGCTTTTAAAGCATATCAAACTAAAAAGTGAAAAATAATTCTTTATATAAACTAACAATAATAATGAAGAAAAAATTCCTGCATTATTGTGAGAAAAGCGTGGGGTGCTTTGTGACATATTTTTCATATATCGAGCTTTTTTTGGGGTGAAAAAAAATAAAAAAAAAAATGGCGAACTTCACTTTGTTAAGTAAAATCGTTTTTTTTTTTTTTGGAAGTTCGCCATTTTTTTATTTCTTTTTTTTTCACCCCAAAACAAGCTTCAATTAATTTGGCAACTATCCCTGCTAATCCCGGAGTCGGCCGAGTTTTTTTAATATTTTTTTGTATTTATTTAAAAATTTTTTTCATTTTTTAAATAAAAAAAATATAAAAAAAAATCGGCCCACTCCGAGATTAGCAGGGATAGTTGTCAAATTAATTGAAGTTTTTTTTGAGAAAAAAAACAAAAAACAAAAATGGCGAAATTTCAAAAAATAAAAATTAAGATTTTACTTAAAAAAAACGATTATTTTATATAATTGATCGTGTTAAATTCTTTTCGAGTATTTTTTCGAAAAGTTCATTCAAAAACAAAAATTTAAAAAAAAAAATGGTCCCCAAAAGTCAATTTCTACAAAAGTTATGGCTATTTGAATATAAAAAAGCCATTTTTTTAGCAAAAAATAGAAAAATTCATAACTTTTTTGAAGTAGGACAAAAAATTTTGAAAAAATTCTCAAAAATGTTTTTCAAAGAGTAGAAAAGGATGGATAAGTTTCAGCAAAATCTAAAGGGGTCGGGTTCAAAAGTGGTCGATTTGGTATGGAATACCCCATATATAAAAGAAAGTTGATATTAGTTACACCATTTATAACTCAAGAACGGCTGAACAGATTTGGCTGAAAATTGGTGGAGAGGTAGCTTAGAACCAGGGTAAGGACATAGGATACCTTTTATCTCTTTATGTCAAAATTTAATACAACTCATAAATACAAAAATTATATTTCAAATCATAAGCATGTGTTCAAAATTCATGTTTGTAGGAATATTTCATTTCTTCAAAAAAAAAAAAATAAATAAATAAATAAATAATAAAAACAACCTCATATATTATATATATATATATATAAGAAAGTTGTTGTTAGTTACACCATTTATAACTCAAGAACGGCTGAACCACTTTGGCTGAAAACATAATAATTTCAAAATTCATGATTGTAGGAATCCTTTGAATATATGCGTACCATTTTAAACAGATTCTTCTTCAAAAATAATACAATTGCTAAGTATTTGGAATAGTAGAAAAGAAACCAAATATGTACCAAATATACCACGTGCATCCCAAAATACTGATGTCATAACCTTTCCAGCCGCCTTTTTCGTCTTTCCACGCCTGAGAACCGGTTGCTCATGTGCAGTTCACTAGAATGACTGTCGATTGGACTCCAGTGGGAAATGATGGAGCTATGTTTTTATCACCGACTCAAAAATTCGGCTTTATTTCATAATTTTTTTGGATTATGAATATGTGGGGCACCCGCTTTGCACAGAGCTTTCGCCTCTTTAAGCTTGGCAAATATCTTTTCATCGGTGGATTTCCCTGAGCCCAAATTCAACAGTATTTTCATCCAAAAAGCAATGATTTATTAACACACGAAAGTTGTTTCACAGAAATGCTATATCTTATTAACTAATAATTATAATCCAACTAATAGAAATCATATAGATGGTAGTGGTAGTATTATCTATGTATCAGCCACAGTGAAGCGTGGACGGGTCCTCTAGTGTTCTAATAATTGTTTACAGACGGATGCCACATTGAGATTCATCCATCATCTGACGAAGCTGTGGATTATTATAATTATAAAGGATGGTATTCCACCGTTTTAATGGCATTAGTTGATGCTAAGTAAAGTCTAAAAACTCAATATACATAGAAGTACAAAAGTAATGTTTACAATGTATTTTCAGATACCGTTTTACTTACGTAAACGTAGGAAGTTCCGGGCGATATAATGACTCTCAAATTTATGAGACGTCATCACTTAAAAAAGAAATGGATAGTTGTCCTTTACTGAGCGAAATGTTTAGAGAAATTTCAGGCGTAAATGTGCCAGTATTCATTATTGGGAATTCGGCTTTTCGATTTAGCAAACAACTAATGAAACCGTATCCATTTAGTGTAAGTCAAAATAATGGTGAGAAGGTATTCAACTACGCTCTTTCGAAAACACGTAGATTTGTCGAAAATACTTTTGGACACCTCAAGGCCCGCTATCGACGCATCGGAAAAGGAATTGACAACTCTGTACGGAATGCCAACTCCATAATAAAAGCATGTTGCGTCCTTCACAATTTTTTAAATGATAACAACGACACGCTAAACGCTAAATGGTTACGCGCTTTGGAAGAGTTGGAGACTAGACGCCAGAATCCGTGTGATATTTCATATGCATCTGACGACCCAATTAATGGAGAAATGATTCGGACAGCACTTTGTACATATTTTGGTAAGTACATGTGCATATTGTATCACAATATCTACATTTTACACAATTACACATATATTAAATCAAAGATAAAGTTGTACGCACGAAACAAAACTCAATTTTATTTTCCATATAAAAACTAATACATATCAACGTTAAACATATATTATTCAACAGAAATTACTTATATTCACTAATTCTTTTATTTATTTAGAAATTGAAGTAATCCTTCATTTGTTTCTTTAGAATCCTTTATATATTTTTTCAATCATTTTTTTTTTTTTTTTTGTAAAGTCCTTAATTTCTTTACTGGTTTCAATGGATTCCTGGCTTGCTTTCTCTAGTTGTTTTTCAATTTGTTCAAATTTTCTTAATATGATGCTCCGAAAATGATTCCTTCTTTTAAATAGAATCACTCAGCTCAGGAGACGGTACCGATAGCGAAGAAGTATCGGTTAGCGACATCGGCATCGCTGAGGGTGATGGCAGGCAAACTGGTGATGACAATGGAGGAGCAGCAACAAATGTCGAAGCCGCAGCCGTTTCCACCGAAATTTGGAGTGGAAAAACTCTCCTCCACTAAGCCCTCGGCGTTGTAGCTGACGTACGGCAACAGTAAGGCTCTCATTTTTTCATACAGTGGCCACTACGAGGGAGAACCGCCAGTTGACCCGACTGCTGTCTTCTCTTTCCTGTAAAACATGATATATATGTAAAAACTCTATTTTCCTTAATTTTATTTAATTACATACCTATATCTCTGTGAAAGATTGTGCATTTTCGATTTTATTTCACTCGCCGTGAAATGCACACCTTGTTGCTGCAACTCCATTGCCATTTCCTCCACTATGTGGTTGTTTTTCCTAGAACCGCGAGAAGCACTTATTTTGCTCTGCCACAATTCAATTAGTAGGGCTTCTGCCCTATCACTCAAACAACTTCTTTTCTTATATTTTTGTTTTTCCATTTTTCAAAATAATATCAAGTGACTGCTGTATTTTTATATGGAATGTAAACAAATATCAAGTGACAATTTAGGGTTGGCAAAATATGTCTTCCAAAAAAATCGATTAAACTAGAGCAGGCACCGATTATTATGAGTGGAATGTAAGTTTTCAAGCAGTTTTCAGCGAAAACGGTGTTTTAGTTTGACAGATTTTACATGGACGAAAACACAAGTTTTCGTGCGAAAACCACTTTTTCCCACGAAAACATGTTTTCTCTGTCGGTCCGAACATGGCATAACAGATATGCACCTGTGAAGGGTATTTAGCTTCAACCGAAGTTAACATTTTTTCTTGTTTTAAGTTTTTGTTGATCTCAATGAAGAAGTGATTAAAATTTGAAGTTTGTGTTCCCTTATATTTTAAGCATTACCTTTGTTTATTAATTTTAAGCATTAATTAAATTTTAGTTTTAAGCGTTAAAAATGAAGAAATATATGCAGAAATTTTTGGTTAATTTTATGCATCGCAACTTTTTTCCGTTAAAATACACAAGTATGTATATACAAACTATGCATATATAATATGTACATTAGGGTGTCCGTTATTTACCAAGTTGATTATTTTTGACGAGACGCCCCCTAAAATTTTAGTTTTCCATCTAAAAAAAAATATCAGACCATAAAAAGCCCTTAATTTTCATAATAAACCTTGCCCCAAACACGATACATTTCCCATTGAAATTACATGGGATTTTGCCACTTTTTACAAATATTTTTTTTCTCTGGAACTGTCTCGTTTATAGGACTAAAAAAGTCATATTCTTATACAGAATTGAATGCTCTACAAAAAACGTCCGGACAATTTTTCGATATACTCACCACTTTAAAAGTTATTCAAGGTTAAAGTTAACTTTTGGGTAACTTCTGGGTAATTTCTGGAATTTTCGAACTTTTACGGCAAATTGAATTTTTTTTTGTAACATTCAATTGTTTATTCTAAAAAATATAATTTCTTTGATGTTTCGGCAAAAAAACTTTGAAACATGAAGAGTAATTAAGCACATGTTGTTAACGATTAATAATAAATTAATTTAATTTATATGAGTTATATGAGTTATACTGTGCAATTTGGCATCACCATTATCCAGGTACACGCTGCCCTATCTGGCATCACCATGATCAGGTGACTCATTTTCGTTTCGGCATTTCTACCGTTGTTTGGGTCAGACCATTGTGCAGTATACAAAAACAACTAGAAGCACGATTATCAGATGATGCGTTTTAGCTTGGCACATCATACGATTATACTGTTCTTTGGTCAGACCATTGTCCCGTATGCAATAACAACATTATTATTTTCGCCAGTTCGCTGGCATATTATTTTTCTATATAAGATTGAGTTAAACATAGAATTGTGCTTAGTTGTCCTTCAAATGATATGGATGGTACCTGGAGAGTACTCCATAAATAAAAACTTAAAACCTCCATTCACATTAACCATCAAAATAAAGTAAAAATTTGAGCAGTGTATTAACCATTATCAATTTACAATTATTTTTAAAAATGAGTGACAATCAATCGATGAATCTGAGGAGTAATCTATTTATGATTGAAAAAAGAATGAGTTCTCTCAATAAAAAAAATTACCAACGAATAAACAGGTTTTGCAACTCTTATATCATCACTCAAAAAATCTCAAAAAATCAATCGATGACAGCGTTGTAAGTGTTATAAGTGAAGTTAGAGAGATTTGGAATATAGCGGAGATTCCAACGCAAATTATTTCACGTTGTAAATTAAAATTGAAAACTCTCCATAAAGAGTACAGGAATGCTCAAAAACACGCCCACCGACCTAAAGAAACCAAAGAGAAAAATTTTTCCAGTGCACTCAACCAATTATTTGATATAGCTCATGATAACGTTTTTGAATTAATTGGTGAGGAAAAGAAACAATTTTTGATTGATCAACGATCTCAACGGATTTTTCATCTCACAGCCGCAAAAGTTAATGAAGCAATAAATGAAATTGGTAATTTGAATCACAATTAAATAATTAGTTTCATTAATTGACTATTTTAAAATTATTTATTCTAATGTATTAATTTTTGATTAAATATATAATTGTAGCTGAGGTTCTTTTATCACCTGAAAATAACAATCAAGTTGGTGATGAAAACAAAGTTGTAACTCAAGCTGACACTTTTACGACAGATCCTATTTCAAAAAGTGGAAATGATCAGACATCTGGTAAGCTAAAAATTTTATTTCATTCTCTTTAAATCACCATTTTGATTTTTGTTAAAATATAACATTCTGAAGTGTTAACAAAATATAAAGCCATTGTAAGGTATTCAGAAAATGTAAAACCATGACACTAAAATCGTTTTACTTCTGCTTAGATATCGATGCACTGTGCTCGTCAGGAACTCCGGATTTCATGAAATCCAGTGGAGAAACTGTGAGCAACTCACAGTCAACATTAGTGTCAGAGTTTGAGGGAACTGGAAGATATTACAAGCCAAAAAATATCCGAGGAACTACCAGTATTTTTACTGATGATGTTGTTGCTGCCTTTGACAGCTGTAAAATTTCTTATCGAGGATCGGTTCGACTTGTTTCAGCTTTGGCACCAGCTCTAGGATTGAATCCTCATGTTCTTATCTTGAATAAAAGTTCTTATCATGGGTTACGGTCAAAAATTAGAAAAAAATGGCTGAAAATATTAAAATTTTGTTTGGTGAAAGTGTAGTTGATAGTGGAGTGATTCATTGGGATGGAAAATTGATTCCTGATAGTATGACTTCAGAGCGCATTGAACGACTTCCTATTATAATTAGTTTTAATGGGCAGGAAAAATTGCTCGGAGTGCCTGCATTGTCAGATGGACATGGTTTTACACAAGCTGAGGAAATATATAACACGATTTGCGAGTGGGGATTGAACAAGGCTGTCAAAGCACTCTGCTGTGATACCACGAATTCGAATTTCGGCTTCAGAAAAGGAGCTGCTGTGATTCTTGAAAGTAAAATGGAGACTGACTTATTATACCTTCCTTATAGGCATCATATCTATGAATTGGTGTTATCTAGTGTTTACTCCACAAAAATGCCAGGTACAACCGGACCTAATGTAGCACTGTTTAAGAATTTTCAAAGCCAGTGGAATTCTATTGACAAAACAGATTATAAACCTCTACAAAAAAACGGATTAAAAAAAATGTTAAAAGATAAAATACCGGAAACAAGTTCGAAAATCGATGAATTGCTTAAAACTAGTTCACCTCGTGATGACTACAAAGAACTACTAGAATTAAGCAAAATATTTTTAGGCACTATGGAAGTTGAGAAAACGAAATTTTACAAACCGGGGGCTTTTCATCATGCTCGATGGATGGCGAAAGCCATTTACAGTTTAAAAATATACATCTTTCGGAACAGTATTAAATTAAGCGCTGAAGATAAAAAAAGTTTGTACGAGATTTCATTATTTATTGTTTTTATTTACGTACCTTATTGGTACTCTGCGCCTTTACCTGCAGCTGCACCAAATCAAGATATTCAATTTATAAAATTTGTTTACAATTATAGAATGATAGATAAAGATTTGTCTAATGCCATTCTTCAAAAATTTCGAAACCATTTATGGTACTTGAGTCCTGAAGCAGCGGCCTTATCATTTTTCGATAAAAATATATCTCAGCGTCAAGAAAAAAATGGTTAAGGCTTTAAAAGTCAGTAAAGGCGAACAGTTCGAGATTCCTAAACGTTTCATCTTTAATGTGGAAGATTTTAAATGGTTCACAAATAAAACTACTGATTATTTTATAAATTAAAATTCTTTAAAATTTTTCGAAAGATTTAATATTGATACTAGATTTTTGCAATTAAGTTGTACTGAGTGGTTAGAGGATCCAGAATATGTGAGAGGCTTGGAAATTGTAAAAAAATTGCGAGTTGTTAATGATTCAGCAGAGAGGGCTGTAAAATTAGCCGAAGAATATGTTAATATTTTAGCAAGAAGTGAAGAAGAAAAACAATATGTAATTCAAGTTGTATACGAGTATAAAAAAAGTATTCAAATGTAACTAAGGAATGTTTAATAAAGGAAATCTGAGTACTCAAATGGTTTAAATTTGATTTGATTTGCAAATTTTTCTTATTTTTTATCTTAAAACTATAAGCATAATATATTTTTAGAATAAGCAATTGAATTTTACAAAAAAAAATTCAATTTGCCGTAAAAGTTCGAAAATTCCAGAAATTACCCAGAAGTTACCCAAAAGTTAACTTTAACCTTGAATAACTTTTAAAGTGGTGAGTATATCGAAAAATTGTCCGGACGTTTTTTGTAGAGCATTCAATTCTGTATAAGAATATGTCTTTTTTAGTCCTATAAACGGGACAGTTCCAGAGAAAAAAAAATATTTGTAAAAAGTGGCAAAATACCATGTAATTTCAATGGGAAATGTATCGTGTTTGGGGCAAGGTTTATTATGAAAATTAAGGGCTTTTTATGGTCTGATATTTTTTTTTAGATGGAAAACTAAAATTTTAGGGGGCGTCTCGTCAAAAATAATCAACTTGGTAAATAACGGACACCCTAATGTACATATTCGCATGGCAATTCTCGATCTGACTGGTTCAATCACAATCAAGTCAAACGCACACCTGATCGATGTCTCAGTTTTCGTGCATCATTGAACTTGATCGTGTTTTTCTGTACAATCATTTCCAATCATCATACCGGAACCAAAAAATCAGTTTGAATCAGTAAGCAGAGCAATCAAAACAACTGATCGAATCGTTTTGAGCACGAAACTCGATCGAACAATTTTGTAGCGAACCGCTGTGCTGAGTTTGACCGTTTTGAGCGAGGCTGATCAAACCAAATCGATCAAACTCAATGCAGGTCTCTGTTATGTATGCTTTTATAGTTACACTTTTGTTTGCGACGAACTTGCTGCGCCGTAACCACGAACCATGATGCGCAACAACAGCCGCGCACACTCAAAACCACTGAAAATGCCAACGGCTTCATTTTAGTTTTGGATTATACCAAGCGGTTGTGAAAATTATCACACGCTGTAATAGCTAGCGGAAGCAAAATTACGCGTCAACACATATATATTGCAACTAGCAGAATAAAGAGTCTAACAGACGACAGCATAAGCAGCAACACTAACAATTAGGCGGTTGACATCATCTGCCAACAATAAATCGGGAGGCAAAAATTCCATGCAGAAATCCATATGACTACTTCAAACACCCAAAATATTAAAGTGCTTGATTTAAAATATTCAACCAAGTACATTTTTTGTATCACCTAAAACTATTCGATATAGTATGTACGTACAGAGTTATTTATGCATATATAAATCATATATATAAATCATCATTCTCAACTGTAGGGGAAATCTTCTAAAAGATACTGCTGTTGGTATGCACGATTCATACCGTACAGTCAGTTTATCTCTTTAGGGTCAACGCTCGATCCAAACTTCTTAATATGTCGTAGCGGTACCGAAACGTACTAAATCCTTAAACTCCGTAAGCTTAGTATCTACCTTGTGGGACTACCGTTAAATATTTCCTCGCAAAGTAAGTTCAACCTATTGGCTCTTACATCTCTTAATACACATTCTCTGTTTATTGATCTCTTTTCCCTTTTTCACTGCGTTTCTGCTATTGTCAGTTCTATTAAACTTTTCGCCACAACTGTTTATATGTTATCTGGTGATACCCGGAGTTTTGAAATTCTGTAACGCTTATATTATGTAGGGCCAGTGCACTGTGTTGAATGTATTTTTCACATCAAATGTGATAATTGCGCAATATTTTTTGGTAGAATGCATCCATCTTGTACCTTTGTTCCCACAATATTTTTGGAAGATGTTTTCGGAAGTCAGTCTGTACAGAAAAAACAGTCTTTGCTTAAGTCTGTACTGTGAGAGTTCACTTTTGACTCTGATTTTCTTTATTAAAATTTCTTCCCTCAATACATTTCTTAATTCTAATTTCTTAACTATGTATATATGTATATGTGTGTATGCTTAGTGTGCATACACATGTGTAAATATGTATTATATTTTTATTGTATTTTTATAGATACCAACGCATTGATATTTTATAGTTTTTTAGATTAGTGCATCTAACGCACTTATACACATACGTACACACGCTTGATACTTTCTTATCTGTTGCTTGTGTGCATTAATATTTCGAGTATGTATATTTTCTATTTTAATATTAGTATTATGTATACTCTAATTTATGAGTTTTCTTTTATGTGCAATGATTTTCACATTTTTATGAGCAAGTCTCATATTACAATTTTGTTGCTTACCATTGCACTTGACATTTAGTGGACTGTATATACTTTTTATTTAATTTATTGTTTACATGTATATTTTTATGTATTAATGTAGTTGGGTTAAAAATATAATTTTGTATATATAATTCTATCTTAAGGTTATAAAACTTTCATGATTTTGAGAAGATAATTTTATCCAAACGTTTTCATTTGTAGAAGGTTTGAAATCACATGCTTCATTTTCTAATTGTTTTAAAGCTGCTACTTCACATGAATTATCCGTCGCTGATTTCCAAGCTAAATTTCCAGGACATTGGTAATGATTCTCTGAGTTAGTAGAACATTTATCTAGATCTACTTGGTTTATAAGTGAATATTGATTCAAATCAAACTTGTATATTAAATATTCTGCCTTTATTTCTGGAATAATCATATTCCCTTTGTAATTTATTGGAAGTCGATTTAATTTATATACGTTTGACGGTTCATACGATATTAAGGGAATTTCTAGGTTTATGACTAGCCGTGAATCAACAATTAAACCTTTAGCAGTCATCGATTTATAAATTTCTTTTAATTCGTTACCCGATTGTCTTCCAGGTAGTATTAATTTGTGTGGTAGTTTGTTTCTAATAAATTCAATTTCTTTATTAAGTTGCGAAGGCTTTAATAGTTTTGGATTTATGCGACCTTGATTTATGTCAATTAGAAGATTAATTATTGAAGTTTGGATTTCTTCACATTCGTCCATAACTATTCCTATTGAAATGGTTAATATTTGAAACATCAAGGTCATTCGTTCAGCATTTTGATCTTTTATTAGTTCGTTATAAAATTTATTAAGTTGTTGATTCATTTTCTCAAAATTACGGTTAACTTCATCTGTTGTCTTTTTTAATATATTTATGGTAGAATCAACTACCGATGTCTGCCTTTTAAACAATTTTGCTATATCTTTTTGGTTGTCGAAAATATTTCTAATATTTGATTCCATATTTTCTCGGTCATCAGCATCCATAATTCCGAATAATATATGGTAAATTGAACCAACGAATTCGAATGGTGCTCGCTTTTTTCTATTTTGTTTTTTCATAAACAATTCATTATTTGCTTTAAGAGTATTATATTTGTCATTTAAAGCTGCAGTAATCATTATGCAGGCATCTTCGTAATAGGTCAATATTTTGCATTGATTTTCAAGTCTGTTAATAAATTCTTGTATTTTATGCATCCGATCATAATAAGTACCTAATTCGTAATAGACTATTAAATTCCATTTTGAATTTATTATGTCCATTTTACTAATCGGTTCCAAATATATTGCTGTATTATTTTTTAGTTTAGTCACTGAAGCTCAGCATGAGTATCGTTAAGAACCACATCATCAATTTGCTTGATTTACTCGGTCGTTCTGAGGTTGCAGTATTTTTTGTTATTCTCGAAGTCAGCAAACTTGTAACATGATTTGCTTCCTCTGCTCTACTGCTGTTTGTTACCACCAGTGGGCATAATTTGTGAACGGGCCGTTTAAGTATGCCATTTTGTAATTTTAGAGTTACAACTCTTATATTTCCATCCTTTCCCGGATGAGTTTCAATAATTTTTCCTAATGGCCATTTGGCTGGATGAGTTTCTTCATCTTTAATAATAACTATTTGTCCTTGTACGAGATTAGCTTGTTTAGTTTTCCACTTCATGCGTTGTTACAACATTACAACATATTCGCTTTCCCATAGTTTCCAAAAGTCTTTTTTAAGTTTTTGTATTAATTTCCATCTATCTAATGAACCTATTTGGTTATCATTAATTGCTTCAGGACAATCTATTATTGGACATCCTATTAAAAAATGGCCAGGCGTTAAAACGTCTATATCGCTTTCACTATCTATCGCACATAAAGGTCGTGAATTCAGTACTGCTTCAAGCTGTGATAGCAAAGTAATCATTTCTTCAAATGTCAATTTAGTTTCGCCTATCACTCTTTTTAAATGATATTTCACCGACTTCACTCCTGCCTCCCAAATTCCTCCGAAGTGAGGAGCTGCCGGGGGCCCGAAATGCCATTGAATTTTATCTGCTTCTAATATGGGAGCTACAGCTGAATTATTTTTGATTGCCATTTTAAAATCTCGGTCTAATCTTCTACAAGCTCCGACAAAATTTGTTCCATTGTCCGAATATATATGTTGACTTTTACCTCTTCTAGCAAAAAATCTTTTCAAAGCAGCTAGGAACGCTTCGGTTGTTAAATCACTTACTGCTTCTAAATCAATAGCTTTTGTTGCCATACAAACAAATACAGCTATATATCCTTTAAATGTTTTTTGTCCTCGTCCTTTTGAACATTTCATATGAATCGGTCCTGCATAGTCTATACCAACGTGTGTAAATGGAATTGACATAGATACTCGGAATTCTGGAAGATTTCCCATTAATTGTTTTGCTACTTCTTTGCGGTAACGTACGCATCTACTACAAGTTCGAATTGTCTTTTTTATAGAATTCTTCAATCCAACAATCCAGTAATTCCTTCTAATCATTGATTCCATTAACTTGTTTCCTCCATGTAAAGTTATTTTATGAATATTTTCAATTATCAATGATGACAAATGTGACTTATTTAATATTATTGGGTGCTTTTGATTAAATTGAAGATTTGAATTACCCAATCTACCTCCTACACGAAGGATTCCCTTATTATCCAAAATTGGATTTAAGCTTGCAATGCTACTTTTATGATTAATTTCTTTTTTTATTTCTAAACTCTGAATTTCCTCTCTAAATTGTAATTTTTGCTGATATCTTATTAACATTTCTTCAGCTTCCTTCATTTCAGATTTAACTAAGTATTCAGGGCATTTTTTCCCTCTTATTCTTTTTACAAATCGCAAAATATAAGCTACTACCCTTATTAATTTGCTTAAACTAGAATATTTAAGTATTACCTTATCCAAGAAATGTAATTCCTCTGAGGTTGTCACATACGTTGCATCGATTTGAATAATCTTCTTTATTGGCCAATGATGTTCCTCTTCTCGCAACCATTTTGGTCCCTTCCACCATAGATCGTGTTCTATTAGTTTGTTCGCCAGTACCCCTCTAGTTGCTACATCAGCTGGATTGTCCTTTGTTCCAACGTGTTGCCATTTCGCATTGGAAACAAGTAATTTGATTTCTTCTATTCGTGTTCTAATAAATCTGTCTTTACTTTGGCAATTATTTATCCATGCTAACGTTATAGTTGAATCGCTCCAAGCAAATATTTTCATTTCTCTGTTGATGACTGTTTTTATCCTTTGCAGCAATTTAGCAAGTAGGTGAGCCGCGCATAGTTCCAGTTTTGGTAACGTTTTCTTATTTTTATTTGGATTCACTTTAGTTTTACCAGCAACAATTGTTATAACTGATCCAACTTTAGCATATACAACTGCTGCATAAGCTTTCTCTGAAGCATCTGCGAATCCATGTAGTTCAAATTTAAAGTTGTTTTTAGTTTCAAACCATCTAGGAATTTTTATTCGTTTTATCTCTGGTATATGCTGCATAAACTCTTGACATTCTTTTGTTAAATTCTCGTCAAGTAACTCGTCCCAGTTGAGTTTCATCAACCAAAATTTCTGTATAAATAACTTTGCTATAACGGTTGTTGGTGAAAGCCATCCCATTGGGTCGAAAATTCGCGCTAAATCAGACAAAGCTTGTCTTTTTGTAACCAGCTTTTGCGTTGAAAGATTCGTATTAAATCCAAACATGTCTTTGGTAGGATCCCATTGAATATCCAATGTCTTTATTGTTTCGTCTTCTGCTATTTTTATTACTTCATTCGCGTTATTTACCGGAATTGTTGCTATGATTTCACTGTTGTTTGACATCCACTTCCTTAAGTGAAATCCATATTTTTGTAGTGGTTTCGATATTTCATACTGAATGGCCTTACATTCATCTATTGAATCTGCTCCTGTCATTAAATCGTCCATGTAGAAGTCGTTTTTAATGATGTTTGAAAGCAAATAGTTGTGGGGCTCGCATAGTTTGGCAATTTCTTGTAAAGTTCTCGTTGCCAAAAAAGGAGCTGATGCTGTCCCATATGTAACTGTTTGTAGTTTGTATTCTTCTATCGGCTCTCCTTTTGTTTCTCTCCACAATATACGTTGGTAATCTTGATCACTATCTGTTATTTTAATTTGTCGAAACATCTTTTCAATATCACTAGTTAATACATATTGCCAAAGTCTCCATTTGATTATAATGTCAAATATATCTCTTTGAAGTCTCGGTCCTATGAAGAGGATGTCATTTAAACTACTTCCATTTGTAGTTTTTGCAGACGCATCGAAAACTACTCGTAGTTTAGTCGTTTTACTGTCTTCTCGAATCACTGCTTGATGTGGCAAATAGTATTTTCCGCATTTATTTTCACTTGCTTTTTTCATGTGGCCCATTTCTGAATATTCTTTCATAAATTGCACATATTGTTGTTTTAACTCTTTATTTGTAGCGAACCTTTTCTCAAGATTAAGAAACCTCGCCATAGCTTGTTTGCGAGAATCGCCCAATTCTTTTTCTTGCTTAAAAGGTAGATTGACGACAAATCGATTACTTCCATTTCTTACTGTTGTTTTTTCAAAAATTCTTAGGCATTCATCATCATCTGCTGTATCTGCTGGAGTTGTAGTGTCTTCTATTTCCCAAAACTTCTCCAATGTAGTAACCGCTGCTAAAATTGTATTGTTTTTTCTCGGTTGTTGTAAAACTCCCGACAATATCCAGCCCAATTTCGTAGCTTGACCTAGTATTCGATCCTTTTTAAATATACCTTCTTCTAGTATGTCGGCATATATGTCACTTTCAATGACAATATCGATTCGATCTGATTTATTGAAATTGGGATCAGCTAAAGTGTAGTTTTTTAATTGTTCTACATCCCATTTAAACGTTTTGTCTGGTTGAGCACTCGCTAATTTCGGCAAAATTAGTGCTTCGACATTGTACGCCTCGTTGCTTAGGAATCTCGGCTTGATTTTAATGTTGATTTTAAATTTGGACACTCCCACTGTGGTATTTCCTAAACCTTGTAGTTCAGTTACTTCTCTTCTTCTTGGTATATGAAGTATTTGAGATGCTTCTTCGGAAATAGTAGTTTTTTGGGATCCTTGATCGATTAGAGCTCGCAATGTCACATACTCTCCATTTGCTGCCTTCACCCTTATCTGTGCTGTTGCTAGGAGTATCGCCATTTCCGAATGTTTCGTCATCATTGTGGAAGATGTTTTTGTGACATTTTCTTCACTTCCTCCTTTTCCTTTTTTGGAATTCATTGAAGTGCAATAAATTATGATGATTTCTTTCACACTTATTGCACTTCTTTTTATTATTACATTTTCCTTCATATACGTGATCAAGGCAAATGTAGCATAAGTTGTTGTTTGTTATGAATCTTCTTCGATTCATCGTAGTCAATGTCTGAAACTTTCTGCATTCACCAATTTGATGCCCAGGAACCTTGCAGCCTCGCTGTGGCTGCTTTTGATTGCTCCATTTAGTTGGTTTTCTGTCGCGTATTGCTTCTAGAGCTTGATATTGCTGTTCCATAAAACTGAAGACGTCATCTAGGCTTTGTATATCCCTACTTTTTTTTACGTTTTGCTCGTATAAGCGTAGACTTTCTTTGTCTAGTTTTCGAACCACTATCCGAGCTATGATGGCTTGTTCGTCATTTAAATTTAGATTTAGCCCTTTTAATGCATAAATGCATTCTTTGGTGGTATCTAACAGCTGCTTCATGCTTTGTGCACTTTCTCCATTTGCTGTCGGTTGATCAAGTAGTCTGTCTACTTGTGCTGTAAATTGTAGCCTTCTGTTCTCATACCTTTCCTTGAGAATTTGCCAAGCTGCTTCATAATTTGTTGCTGTTACTGGTAGATGTTGAATTAATCTACCAGCTTCTCCACCTAATGATGTCTTCAATCGGAACATCTTTTCCACTTCTGTAAAGTGCTTCGAATCATGCACCAAACTTTTAAAAAGATCGTGGAATGACGACCATTGTTTCATTTCACCGTAAAGCATCGGAATTTTAATTTCCTGCAGTTTTATATTGGAATACATTGTTTGTGGTGAATTATAATTATTTAATTTCTCCGTTATCCTTTCGATGATGATTTTGTATTCTTGACGAAATACATCTATTTGTTCCTCAATAGATTCTTCAGTTGTTTCAACTAATTTGATATTTTGAGTTTCAAAATATGATTCTTCAACATTTTCAAATTGTATTTGAAGCTTGGTTTTGAATTCTCTCATTTGCTCGAGAGAATCCAATGCATTTCTTCGTATGTCATCCATCGTTCTTTTGAGCATTTTTGCTCGACGTTGATATTTTCTTTCAACGCCAGACGCGGCTTCAGGTGGTGCGACCTGAATAGTTTGTGGCGTAGATTCTATTTGCCACTTGCTGCTCACTGCTGAAGCACCTTCGGCAGTACTTTGAATTCTTAAATTTTGAATAGAATTCTCCATTGTTTGCATAACATGCTCGAAGTAGTTCTTCGCAATGTATTCCTCAGCTTCTTGACTCTTCTTAGCCATTATTTTATTATGATTTGCAGTAAACTCTTTCACAACAGTCTGAATATGATCCATATATTCCAGACATGAAGCCTTTCTTATTTTTCCGCTCAGGATTTTCTGCTCCTCCAACGCAGCTAGATCTCCCAACTCCTTCTGTCGTGTTAGCAAATTCTTCATATTTGCTTCTTTGTAGATGGTTTTGTATATATATATACATATTTTTTTTTTTGCACTGTTCTTGTTGTTATAGCCACAAGGACGCTTTAAAAATTTTTTTTTTAACTTTTACTAAAAGTAATTTTTATAAATGCGGGTAGTCTTTGCTATTCCGGCTTACATTTATTTTTACTTGGCTAAGTAATGCTCTTTTTCTTTTAATAGGCTTCTAGTATTTGCACTTGCTCGATTCTTTTTCAAAAAGAGGATCGAAGGACCAAATGTACAGAAAAAACAGTCTTTGCTTAAGTCTGTACTGTGAGAGTTCACTTTTGACTCTGATTTTCTTTATTAAAATTTCTTCCCTCAACACATTTCTTAATTCTAATTTCTTAACTATGTATATATGTATATGTGTGTATGCTTAGTGTGCATACACATGTGTAAATATGTATTATATTTTTATTGTATTTTTACAGATACCAACGCATTGATATTTTATAGTTTTTTAGATTAGTGCATCTAACGCACTTATACACATACGTACACACGCTTGATACTTTCTTATCTGTTGCTTGTGTGCATTAATATTTCGAGTATGTATATTTTCTATTTTAATATTAGTATTATGTATACTCTAATTTATGAGTTTTCTTTTATGTGCAATGATTTTCACATTTTTATGAGCAAGTCTCATATTACAATTTTGTTGCTTACCATTGCACTTGACATTTAGTGGACTGTATATACTTTTTACTTAATTTATTGTTTACATGTATATTTTTATGTATTAATGTAGTTGTGTTAAAAATATAATTTTGTATATATAATTCTATCTTAAGGTTATAAAACTTTCATGTTCATATCTTTATGAACACAGTCTGTCCGGCTATTTGTGGAATCTGTAACTTCAGTATACAAGTTAAGTTGGGATATCCTAATGAATCTTCGCACACGTAATCTTTGGCAAAAAGTAAGCCGGAGTTCGTAGATGGACGTAATCAGACCATCGTCACTCCCTTAAAACGTCACTAAAGGAAAAGCTGCTATGTGCCATAACTAACAACTAATTAAGATATAGAATTGTAATTTCGCAGAATCGCAGTAGTAAGTGACATTTGTGGCCTAAAAATTTTGAAAACGTGGCATGGTCCCATAGACTTAATAAACATATCTTTCACGCCAGATAACCTATTAGAACCCCTGCCGCTGGTTCGAAAATGAACAAAATCAAATCATAACTCCGCTCACTCCCCATATAACGGTACTGTAGGAGCCCAATAATAAATTTATGTCCAGTTAACAAATTGATTTTTATTTAATTTAAGTTTACGTATAATTTAATTTCACTCTTAACACTCCTAATGTTTTATTAATAATGTCTTAATGTTATGCTAGCACGAAAAACGTATGTTTTTGCATATGTATATATGTGCCTGTTTGCAATGTGCATGAAAAATGAGAACATACAATAAATGCAATTATAGACAAATCATAGAAAACCGTAACATAAGTACGAATTGATGTATATATGCATAAGCGGTGCTCTCACAAAGGTGAATAGCCTAATTCATGGTCACGGTCATCCGATTTGCACAGTGACATACTTATGACCAAACATGCTCCCCCCATTGAAATGCTTGCATTTCAATCCGAAATAGGTAATGGTGCAATTTTATGGACTGCTCTCCTTATAATCCCTTTTGTAGTTTTGATGTCCACAACCCTCATTTTGCCGTCCGAACCAGGGACCATGTTGATAATTCTCCCAAGTGACCAATGCTGTGGGGGCAAGTTGGATTCATGGATGATGACCATTTGTCCAATTCCGATGTTGGATTCCGGTTTCAACCACTTAGAGCGTTGTTAAAGGCTAAGGATATAGTTGAGTGACCATATGTCCCAGAAACGCTGCTTCAAATACGTCACCCACTGCCATTGCGTTAACGAAAATACTGTGTTCATATTGATGGCTTTATCTGGCATCGACAGTAATGACGTCCCAATCAATAGATGAGCCGGAGTTAGATCTTCGCCATCATTGGGGTCATTTGAAAGCGGTGTCAGCGGACGAGAGTTCAAAATAGCTTCTACTTCATCTATGACGGTCTAAAGTTCTTCATATGTCAGGTGTGCGTCTGAGATACTTTTTAGCAAAATGATTTCATTGATTTTACTGCCGCCTCCCATAAACCTCCAAAATGTGGAGCACGAGGCGGAATAAAACAAAACTCAAAACCAGTGTTGGTGCTTTAACTAGCGATGTTATCAGTAGCGGCTTGATTGAAGAATTGTTGATGAAAATCCCTCAATTTGGCCTGAGCGCCAACGAAATTTGTGGCGTTGTCACAGTAAATGCGTTGAGGTATGCCGCGTCTTCCTACAAAACGTTTTAGACAAAGTAAAAAATTGTTAGTAGAGAGGTCGGATACTAATTCTGCATGTATGGCTTTGGATGCGAAGCATACAAAGATTGCTATGTATGTTTTGTATGGAGCTCTTCCACGAAGACGAGGTTGTACTGAAAAGGCCGCAAAAGTCAACGCCGCTAACTAGAAATGGGCGTTGCATTTGCAAGCGATTGGCAGGAAGATCCGCCATAATTTAGGTTTATAATGGAAACAGAGCACGCAATTTCGAACGATTTTCCTTACGATTTCGCGAACATTTATGACCCTGACTCGCTCACGCAAAAGATTTATTAACACCTTTGGACCAGCATGTAAATGCTGACGATGAAGATATTCTATGTACAAATAAGTGAATCGATGATATTTCGGAAGAAGTACCGGAAATTTTGCGTCGAAAGGAATTGGTGCTTTTGACAGACGGCCACCGACTCTGAGGACTGAAACTGTCACTCCGTTAAGATTCATTTGATGTAGAAAAGGAGTCAGCTTCTGAATGAACGATTTAACTTCTTGTTGTTTCTTAAGTCTTTCGATTTCTTCAGCGAATTCGATCTGTTGAATAGATACGACGATTCGCCACCAAGTGTGATCGACTTCCTCTAATGGTAGATGAAGCATCATTGCTGGCGTTAGTTTATTGTTAACAGCCACTTCGTTGCAAACATGAAATATATATGCAACGACGCGAAGTAATCGGTGGTACGATGAACTGCGTTGATGATGACACTGAGGATGTTTTCCTCGTTGCTGCTTTTGCTACACTTGAGGTTGATTCCTTTCCGTCGTTCCAAATCTTGGACTTTAATGTTATATACCTTCTTGCTTACAGGTCATTCCGATGAATTTTTCATTAGAAACTCTGGTCCAGAGAACCAAATCGTACTTACAAGATCCTGAGTGCTACAGCCGCGTGAAACGATATCTACAGGATTTTGTGTACTTGGTACGTGTTTCCAGCTAATGCCTTCTGAAATATCTTGAATTTCAGAGACTCGATTGGCAACGAAGCAAATTAATGTCGCCGAATGAATGTTGAGCCACTTTAGCACGATCCCTGAGTCAGTCCAAAAATAAATGTTAGTGCAAAATTTTAATACCTTATCCTTGATTTTTTTTTTATTTTATTTTATTAAAGAAATTTAAATCGGCTTTAATCTGCAACCAAATGTTATGGAGATCGAGTGGTAGTGTTTCATCCCAATCTAATCGGCGAATCCAAATTTCTTGCATTAATATTTTGCCACGCGTAATAACGGGGCTCAATAAACCGAGGATATCAAATATTTTGGAAATAATTGATAAAACAGATCGCTTTGTAACTGACTGCATATCTGGTAATTTATAGCGATAACAAAGGGTATCAGCTAAAGGTTTCCATGACGTACCTAATGCTTTGGTAATGTTTTCTTCAGTTGTTTTAATTACAATTTCATTATAAGATGCGTCAGATAATTGTGTAGAATTCGAGTGCCATTTAGTCAGAGAAAAACCATGGGAACGAAGAACTTCTATGATTTCAATTTTTAGTTTTTTTAAGTTTTCAGCTTAAGCTATCTGCACCAGTTAATAAATCGTCAACATAAAAACTTTCACGAATAGCAGTCGGTGCTAAAGGAAAAGCAGCTTTATTGACATCAGCAATATGAAATAAACTGCGAATGGCTAGGAATGGTGCAGAAGCCAAACCGTAAGTTACCGTTTTGAGTTGAAACAACTGTAATGGCTCATGAGGTTCGTTTCTCCACAAAATAAGTTGATATCGTTGATCTTGTTCGTCAATCAAAAATTGCCGATACATTTTTGATATATCGGCGGTTAGTTCGTAAGGATACAAACGAAATGATAATAATGTGCTTGGTCGTAGTACTTTGTGGACGGAGTACACAATGATGTGAAATTATATAGTGCGAGCTATTGAAATCAAAGTTTTTAATGGCAACCATGTGCCCGAGTTCAATATATTCTTTTATGAAATCTGCATACATGCATTTTAGTAATTTATTGTTAAGTTAATTTCGCTGCCGGCTAAACTTCTCATTTCGCGCAAGAGCTGCGATGGACGCATATCACCGAGCTCTTGTTCTCGCAGAAGCTTTTTTACACGTTTTTGTTCCGAGTCCGCAAATTGCGTTATTATACGATTTTTTAGCGTGGTATACAATTCACTGTTCGGTGGATTAAGAATTATGTCGCTTATTTGGGCTAGCACGTTGCTTTCGATTGTGACCGCGACGGTGTAGTACTTTGTTTTGTCGCTCGTTATGCCTGCCGCAATGAATTGCAACTCGACCTGCGCCATACACAGTTCTGGCTTTGCGTGTCAGGATGGTGGGATCCTCATGGAAACTTTGGCCACTTCCACGTTGCGGGTTTTAATGTCCTCTGCCTATCGGCCCCGATGCTGCAAATTCTGTGTTACCTGGTTTACCACTTCTTCTTCCGTCATTTTTCTTTTGTCGGGGTCACCTATATGTGGGATGCCCACAATAATTTTAGATTTATTTTAATATAAAAAACTGATAATTGAATTGAAATTGAAATGGAGAATGAAATGATGAGACGTGCTTGCAGTCGTGATGATGCGCCAAGAAGAAGGGAAAATGGCGGGTCGTCAAGCTGACAGCTCATCCAGTTTTTTGGGTTGCTATATCTATAATTCTGGCAGAGTTGCATTTGGGGTTGCCTCATTACTTTGGGGTTGCCACAGGTTCTATTGAGCGTATTGTATGAGAGATTAAAGCCCACCATCAACAAACTGATTGGACCTTATCAATGTGACATAAGACCTGGCAAATCAACAACCGACCAGATATGCGCCAAATTTTGGAAGACTTGTGAAAAGAGAATCGACACGCACCACCTCTTCGGGCGTTTCAAAGTTTCTTTTGACAGCACGAGAAGGAGCTGCCTTTATGCCGCGATGTCTAACTTTGGTATCCCCGTAAAACTAATAAGGCTTTATAAAATCACGTTGAGCAACACCAAAAGCTTCGTTAGGATCGAGAAGGACCTTTACGAGCCGTTCGATACCAAACGAGGTTTCAGACAAGGCTACTCGCTATCGTGCGACTTCTTCAACCTACTCCTGGAGAAAATAGTTCGAGCTGCAAAACTAAATAGAGAAGGTACAATCTCCTATAAGAGTGTACAACTGCTGGCGTATGCCGATGATATTGATATCATCGGCCTCAATACCCGCACCGTTAGCTCTGCATTCTCCAGACTGGACAAGGAAGAAAAACAAATTGGTCTGGCAGTGAACGAGGGCAAGACGAAATATCTCCCGTCATCAAACAGTCGTCGCACTCGCTTGGCTCTCACGTCAAACTTTGAAGTTATAGATAATTTCGTCTATCTTGGAACCAGTGTACTCACCACCAACAATTTCAGCCTGGAAATCCAACGCAGGATAACTCTTGCCAATAGGTGCTACTTCGGTTTCAGACAAGGCTACTCGCTATCGTGCGACTTCTTCAACCTACTCCTGGAGAAAATAGTTCGAGCTGCAAAACTAAATAGAGAAGGTACAATCTCCTATAAGAGTGTACAACTGCTGGCGTATGCCGATGATATTGATATCATCGGCCTCAATACCCGCACCGTTAGCTCTGCATTCTCCAGACTGGACAAGGAAGAAAAACAAATTGGTCTGGCAGTGAACGAGGGCAAGACGAAATATCTCCCGTCATCAAACAGTCGTCGCACTCGCTTGGCTCTCACGTCAAACTTTGAAGTTATAGATAATTTCGTCTATCTTGGAACCAGTGTACTCACCACCAACAATTTCAGCCTGGAAATCCAACGCAGGATAACTCTTGCCAATAGGTGCTACTTCGGACTGAGTTGGCAATTGAGAAGCAAAGTCCTCTCTCGACGAACAAAAACCAAACTCTATAAGTCACTCATAATTCCCGTCCTGCTATATAGTGCAGAGGCTTGGACGATGAGAACAACTGATGAGTTAACATTACGAATTTTCGAAAGAAACCTAGTCTTAGTTGGGATGGTAAGGGTAAGCCAGGTTGCCTTCGACGTCATCTAACGGAAAGACTAAGAAACGTGCTGTTTCAAAGAGGTCGGACCAAAGGGAGAGGGATATTAGATGAGTAGAGTTAGTGGGGCATGCAAAGAGGTGGCCTGTATCATGCGGAGACTCATTGCACGCAGAACATAGTATATTGTATATGTCGGGGTCTATTCTGGATAAGTAGGAGTTTAACCTACTACAGTATCCAGAACGAAGCTGCGCAAGGGTCAACGAATTATATAACTAAGCTCGCTTTTGAAACGGTCTAGCTTTTAATTTTAAGGGGGTATTTTGGTCTAGAAGCATGAATTTCAGGTAATTTTTAAAGTGTCGTAAAAAAAGGCAATTAATATTTTTACCATCCATTTTTTTACTAGTTATTTGTTAATTTTAGAAGAGTACAGAAAAAAATTAAAAACTAAAATAAGTAAAAAATTTCAAAAATTATGAGCTGACAAATTAGGTGGTCTCAAAAAATTTCCACGTGACCATACCCATGATTTCAACCCTCCTAGTTATCTGAAACCAAAAAAAAAAAAAGATTATTAATCTAGAATAATGTCGCAATGGCCGGATCTACGGAAAATTGGGGAAAAATAATTTTCACAAAATGGCGACCGCCTGAAAAAAAAGTTTTTTTGGATCACTTTTTCTGACTATTTCGAATTTTTTAAAAATAATAAAAATAAAAATTTGGGCATGGATCTAGTTACAACCATAGACAAGCCTATAAAGAAGACTCTAAAAAGTTCCAAGTAAATCGGTTCAGTAGAACCTGAGAAATCATGGGTATCGTTCCGAAAAAGTCAGTTTTGAGAAAAACGTGTTTAAAGTTTCCCTAATGTCTTTTGTTCGATTAGTTCCGGCCGAACCAGTTTAGATGCCGGGTCAGAAAAATGCCTATATCTCCGAAAGTAATTTGAATTTTGAAAAATCCTCTTGTACACATATTCTTGAGTAGTTAAACTTTGAAAATATAAAAAAATTGAATTTTTTTTAAATTTATAGACCATAATGTCCAATTATTAGTCATTAATCATTATTTCCAGGGCCGGATTTAAATTTTTGCCCCCTTGGTCACTGGAAAAAATTTCGCCCCGTCACTGAAATTTCACTAAAAATTATTAGGATTTGATATTATGTTTTTAAAATAAAATATTTAAAGTATTGCAAATAATTTATTATATACATATATAATACTTCAGTATAATATAAAAAATATAGGTTCTTGTTCTTAAAACTACAAATTTTGCACTGAGCTTGACTAATAGATGCATTACAATAATTTTTTTCACAGGCAAATACCTGACTTTTTGAATTGCAAATTGGTTGATTAAATCCTCACAATCTAAACGTTGAAGTACATCTGATTCGATGCATAGATTAGCTAAGCTATTCAGTCTATTTGCACTCATTGTCGAACATAAGTAGTTTTTAACTCTTTTCAAACAAGAAAACGATCGTTCTTCGCTGCAGTTTGTTATGGCTAAAGTAATAAATATTCGATGTGCAATTTTTACGTTCGGAAACTCTGTATAATGGTCGTTTGCACGCAAAAGTTTCAGAATATCGGAAGTTGAATTTTGTTCCATCTTTTTTTCAGTGCAATAAGCATGGAAGTGCACAAATTCGTCGTCCAATGAGGACTCAAGATCTGAAGAATAAACATTTTGTTAACGTTTAGCTCGGTTACGAATCTCTCTATTATCCAAATTGCTAAATTCAATAATAACTGAGAAATTTTCATGAATCTTTTCATATGCAACACATCTTTTAATAACTGAGAACTTTTCATGAATCTTTACACATGCATCACATCTTTTTCGCAATTCAGAATCTAGATTGTCAAGAATGATATTAAAAGTGTTGACTTTAAAGTGGTATCGACCTGACTGTTGTAAGTCTCCATCCCGTGATTCATTAACATGTAATTTTCTCTTTCTTTTTTTAGAAACTGTCGTTTTATATTCTTTTATCTCTGAAATATTTAAAGCAGTTTTTTCATAGATTTCGAATTCATTTCTCGTGTCAGCAACAACTTTGATCAAACCGCGATAATCGTCGATCAGGTCAGCAATGCTACAATCAACTTTCTGCAATCTTTGACTAACAGCATTGAATTGTGAGAGTAAAAAATGCCAAAGTATCTGCATAAATGATGTTTCAAGTCGCTCCAATTGAATTCGTAAACCTTTAGCTTCTTGTCTGGTAATTGCATTTTCTTCCATATTTTCTTCAATAATAATCAAAGTCTCGATTATTTCGTCGAAATGTTGATTAAGTACATGAACAGCTTCATAACGAGCTGACCATCATGACAAACTTATATAAAGTTTGTACAGTATTAAAGAAAGAAGCAGCTTCTGGCGCTCATTCTACTGCGTGAACTCTAACTAAATTCATAGAATGAGCAGCACAAGGATCATGTTCTGCAAGATCATTAATTTCATGAATTCTTGCCAGTAAACCTGAATAAATTCCTGATACAATATACGTTCTCTGCTATTACTTTTATAAAATATTTTCGATGTTTCATATCTGCCAGCTGTCAACTGACAGCTCACTTTTTTTCTACTTTCCAAATTTTGCCGCCATAGAAAATTTGCCGACTGCCCCTAATGTAAATCCACCACTGATTATTTCTGTCTGTAATTCATACAATTAATTAGCTTTTTAATCCCGAAATCTTCAGCATAATCGCTTGTCGCCAAACTCCTTTGCTCTCCACACTTTGGTATACAAACTTATATGACTATACAGTCGACCATAGTACCGTTAAATATTTCTGCATAATTGAACATTATTCAAATCATTTTCATAAACCCTTCGACTTCTTCTAATTTGTAAGCGTTCGCCCTGCTATTATTATTTTTGTTGTTATAGCGTAATTATAGACAAATCTGTGTTTTTAGTAAAAATAATCAATGACGAGCGAGAAGAGAACTAGCAGGGTAATTGGTAAACCAAAAAATAGCAGAAATATAAGAATAAGTGAGAAAACATCATCATCTTACGTTTATGTTAATTATTTTAGCAAAAGTAGTATTAATTATAATTTGGAGAAGGTAACCTACTCGTACACGCTAGCCAACTGGAAATAAGCAACTGGAAATGGCGGTCAACAGCCATCAGAATAGTGTTTGCCTGACATAATAAATGTATTTGGCAGGCTACCGGTTCGCACTTCCCTTGATATTTCTCACTAAGTTGTTTAACTTGTGCAGAAAAATTACTGTCATAGTGCTAAATAAAGTTGTAAGATATACACAGATCATTGTCATTGTGTGTAAAATTTATAAACATATACTATATACTTAAAATGAACTGTTGCACTGCGGTCAAAGTTGTGGTAATTTATTTTCATATATTATATGTATATGATTCATCAAAAGGTAACCCGCATCGCTATGTGATGTCTTATCATAACCTTTTAAGCAACATTTTTATCCATGAGAGTGGTAAATTTTACTGAAAAAGTAGGAATGAAAAAATTCTACTTAAGAGTCATTTAAAAGCAACAACAATATGTATACAACCAGTTTTGAGTAAGTAGAAAACAGAATTTCTATAGATTTTTGTTGTGGCTCTCATTTAAAAATCAATTCATTTGTTGTTGTTATTTGTCTACGAAAAAGAGTCAGTAAAGTTTTGTTTTAACGGAAGGTATTGTGAATAATTCTTTAGAATAATACATATTGTTAGAAAAAAAGTATCGAGAAATTATGAATAAAATGTAAAATATTTATTTATTCATATTTATTTTGTCGCCTTCAATGTAATGATCAGTTGTTTATTATGCCAACGATTTTTCCAGTCTTCGAAACAATTTTTATAAACTCTTTTTGGGATGGCCCTCCGCGAATTTTGTTTCATCTCTTCGATCGACTGAAAACGGATTCCACGGGGTAGCAATTTTTTGAATTTCTGCCCCTCCGGAACAAATTCATGATCCACAAAATTACGAACATCGAAAAACACAATGAGCACCACCTTGATTTTGGTTTCGTCTCGTTATTTTCACTCCATTCCGATTATTGTTGACTTTTTTGCATGTAAAACTAAACCCATGTCTTACACATAGTACCCATATGCTTCGCTTCCTTATCCAGTCACAGAATAAACGGCTCGGTTGTTGAGACCAATGATATTAATATTATGATCATACGCCAGCAGCTGTACACTTTTATAGAATATTATACCTACCTTATTTAGCTCTAAAACTCGCAATAGGTTGTAAGAGTCACACGATAGGAAGCCGCCTTGTCTGAAACCACGCTTGGTATCGAATGGCACTGAGAGTTTCTTCCGGATCCTGACGGTATTGCTCATTGTCAGTTAGTAAGCCTTATTAGCTTTGCGGGGACATCAAGTCCTGACATAGCGGGATAGAGGCAGCTTTTTCCTGAGTTTGTGTAATTTGAATTTGTAGAAAATCAGGTCAATAGTAGATTTTATCAGTGTGTTGACGGTGGGCTTCGCTCTTTCACATGCTCCGATTGATAGGAACTTATATGCGATATTAAGATGACTTATACCACGGTAGTTAGCGCAGACTGTGGGGTCTCACTTTTTGTGGACTGTGCAGAGAGCACTAAATTCTACAAAGAAACTGATACATGCTCCTTATCAATCACATCGGCTCCGCCGCTTTTCTGTTCTTCAGACGAGTATTGCAATTAAAACTTTTCTCTGGTCACGCAATGGAACACTCATGCCATTGTCATCGATTAAGGATCGGTTTGCAATCTCTAAGTGTTACACTTTCACTAAAGCTCAGCAGGCTTCAGTATGCTCTGAACATGAACTACGAGATCATCACTTTGAGTTCTAAACGAGTATGTCCCGGTCTTGAAACCTTCCGGTTAACGCCACATCTTTTCGTAGATTTCTCGAGTATCACTTCTGTCAGTCAGTTTCTCAACTTCCTTATACTATCGCACTTCGGGCTTTTTTTTGGTTTAAACATACGAGAGAAAGTCAAGAAGCTTGATGAACTTTCTTGTGTTACAATCTAATCTAATCAGACAACCATATTTCCGGCCCCCGTGAAGAAGAAACGTTCAGAATTTCAGTAAAAATTATTCAAGGTGAGTCTAGATCCCGTCGACAGCAACTGAGGATTGAGTCAATAAGATAAAGAAATTGGTGCTTGAGAATCTTTAGTTAACAGTCAGCGATCTTACTCTGGGTTTATTTGGAATTTCGAAAAGATAGGTGAAAACTATTTTGAAAGATCATTTGGTTCTAAGAAAAAGGAAAGCACGATTGGTTCGAAAATCATTAAATTTTTTCGGAAAACAGCGCGCTAACGTCTGTGAAACAATACTTTCTGACCACCAAGATGTCAGGAAATGTATTATTACTGACGATCAGTCGGCCGTATATCATGGCAAAGGTGAGCCGAAGTCGATGCCAAAGCAGGTCAAAAATCAATGTTATGTTGACAATTTTCTTCTGTTATCAAAATGATACTTTTTAACCGGTCGACCCGTTAGCAAGGAATAGTAGATGGGAGTTATGCGTAGTTTACGGGAAGCTATTCGCAAAAAGAGGCCATAACTATGGACAGACAACTCTTGATTTTAATTAAAATTATGAACAAAGTCTTACCTTTTTTGCTCGTAGTAGCATGCAAGCTTCTGAAACCATATAATTTAGCTTTTTTGGTAGTTGGAATAAATTGTGCAATGAAAAAGAAAATAATTAATTATAATCTCATTATGTGCAAATTTCATACCACACCTTCTCTCAGATGAAGGCATTAGCTAATGGATACAAACTTTTTGGCTGGAAAATAAAGCTTTACAAAACTCATTAAAAAAAACCGAATGAAATAATATATTTATCAGTTAATGAGATTTAGTTAAATAATATACTGAAATACAATGTACACAATGTATACGAGCTTATAATAGAAAATAAACAAAAAGACAAGGCACGACGCAAAATAATTATTAAATATTAAATTTTGGATTGCGTTATATATTTTAAGCGAAGCTTATCCTGTGATAACACGCAACTGATTACGTAAACTCATTTGCTACAGGGCGTATGAGTAACGCGGTAGTTCAATAACAGTCTCATGTAGAGGTTAAACTTACGATACCTTCCAATTTTTTGGCATTAATTAATCGGATTATTTGAAATTCAATAAGTACAAACATTAATAACAAGAACAAGTAAGGAAGGGCTAAGTTCCGGTGCAACCGAATATTTTATACTCTTGCAACTTGCGCTTTAACTTACTTTAAGGTGTAAGGACATTCCATTATAAGACAAGTATTATCCCTTAATTTCAGTTATACATGTTATGTCACATATTAACCTAAATTTTCCATCAAAAGTCAAATATAGGTATCGGGTTCCAAATATTCGGTACTTAAGGGGCTATACCAGTGTGACACTTTCAAAAAAAAAATATTTTTATTTGCTTTTTCGATAGAATATATTTCCGTAAATATCCTGTAAAATCGGGGAAAGGTCGTATCTTGAATAGGTTTTGGATGGCAGCGTTCTAAAGAGCGACCGCTCGGAGGTGCAAACATATATAAGTGAAACTTTAAACGCGTTTTTCTCGAAACGACATTTTTCAAAATTGCAGGCATCAAAACTCAACCAGAAATTGACCGATAGACTTCAAATTAAAACTGAGTATTTTCGAATAAATTTACTATACAGTAGTCTTTTTGATTGACTGAAAATTGTCAATTTCGCATTAAAAAAACGACCATTTTTTCCTAAAAACGATTTTTTTTATAACACCATTGTGTTAATTTTTGATATTTTTCTGATTTAGCTGAAAATATACCTTATTACGTTCAAAGAAGTTCGAAATATTAAATCTTGTACTTTCTTTTAAAAACATTCACGAAATCGCCTAATTTTTCATGCGTCACACTGGTATAGCCCCTTAAGGACTTAAACATTTTTATTGGATTTAAAAATTTTTTGGTCATAAAGGCGCACACACTAAAGCCATTATTCGTGCAAATATTTATCTATATGGGAAGTAGGCGTGGTTATTGTCCTACATATGTCACAATGTTAAAAGAATGCCACGTTCCAAATTTTGTCGAAATCGGTAAGTCGGGTCCCGAGATATGGGATTTCAACAAAAAGTGGGCGATGCCACGCCTATCGTTCAATTTTTACCCCGGCTGCGATGAAGCATTGTTATACTATCCCGGCGGTAAATTTGTACGTTATTGATTTATCGCGCTTTTAATAGTTTTGGACAGTAGTGTTATATGGGGAGTGAGCGAAATTTTCATCCGATTTCATCTTTTTTCACACTATCGGTAGTAGTTCCTATAAAATCAATACTCAGAAAATGGAGTTGTTGTAGCTTAAGTGATTTAGGAGATATGGACATTAAAAATATTAGGGGGCGGGGTCACTCCTACTTTAAATTTTTTTTTCACAAGTACCCCTTGCTACTGCGATCCTCTATACCGAATTCCAGCTTTATATCTTATTTGAGTGCTTAGTTACAGTACTTTATGGGGTTTCGGTTAATGGCGATTGCGATAGCTTGCACAGACGGACGGACATACGAACAGTCAACCGGGTTTCAACTTTTCTCGTCGTCCTGATCATTTATATATACATGTATGTATATCTGTTCAGGTTAATTTTAGGTGATACGTACAACCATTAGGTGAACAAAACTATAACACTCTGTAGCAACTGCTTGCAAAAGTATAAAAATGAATGGAAGTTGGATTACACTAATTCGCACTGGCGTAAGGTCGCATTACGCATAGTGGTGTGGTAATGTCTTAACTTGAGAGCATATTGGTGAAATCACTTAATTGTATGATGATTTATATGCTACAGATGTATCTGCAGAGAATCACTGGCTACTTAGCAATAACTGTAATAAATGCCGAGTATGGTCATACGTTTATATCTTGGAGCACACATGTGTTATAATAATAATAAATTAAATAGTGAATAATTATTATAAAAAACCAAAATAGACCAAAAAATAGATTTTGTCATAATTTTGACTATTAGGAAAATTAGGCTTCTCTAGTTACGATCAAATATTTGTAAATATTTGTAAATATGTTGTATATGAACTTAATATCTTTCCTGGCCGTCACACATTTAACGGATATAAAAGTAGTTATTTTCTATAATGGCAATAAATTCCATTTCTCGAACGAGTTGAATACGAATTATATATTTTTTTTTTAAATATATTAAGTGATATACATTGTGACAATAACCCTCATATATAGGGTGATTTTTTAAGAGCTTGAAAAAAAAACGCATAAAATTTGCAAAATCTCATCGGTTCTTTATTTGAAACGTTAGATTGGTTCATGACATTTACTTTTTGAAGATAATTTCATTTAAATGTTGACCGCGGCTGCGTCTTAGGTGGTCCATTCGGAAAGTCCAATTTTGGGCAACTTTTTCGAGCATTTCGGCCGGAATAGCCCGAATTTCTTCGGAAATGTTGTCTTCCAAAGCTGGAATAGTTGCTGGCTTATTTCTGTAGACTTTAGACTTGACGTAGCCCCACAAAAAATAGTCTAAAGGCGTTAAATCGCATGATCTTGGTGGCCAACTTACGGGTCCATTTCTTGAGATGAATTGTTGTCCGAAGTTTTCCCTCAAAATGGCCATAGAATCGCGAGCTGTGTGGCATGTAGCGCCATCTTGTTGAAACCACATGTCAACCAAGTTCAGTTCTTCCATTTTTGGCAACAAAAAGTTTGTTAGCATCGAACGATAGCGATCGCCATTCACCGTAACGTTGCGTCCAACAGCATCTTTGAAAAATACGGTCCAATGATTCCACCAGCGTACAAACCACACCAAACAGTGCATTTTTCGGGATGCATGGGCAGTTCTTGAACGGCTTCTGGTTGCTCTTCACCCCAAATGCGGCAATTTTGCTTATTTACGTAGCCATTCAACCAGAAATGAGCCTCATCGCTCATCGGACACGGACGCGAAACACATTTCGAACCGAACACTGATTTTGGTAATAAAATTCAATGATTTGCAAGCGTTGCTCGTTAGTAAGTCTATTCATGATGAAATGTCAAAGCATACTGAGCATCTTTCTCTTTGACACCATGTCTGACATCCCACGTGATCTGTCAAATACTACTGCATGAAAATCCTAACCTCAAAAAAATCACCCTATACTTAATGTACAAATTTTCAGGGTGACTTTGTACCGCTTATATCGACCGATGTGTGAGTTATCCAATGAAAATAAGTGAGTGTTTTTCGTTACGGTGTATATTTAGCCTATTTGTATATTTGGCCTAGCCCTATAGAAATAATATCGGGATTTTCGAACATCCATCTGACTTTATTCTCTATGATTGGTTTTACACTTAAAGTATTTACCTGGCTTTTATTTCTTACTTGTTTTAAAACTTATTGTGTGTACCATTGAGAAATAAAACCATTTGTTATAGAACAAGCTAAAGGGTCTTTCTTTGCGGAGCGATTATTCAAACTAAGTGGTGGCGTTAACAACGATATCTAACAAACCCTATTCAAATATTAAAACCCTAGCGCTTTTTAGTGAAAATTTGTGATCTTTTTCTTACAATATATTACTCCCCATTTCTAGCTTTTTCTTAGGTACGCTGAAACCTTTTTTTTAATGCTGCCATATGAGTTAAGTTAATCCATTTGATTTCGATTGACCACCGACGATAATTTGATGTATTCACCGCCTTTTTACATGAATCCTTCAACGCTAGTATTATAGTGCCTAGGCTAACTCCAATCCATATCTACATACTCTAACTAATAAATCATCAGCTCTTTTTTCGCGCGATTAGTATATCGATAATAAGCGTACTGCCCACCACAGATGTTTCAGCAACTATTCAACGGATGATTTATTTGATCATTTGTACTTAATGCTTTGCTATACGTCAAATTGATGATATATAGTATGTAAGTGTGTGAAAGAAGATATGTATATTGAGAATTTTTTAAAACGGTGTCAAAAAAACAACTAGTTACAAACTAAACTTATAAGGCGTTTATGTTACTTTTTTATGTCATTTTTATTGGCATGTTATTAAATAAATTTGGCATTACAAATACATTTTTGGTAATGATATTTTATAAGCTAATAAAACTAAATATATATTATTTAATAATAAATTAACGAAATTCCGCCGGCATAGGACCTTATTAATTCTATTAGGAATTTTTTCGTACTTTACAGTAAGCTATGTGGAAAACCTATCATTAATTTATTTAACTGTATATGTATATGTATACCTTAAGTCAGTGTTTATATTACATTTGCAATATTTTGGGCATGTATCTTGCAGCAGCTTGTGAGCTTATTATGCGCAACTTTCGGAATTTCACGAAACTCTCATCTGTCGTTAACTGCAAACAGTGGAAGGCGTAGATAGTTAAGAAGATTTATGGCTTACTAGATTAGTGCACAATCGGGGATAATAGACATATATAAATAAATAAAATAATATTTAAGAAATTAGCTTTTAATTTCGGTGTGTCTAAATTAAAGAAGGTTAATAAGTTATGCCAAGAGAATTCCTTCACTTTAGACACACATATTTGCTCCCTTATACAAAGGGTGTATATTATATAATATACATATATATTCTTTTATTGCGTGTTGTATATACATTGTATACCCGAAAATTGTAATCTAATTCTCCTGGTTAAATGATATTTCAAAACAATATATTTTGCTAAGTTGGTGGGACTGCCCTTATTTACTACGCGATCTGTCAACCAGTTTGTTTGCAACAACTGCTTAAGTCGGTCGATTTTCAGTAGTGCCTTGCGATTTTTACAATACTCGTATCGTGCAAATAATTTGTCTCAAACTTTGTATTTCTAATCAAATTTCGTGTGCGGAATCATTGCGACTATTGTAAAGACTTACGTGATTCAGTTTTGTTAAAAACACAAACCTACGAGTGGTATAAAACCTTCAGAGGTCGAGAGATCGTTGAAAACATGCCTCGCACAGGACGACCGTTGATTTCCTCACTGGTTAAAATATTACAAAAGTGAAAAATATGGTGCTTAAAAATTGGCAGGCAAAATTAATTACAATTTCCCGGTTCTTCTTTGTCGCAATTTTTGTATAAATTAGAACTCTGCAACTCCTACTAAGGATACCTTCCTTAAAAAATATTAATTGCTTAAAATTTTTTAAGAAATGCTGAGCTTCAAATTATATTTATACCACAGACATATGCCAAGTGGATAGAGATGAAAATGGCAATATCGTTTATAACATCTTTGATGACCCTTCCCCTTTGCGAACAAACAATTTAAGGTAGTAGCTTCTGGTAACTTGGGTTCAAAAAATCGAAAAATTGGTTTTTGCTTGATTTAAAAGTACAATGTCTTGAAAATGTACTGTGAAAATTTCAGACAGAAATTCGAAATATTTCGGAAGTTATAACGAGTTTCCTAGAGCGACTTGGAGTCCTCTCTCTCTCTCGGAGTTGTTGAACTTTAAACGCGTTTTTCTCAAAACATTGTTTTTCTGGTCGGCGCGGGGCCTAACTTCTACTTTTTCTACTGAACGGATTGCTTTCAAATTTTAACAGGCTATTCTACACACTTATAGCTCTCGTCGGAACTACCGAGAATTTTATCACCCCTAACTTTTTATTTTACAACCCTTTTCTTTGCTAAAATAAAAGGACTATTTTTTAAAGTCCGCCATTTCATTATTTACCCTTGAAATATAACTTCAGTCACTCCAACCAGAATGACATGTCTATAGATTAAGAATAAATAAGAATATTTGATTTCAGATAACACCAAGAGCCAAAATCACCCGGGCCTCCTACGTGCATTCTTTTTGAGGTTCCAACTTCGAGTGACAATAATAATAGTAATAAAGTATTAAATTTTTTCAAATAAATTTTTTTTTATATTTTCAATATGTAAATAAAAACACCCTAAATATTGAAAATAATTCATTTTTATTTTCCTATAAAAAACCACCCTCCAAAGAAGTCATGAGGCATAAGTTACCAGACTACTACCTTAAACGTTATTTTGTTTGTGTTTAATGGTGTGAAAATTTATAAATAAAGTTTCAATAATGGCTCAAAATGTATCAAGACTTGCACATCACTATACAAACTGTACGATACATTGCTCAAAGTTTTAAAACTCTTAATTTATGCTCCAAAATCTGTGTCGTAAAGTTATACCTCTTGACCCCAACACACTTTCGTCAACGCTTTTTTCAAAATAGTTGTTAAAGTGAATTTCCTACAATGCGCGTAGCTATTCACCTGTAAGCCACATTTAATAGTCGAATAGTTAATAGATCTCTGACTGTTAATTGTCGATTCTCAACCACCAATTCTTTTATTCTATTGACGTGGTGATCATTAGTTGATGTTGATGGCGTCTTGGACGTGGTTCGACTCTTCTTGAATAATTTCTACCATTCAGAAAAACTTCCTTGCGACAAAAAATTATCACCAAAGACCTTTTCGAATATTTTGAACGTTTAGGCACCACAAAATTTAATGGAACTTCTAAATTGAATAATTTCACTCACCCTAAAAATCGCCGAATACACTTTATGTACAAAACAAGCGTATACGGAACCCTAATGATTACTCAGAAGTGACATTCATATTGTTTAGGAATAGTAAAAAAATCATCACATATTAGCGACCCATATAAGCAGAAAAAAAGAAGAAAGCGGGCTACAGCTGGCGAGTTTGCATGCCCGTTAATCTAATAATTACCACTAACTGCAAAATTCTACTAATTATTCCAACCATGTAAATTATCTGTCACATAATCGTCACGACCATGCCGCAGAAGGTGGTGTGACACCACTACATCTACCATCAGCTTCCAATCAAATAGCAAGCAAATGCAAACAACACGTCAACAATCAGCAGCCAGCTGATGTTGAGCAGCTGTCACGCGGTGAATGGATAAGCTAAAAAGCCCATTTGCCCTATTTACGCCTCTTGCAGCGCCTGCAAGCATGTTCTGTCAAAAACGTGAATCGCCAATAGATTTCATACATTCAAGCAACCAAGTTAAGTTAACAGCTTGTCGTGTGCCTACACATGTTGTAACATTTGGTACAATTTGAGTGTGTGGTGTGTAGGAACGTGAAAGCCGTTAGTCAGCAGTATTGGCAACTTGTGCTGTTGTCTGTTACTCAACGGCAAGATTTTTTCAAATCGGGAAACTTGTTGTCATGATGAAAAATTTAGTCGACTCTCCCAAAAAGTTTACTAACTATTTACAACAACTATTTGCTAACATGTGACGGCAATTACTAGAAACTGATAGGTTACATTCTCAGTAAATAAGAAATATGAACTTATAAAATATTACACTGCCAATAGTGAATGTCTTTTTAATTTTTCTAAAAATTCCAAAAACTTATCACTTTATAAAAATTTTAACCGCTTTAATTCGAGAATATATAACTTGAAATTTTGAAAATAAGTTTCATATTTCCTGAAAGGTATTCTTTTCTCTAAACAAACACTTTTTCTAATACCTATGGGGTATTCCATACCAAATCGACAACTTTTGAACCCGACCCCTTTAGATTTTGCCGAAACTTATCCATCCTTTTCTACCCTTTGAAAAACATTTTTGAGAATTTTTTCAAAATTTTTTCTCCAACTTCAAAAAAGTTATGAAGTTTGTTTTTTTTTTTTTGCTAAAAAAATGGCTTTTTTATTTTCAAATTGCCATAACGTTTGTAGTAATTGACTTTTGGGGACCTTTTTTTTTAAATTTTTGTTTTTGAATGAACTTTTTGAAAACATACACGAAAAAAATTTAACACGATCAACTATATAAAATAATCGTTTTTTTTAAATTACTGAACATAAAATTTGTAAAATATTTAAACGCCAGAGAAAAAATTGATAACTAATTTTTTGTATTGTTTCTGTGAAATAAAATCGTTAAATTATATTTTTTTATATGATAGAAATAAAGTTTACGGGAAAAAACATTTTTTAATTTTTTTTTAAACTCCAAGATTAGCAGAGATAGTTGTCAAATTAATTGAAGTTTTTTTTAAGGAAAAAACAAAAAGAATGGCAAACTTCCAAATAAAAGAATTACTTAAAAAAAAAGTGAGTGTGCTTATGACCGCACGACTGAAGTGAAACTTCTTTCGCTCTATCTATATGTATATATATGAATGTGTGTGTGCAGTATATACATGTATGCACATATACATTTATTAATTTCCTACAAATATTTAAACTTATTTTATGTTTTCATTAGTAAATTAATATTTTTGCATAGATCTTTTATTTTTTTCATTGTTTTATTCGTTATTTTCATTATTGGGTACATCAGTAATTACTGTGGTTGATTGTAAAACCGAGACAATAGGCTTATGATATGAGAAATACGATACATATATTTTAGAATTAAAATTAGACAGAAATCTAGAAAAAAACTGCATCGATTGTTGTTCCATGTCTTGTAGTTGGCTCATTACGGTCATTATTCATTTGTAATTCTAATTTATCTCGTAGAAAGTTTATCAAGAGTTGTCCATCTTCGGATGCGAAATTGATATTGAAATCTCCTGCTAAGATTAGTGGCAACGTATGATAGTTTTCTCCTAGTTCTTCAGAACCTACTCGACCATAAATCATAAGTCTTCTCTATGTTTTGCAATGTCGTCGTACTTTAAAGTTAAATCACAGAGTCCTGATTGCTCTTCATTATTTCCCGATGGATTATTGCTATGAACAGAAAAAGATATATATTAAAATAAAATATAGCCTAAAATTTTTTTATCAAAAACACAACATATATAATTTCAATGATAATTACGATTCCATGTTGACATTATCATTTCTTCTCTCACGATATTCCCGTGTAGGTCTGATCTTTCAATTTGTTGCTGTGATTGTAAATTCCCTCTTCTAGTTAGCCCTGCGGATATGCTGTTTATTGTTGATGGACCAGTCCTTTGATTCACTTGTGATGATGATGTACTGACTATAGCATCTAAATCTTGATTACTTTGCTGCTCCAACAGTACTTTCTTTGCTCTAAGTAAAGAAATGCAAATAAGAATTATACGAGCCTTCAATGATATAAGTTTTATATACTTATAAATAAATATTTACAATATCTTTCTCTCTCGGTATTCTCGCATGCGTTGAGCTGCAGTTTTCGCCTGTTTTTTTTGCTGACTCTCCTTTCTATTGTCGTTATTTCAGAGGGTTCAGGGACTTGATTGTTTTCTGATGGACCAGCACTTTGAATATCATCTGTAGCAATTTCAACTATTGCATCTGGTTCCTGTTGTTGCTTACATTGTTGTTTAAGCAGTGCTTTTCGTGCTCTGAATTCGCTTTATTTAACCTATAATTCCATAATTTCAGTTGTGTAAATGTAGTATTAGAGTCATGAATGATCATAAAAATAAAATCGAAATAATGTACCTAACTTCAATCATTTGTCTCGGTTTTTGTACATGATCTATAGTGAGATTTCCATCATTAACTTCCATTTGATTATTGTCATGTTCAATCACGATGTCACCAATTATTTGTAATGGTAAACCTCTACAATTAATAAGTATTTTATAATTTACGAATTAGTTAAATTTTATGTTATTCTATTTTTAAACTTTGCTGAAGTAAATTGTAGAAACGTGAGGCTAAAATACGGAAGAGTAACAAGGAAAAAGCGAGAGAAAAAGAGAAAGAGAGGCAAGGAAAGCACAGAGAATCAAACGCGTCCCAATGTCGAGAGTAGAATGCCGCATATTAGTAGAGGGAGAAAATATTCAAGGACAAAGCAACAATGCATATGGCGCTACGACGCCAGTAACTGGTTTGAGATGCGTACTCACCTTCGTGATTCATTATCAATTGATTGGGTCTCACTAGGTTTAAAATCTTGTCTTGAATCTGTTGTCACACACTTTTTATGCACAATTTCCGTACGTAATTTCTTCTTAGTTGGTGGTCCTAAAGCACCGCTTTGATACTCGGAGTCTGTGTCACTTTTCTCCATAATTTGTTATTATTTACCCGAAAATTCACATAATATAAACTTTAAAATAAATTTACAATTTTTTTCACTTTAAACGTAAAATATTGAATGTATTTAACAATATTAATTCATAAAATTGTTCAAAACGCAATAAAATTACAGTAAGTTACAATAAAATAACCAAACTATCACCGTTCGTGTAACGTTAGTAAACTCGCAAACGAACTACTGACTAAAGTATACACATATTTCATTTCCCAGCTGTAAGAGAAAGAAAGAAAAATGTGCGCGCGCACTTCTGACGCTTGCCTATATCCCCCACCAATTACCGTTCGCCTCGCCTGATCACACTTTTCGTAACGCGTTCGTCAGCTTACTCCCCAAGCCAAGCGCGCGTAAGGAAGTTTCACTTTAAAAACCGATTATTTTATATAGTTGATCGTGTTAAATTCTTTTCGTGTATGTTTTCGAAAAGTTCATTCAAAAACAAAAATTAAAAAAAAGGTTCCCAAAAGTCAATTTCCACAAAAGTTATGGCTATTTGAAAATAAAAAAGCCATTTTTTAGCAAAAAATAGCAAAATTCATAACTTTTTTGAAGTAGGACAAAAAATTTTGAAAAAATTTTCAAAAATGTTTTTCAAAGGGTAGAAAAGAATGGATAAGTTTCAGCAAAATCTAAAGGGGTCGGGTTCAAAAGTGGTCGATTTGGTATGGAATACCCCATATGCACATAAGTAAAACCTGGTAAAACTGATTTGTTGCCATATTAATATCCTAATTTCAGATTTATTTATTGCTTCTGGAAATTGAAACTGTTCGAACGAGAAGGTTTTCAATTTATTCAATAATAGGGAAAACAAACACTAACCGAGTTAACGTTCACGAAGCGGAAATCGAGATAATTGGATATAAGAAAAAGTTACTCAAACATCAAATTTATGTAGCCACTAATATGTTGATGAAGCACTTACACGCCTGAAGAACAACAGAGCGTCAGGGACCGATAGATTATTGGATGAGCTATTTAAACACGGCGGCGCAGAACGGATAAGGAGCATGCATTAGATTCTTTGAAAAAATATGGTCGGATAACAGCATGCCCCATGCTTGGATACCACTTCTTCGTCGATTTTTGCCTTCTTCAATATACTGCTAAAAAAATTAATTCGAGCTGCAGAGCTGAACCGAGAAGGCACAATCTTCTATAAGAGTGTACAGGTGCTGGCGTATGCCGATGACACTGATATCATCGGCCTCAACACCCGCGCCGTTAGTTCTGCTTTCTCCAAGCTGGACAAGGAAGCAAAGCAAATGGGTCTGGCAGCGAACGAGGGCAAGACGAAATATCTCCTGTCATCAAGCAAACAGTCGTCACACTCGCGACTTGGCTCTCACGTCACTATTGACAGTCATATCTTCGAAGTTGTATATAGTTTCGTCTATCTTGGAACCTGCATCAACGCCAACAACAACAACGTCAGGCTCGAAATCTAACGCAGGATATCTCTTACTAATAGGTGCTACTTCGGACTAAGTAAGCAATTGAGAAGCAAAGTCCTCTCTCGATGTACAAAAACCAAACTCTCTCTCTCACTCATAATTCCCATCCTGCTATGTGGTGCAGAGGCATGAGGTCGATGGCAACAGCTGATAAGTCGACGTTGCGATTTTTGGAGAGAAAAGTACTGCAGAAGATTTATGGTCCTTTGCGCGTTGGCCAAGGCGATTATCGCACTCGATCAAAGGATGAGCTGTATGAGATATACTTGTAAGATGACATTGACATAGTTCAGCGAATTAAAAGACAGCGGCTACGTTGGCTAGGTCATGTCGTCCGAATGGATGAAAATACTCCAGCTCTAAAAGTACTCGATGCAGTACCCGCTGGAAAGAGAGGAAGACCTCCCTCCGTTGGAAGGACCAGGTGGAGAAGGACCGGCTTCGCTTGGAATATCCAATTGGCGCCACGTAGCGAAAAGAAGAAACGACTGGCCGATTTCTCAACACACCCAAACACAGGAGCACAAACACAAATATACTCCAAGTGTTGGGAAGGGATAAGATGTGAAACCTGCAAACTTGTTTTCAGTGTTGAAAATCTGTTAAAGCTACCATTGAAGGAATGCCGACATAAAAAAAATCTGTGACAAGGTTTAGTAAAACAAAAGACTGAAATAACTGATGTTAAATTGGTGACTCAAACGCACAAGTGATTTTAAATGGGAAATAAACTTTTGAAATGCTCTCTATATAAACTGAAAAGTACATTGACATACATATACTATACATATTTATGTAGATGTGTTTCGTAAATAAAGTTCCAAACTTAAACTCATTGGTCAAAAAAATTTCGTCATTCCTGTATTTCTCTGCTGCTATTTCCAAGCTCTTTGGTTTTGATTTTAGATTGATATTTTGGGGTGGCAGGCGTTTAGTTGGGTATATTACATCCAGGTAGCTGGAATGTGGATGTTTTCGTGAAAGTCGCAAAAATCTTTAAAATTCATTGTGGCTATAATCACGAAGTTAAATGTAAAGTAATTACAACTATTTAGTTTAGAATTAAGAACACGCTGAAATATAGATTAAGTTGTGTTTTATAGTCATACTCTGCGAATTTTTCAGAACGGCGAATTTTGGATGGGTTTGTTGGGTGTCGAATTATAAAAAAAAAATTATTCAATACGCTTAAAGATATTAATATTAAATAAATGTTTAATAAATTGACTTAAATGTTTAATAATGGATAAAGAAATACGTATGTGTATAAATAAAAAAGCACCGAAATATGATGAAAATTTGATATTGGTAAGAATTATACGGTATTATGTTTTGAATTCTCCCTATATTAAAGAAAGGTATAGGCTTAAGAGTCTAGACTTAACATGTTGAGGAATTTGGGTTTCCTGAGATGCCAATATTTAATTCCTTGAACAGTTAATTAAATAAAAAGCATATTTCAATAGAAACTAAAAATCATAAAATATTTGGCACGACAGAAAATTCACAGAAGCCGTGTAACACAGCTAAAACAGTTGAAACACAATAGAAAATAACTTTAAAAAAAGTGTGCAGTGCAAAAGAAAAAGCAACAAACTCAGCGGTGTTAAATGTTGTCGAATTCTACTTCATTTGTCTGCTTTAACCACAAAGCATCATAGTCAGCCCGCCAGTAAAAATGTGAAACCCCATACTATGCCAAATGTTTGGTTGCAAGGCTGGCGGTATGTCCTTTCTTAATTTGACTTCAACTCAAGCATCCCAGGTAGGAAATCACCAATGGCCCAGCCTTTAACCAAGCCGTTCCCAAGACTTGGCAAGCTGGGATCAGGCTTGGTATTCAAGGCCGGACCAATAGTGGATGAGCATTGGAATGTAACGTGGGGCCAGACCTGGTAACTAGGGCTGGCCCAGGCCGTCTTATTTACACTGGTCCAGGCACTGAAACCAGCGCCGTTCCAGGCTTATTTTTTTTTTTTTAATACCTTGGCTTAGCCAGGGTTCAGATGTAATTTGAATAGATATTTTGTGGATTGGCACATTCAATGAAGAACGATTTATCGGAAGTAATTATGTTTAATTGTCTTTATTATATTATTAATATTGTATATATTGTTACACATATACTTTAAATGGACGTCATCCACATGGAAAATGAAAAATAAGCATTATGTTGTCGTAACTAAACAAAACTCCCGATAATAATGAACAAAAAACATTAACGTAACTCCTTTTTTTAAACACAAAAAATACAAAATTGTTGCCTGAATTGTCATAACTGGACAAACCCCCTGATAATATTGAACAAAAAAATTAACGTTAAAAATTAACTTTTTTTTTAACACGAGAAACAGTAAATTCGCAAAATTAAGTTTTCACTGACTGGTGAGTTCTGGTTCGATCCCTCTAAGCTCTTTTTAAAGTTAAATTGCACCAATTTCCTTTTTACGCTGTGTGCATCCTCCATCTCTGTCGCCAGCACCTGCTAGCCAATCACTTGTAATCGTAATAATCTTCAATGGTTGATTAGAGTCTTTATATTTTGTCTCAATGAAATCTGGAAACCGAGTAAAAAAATCAATGAAAACCAAATAAGTCAGTCACCATGAGTAGACTTCGTATACAAACCTCTCATACACGCAAAAGTCGCTGTTGCACTGAAATTTTTTTTTTCCTTTATAAAAAAATATAAATATATTCCAAATAAACTCACAAGTGTCACACGCTTGCTCAAAGCCTTTTCAGGGTCAGCCAAATTGTCCTCATGCATTGGGTCGAGAGTCCTCTCAAAATCGAGGAACTCTTCCAAAATCTTAATAGGAAAGTTTGTAGATAATGCTTCCCTAGGGGACGCCATGCGTTGAGCTCCAGCAACATGATGCATGGTCATGTTAATCTTGAACTCTTCGATTTTTCTATTTAAATCGTATTGGATGCATCGCTTTAAGATTGAGAAGTCGTCACGTAGTTTGTACATGAGGAAATCCAATTTAGCATCCAAGTAATCCATGACAAATTCTGAAAAATGAGAAAAAAAAAACAAAGAAAATACACAAATTTCCACAATATGGTTGGTACTTACCTTTAAAAGGATCGCCTATGGCACTCCCCCAATGCCGATTTTTTCTCTGATTTTGTGTCACTGTACGCTGTTCTACCTAATGAAAATGAGAATTAGTAGGTTCAATTTTCCTGAAAAAAATGAACACAGATATTTACTTTGAGACGCTCCAGCCCCGTCTGCCTCATCATCTCTTGGTTGATTTTTATTTCTGGAAACTTCAGCCTCAGGAATTCTCGATGTTCTTAATGTAGAGGACTCCCTTTCTTCGACAATTTGTTCTAAGAGAGAAAAAGTTTGCCTTGACATCATTGCCGCTTGATTTTTGGTTAATTTTCTAGCTCCTTTGGTTTCAGTATCTGAATCTGTGGATTCTACATTATCACGTTTTTTATAAAGATCCTCCTCTGGGCCTTGTCATAATTCCCTGTAAAGAGTAGGTTATTTTTTCTCTATTAAAGAAGAGTTCATTTATTTCAATTCGATGATAAACGATTGGGTATGCTTGAAAAATATTAGTATAACGTTATTCATGCGAGCACTTGTGAGAATTTCAACGTCAAATTTCTCTCACGATGATTCTGGAGGACTGAGATCTTTCACTATTATGTCTATTATACAATATTTATAGGTGGGAGGAAAAGCACAAATAGTATTGTTGTTTCCATCGGTTCTGGTCACCCACGACGCTGGAACGATTTCAAGGGTTTTTTTTTCCCCAGTCTCAGTAATTTCGTCCAGGAACTCCACAATTTGATACAATTTGCCATCTTCCTCTTGAATACTCATTCTGAGGAAGTAGATGAATAAAAAAATGTGTACGTGAATGAGACAGTTTTTTTTTGGTCCTTTCAATGGCAAAAATACTTACATACGTGAAATAGCGAATTAATCCAAGCTGTTATGGAATAATAATTAACGTAATATTCAATGGAAGTATTTTTAAAAAGTATTCTCAAAAATGTATTTTGTAGTAATTCTTCTAATAATTAATTGACGTAATATTCAATGGAAGTATTTTTAAAAAGTATTCTCACAAATGTATTTTGCAGTAATTCTTCGAATAATTAATTGACGTAATATTCAATGGAAGTATTTTTAAAAAGTGTTCTCACAAATGTGTGAATTAACTGTCTAAAGTTTTTTTATCGCTCAATGTTTCAACACAGTAAATTATGGCGTCAACATCATCAGGCATGATTTTTGGAGGTTATATGAAAAGATTGTGGAAATGTGTAAAATTTTCGACAAATGCTGAGGCAACTAATAAAAGAGGAGAGGAGAATTATACTTCGTTCTGAATCCTAAACAATTGGCAAAAATACTTACATACGTGAAATAGAGAATTAATCCAAACTGTTATGGACTGCCCACAGGCAATGACGCCGTGCAGAAAAATGACGCAATATCACGCTACCGTTGTTGTGGGATATACGATAACACCAACATTTACAAATGAACCGCCGTTTTTCAAAAATTTGACACTGGATCCGTCTCCTCTCTCTGTACGAAAGCCCCCGCAAAAACCATCATACCCATCAAAATTGCACTATTGAAACAATTGACGTTATGAATGCAAAAATGACACAGCATAATATTTTTCTTTGATTTTCATCATTAAACACCTGGATTTCACAGCACCGATGGTTACCAGCTCATGCGAACCTGCTAATTTGTCAATTGCGAAAATGCCAATTTCTCTTGACGCACAGGGAGCATCAAACACATCATTTAAGGAGTGCAGTTCCATCTAAGTAAATATCGTCCGTTGACTTTTCACTATGATGGCACTTTGATTTAACCCATAATTTTGAAATAACAAAGAGTTTTTCTGTGGTTAGTTCCACGACATTGTTATGTTCCACAGCATGTAGTATCATGTCATTATAAGTTACTGATTTGACTGATGAATATTCTTCACAACTTATTTTAATTGTCTCAGGGAATTTTTCAGGTTTCACATCGCGTATTGCAACACGGGGTCTCACTTTTGCACTGAGGCGATTGACGATTTGAGCCAAGGGTTTCACTCACTCGGCTACTTGCAAAATCCTTCAACTGGCCTATAAAACTCTCCCCCCAAAATGCAGAGTAGTGGCTTAGTGAGGTTTTAAAATGAGCCGCGTCATCACAGAGGTGACTGAGGTGATGAATTGTCATTATGACACTGTCTTCTCCATAATAAATCGGCATTAGTTGAACGAAATTATGCAATAGAATCTTTGCCATGGGAAGACCCCTGATTATCAATTTATCACTGCACAAAACACGACATTCTACATGAAGTAGCAGAAAGTGTTGATATTTGTCATCATCGAGAACAAACTGCAGGACAATGCCAACGGCGTAAAGCAGTATAAATGAGCACTGAGTTGCTTTCCATTGCCCAATTTCCTCAACATCAAACTCTTTCCTCTGAAATTCTGCCGTTACATAATCTTTCATCGAATTCATTAAATCTGAAAATTCTTTCAACTGTTGTGTTGATAATTTATAATTATTTTTCTCCCTCTTCACCCATTTTTCTCCAAGATTTTTCATTACATTTAAAAATAATAATTGCATAATATCTAACGGGAAGTCTTTAACTGGATCAAAATTAGGAATCTGAAGCAATGGTGAAACCAGCAGTTGCTGCGTTTTTTTATCCCTTAAGTGATGATTGACATCTGTTTGAGTGACAAAGTTCTCTTTCGTTCGTAATGCACACTTCAAATCAGGATAAACTCTTCTTCGATTCAGAGTTTCCCCTTGAACTGTACATCTTTCACAGCCATAAAAGGCTGTTGGCCCTTTTATGCACTTGAGGAATGCCCTCGCTGGACTATCCGCAACAATAGCTATTATTTCAAAATTGAATTTACAACCATCGATGGTTATGCCTTCGAGGATGAATTTTTAGCTTCATCCACGAAATCACCCAAAAAATCAGTCACATTTTTTGGTTTGGACCTACCATAAAACAAGGCTACCAAAAAAAGACTGCAGGTATATTTTTTGTCACCAACTTCATCGTAATAGGCCAGAGACTTCCCTTGGAATAATGGTATACCTTCAATCCATCTATATGAACTAACACATGTATGTTTTTTTCTTTGTAGACATTCACGTCTATTCGTTTCTCCAAACCATTTCGAATTCCGAGATAAAAAAGTCCCCAATCTGATCTTTATACGCCATCATCGGTTTGGTTTTCACTCGGTGATTGAAGCCAAGAAGTTTATGGGCAGTGGATGGCACTTCAGTGTGTCCTTCACTACGCAGAATTTCTAAAAATCCACTCACCACTTTCATCTTGATGCTGCCTATATTATCAAATGTTAGCTGACGTATTTTCTCAGTGAGGGTCTGAGGTAATTCAATCTCAATTCCTGAGTTCATCAGGTCGGTCTGTTGAGGGGCTGCATCTGCTCCTAGACTGACAGGTGCTATGGCGTTATCATCACCGTCGTCAACCGACATAAAACTTGAACACCCTACGAAACTCTCTAGCGATGTATCTTGTTGTAGAACTCCACTTGAAGATTCTGCACAATTTTCTAAATCTTGAGATGGCTTTGCTTGGTTAGGGCTCCTTTAATCTTTCTGTGCTTGGAGCAAGTTTTTATCAGAAGAATCCGTTGATTCATCACGAATATCTTCATCAGAACTGTCCACACTATTATTATCATTAGAGTCACCAAATTTTTTTTAAAAACGGTATTTTTTCACTCGTTCCCGCGAATTCGAATACCCTGTGGAACTCATGATTGAACACCACTCATTAATCGAATTTAATTTGTAGACGTTGACATTTGTGTTCTCGATGGAAGCGCCATCTGGATGTCAATATTATAAATATTGAGAAGCAAATTAATATGGGGTTAGCAATCAAGCATTATACTATTAGACATTGCAAAGTTTTGATTTCACAGTAAAGTAAAATCAGGATGCAGCCTGATTGAAAAGGAATCTTGCCAAGGCTGAATGAACCAGACTTCTTCCAGACTCGGTACAAACTTGGCAACAGGCTTGATACCAGGGAGGGATCCAAGCCTGGACTTTACCCGATGTGACTAAGATACCAAGCCTGGTTCAGTCCCGGACTACCAAAGCCTGGTTAACCACGACTAATCCATGATTGATCCGGTCGTGAAGCTTGGGAATTCCTACCTGGGATGTGGCAGCAAAATTCAAGGAAAACCAATATACATATATACGCCAATTGAAATTTCATAATGACGTAAAAGTTCAACGAGCTAACTTTGGAAAGTGACGTGGAAATGCCCAGGTTTTGCTTGCCACGCCAACGCCGTTATTAACACATTAAAGTTCCGGTTTTATGTGCACATACATTTAAGTAAATATATAGAAATATAGCAATATATATGTGGTGGCAACCACATTACCAAAATACAGCCCTGACGAATTTCCTTCATTACTGACGTTTCCACTGTCCTTCGTGTCAGCGCCCGCTTTGTCTGTAATGCATACAGAAGATATCTTTCTTCTATCTTTTGCGCTTGCTAAGCACACACGTGTTTCAACGACTCGTGCAACTTAACCAATATAACAAAGTTGAAAAACAAAATAAATATAAGTTTTAAATTAACCACCCAGAAGATTTATTTAAGTGTTGCGTTTAAGTAATCGCTTCAAACTCGACATTATATCAAAACTACGGAGGGACCTCCTGTCACAAGCAAAGCACGAAGACTTGCACCTGATCGTCTTATCATCGCTAAGGCAGAATTTGAAAAAATGATTAAGATTGGCCTCGCCCGGCGATCCAACAGCCCATGGGCATCACCGCTACACCTGGTGCCAAAGAAATCAGGAGATTGGCGCCCTTGTGGGGATTACAGACGCCTCAATGATCGGACTATACCCGACAGATACCCTGTCCGTTATTTAGAAGATTTCGCCGCCACTCTATACTCAAAAAAAATATTCTCTACTATTGACCTCGTCCGCGCCTTCAACCAAATCCCGGTCGCTCCGAAGGACATTCCCAAAACAGCGATTATAACCCCGTTCCGATTATTTGAATTTCCTTTCATGACCTTCGGGCTTCGGAATGTGGCACAGACGTTCCAACGTTTCATGGACGAGATCACCCGAGATATGCCATTTGTCTACGCCTACATTGACGACATTCTCGTCGCTTCAGACAACGAAAATCAACACATGGAACACTTGCGAAAATTATTTCAACGCCTACAAGACGTTGGGCTTACGATAAACGCCGCAAAGACCAAACTCGCTTAAAGAGAGATCGCATTCTTGGGCCACACAATTTCAGAAACAGGCATCAAACCACTGCCTGAACGAGCGGTCGACATACGATCGCGAATTACAAGCCATATACGAGTCTGTAAAACATTTCAGACACATCTTCGAGGGGCGACACGTAGCAATTTATACGGACCATAAACCACTGGTTCACGCTTTTAAACAGCGTTTAGATAAGGCATCCCCTTGGCAGTTCCGCAGACTTGACCTCATCGCGCAATTCTCCACTGAAATCAAACACGTTGCAGGCAACGAAAACATCGTGGCAGACACTCTGTCTCGGGTAGACGCAATTCCAACCGCCGTGACACTTACTGAGCTCGCTACACAACAAAAAAACGACAATCAGCTTCAAGACATAATGGAAAATACCAACTCATCATTGAAACTCCAACGAATTTTATATAAAGAACCAGATATAGAGCTATATTGCGACGTGTCTACCGGGAGACTACGCCCTTACGTGCCAGCACCATTAAGAAAACAAGTTTTTGAGTCGTTGCATTCTCTGGCACACCCAGAACAAAGAGGCTCCAGAAAACTTATCGCAGAGCGCTACGTATGGCCATCTATCAACAAAGACTGCCGAAACTGGGCAAAAACTTGCATTGCGTGCCAGCAAAATAAAATAACGAGACATAACATTTCACCCATATCAAACTTTGAACAACCAACCCAACGTTTCCAGCATGTTCACGTCGATTTAATAACTTTGCTTCCATCCGTCGATCGCTTTACCCGATTTCCAGAAGCCATACCGCTAGAAGACGCACGAGCCGACACTGTGGCACGTGCATTCATGCTGAACTGGATCGCCCGCTATGGCGTGCCAGCCAGAATCACTTCAGATCAAGGTATGCAATGCCAATCCGATCTTTTTAATAAACTCAATAACCTCCTAGGTGCAAGACACATCGTAACCACGGCTTACCACCCACAAGCAAACGGCCTCGTTGAGAGACTTCATCGTCAGCTTAAAGCAGCATTACTCTGTCACAACGAGTCGTGGTACGACGCTCTACCAGCCGTCCTGCTGGGGCTTCGATCGGCCTGGAAGGAGGACATCGGGGCTACCCCGGCGGAATTAGTTTACGGCGAAACCGTTCGCCTACCTGGAGAATTTCTCGCACCATCCTCACGAGACCTCAGCGCACCTGAACTCATAAAAGTTCTGCAAAATCACTTCCGTGGACTTACACCTGCAGAAATGTCACGCCACGCTAAGTATCGCGTTTTTAAATTCAGGGACTTGGATCACACTACCCACGTTTTTGTCCGCCGCGGACAAATTGGTCCTTCATTTAGCCATCCATACGACGGCCCATACTGAGTCGTGGCCCGATACGCCAAGTATTTCAACGTTCATATCAATGGAAAAGACATCCCAGTTTCTATCGATCGTTTGAAACCGGCGTACATCGTAGCGAATGATCAAGGAACACTTGACCACTCGGACGCAGCAGGCCAAAACGCTAAAACGAGGGAAAAACAAAAAAAACACGTTCATTTCGCAACCTAATTTATTTCACAAAGAAGGGGAGACATGTGGTGCAACCACATTACCAAAATACAGCCCTGACGAATTTCCTTCATTACTGACGTTTCCACTGTCCTTCGTGTCAGCGCCCGCTTTGTCTGTAATGCATACAGAAGATATCTTTCTTCTATCTTTTGCGCTTGCTAAGCACACACGTGTTTCAACGACTCGTGCAACTTAACCAATATAACAAAGTTGAAAAACAAAATAAATATAAATTTTAAATTAACCACCCAGAAGATTTATTTAAGTGTTGCGGTTAAGTAATCGCTTCATATATAAACTTTGTGGCAGTTGTTCCCGAAGCAAAGGCAACAGCATCTTTATTGCCAATGTATTTAATAGAGATTTCAGTTGTTTAAAGTCTCACTTTATTATAATGCTATACAAAACCAATAATATTTTACGCTTATCCACTATTTTTTAACTACACACTATACACTACATTAAGTTTGTCACGAAGTTTGTATCACCCAGAAGGAAGCGTCGGACGCCCTATAAAGTATATATTATATATATGTATATATATATATATATTATCAGTATGTTGAGCTGAGTCGATTTATCCATGTCCGTCTGTTTCAGATCACCTCAATACAGCATATAGCTGCTATACAAACTGAACGATCGGAATCTAGTGCTGGTATGTAAAACTGTCACATTTGACAAGACATATTCACGAAATTTAGTATAGATAATTTTTTAAGGCAACAATGTAATCTCCGAAGAAACAGTTCAGATTGGTGAACTGTAGCATAACTTCTTCTTAATTGGCGTAGATACCGCTTACGCGATTATAGCCGATTTAATAACAGCGCGCCAGTCACTTCTTCTTTTCGCTACGCGGCGCCAATTAGATATTCCAAGCGAATCCAGGTCCTTCTCCAATTGGTCCTTCCAACGGAGTGAAAGTCTTCCTCTTTCTTTACTTCCCCGGCGAGTACTGCGTCGAATACTTTCAGAGCTGGAGTGTTTTCGTCCATCCGGACAGCATGACATAGCCAGCGTAGCCGCTCTTTTAATTCGCTGAACTATGTCAATGTCCTCATATATCTCGTACAGCTCATCGTTCCATCGAATGTGATATTCGCCGTGGCCAACGCGCAAAGGACCATAAATCTTTCGCAGAACTTTCCTCTCGAAAACTCGCAATGTCGACTCATCCGTTGTTGACATCGTCCAAGCCTCTGAACCATATAGCAGGACGGGAATTATGAGCGACTTATAGAGTTTGGTTTTTGTTTGTCGAGAGAGGACTTTGCTTCTCAATTGCCTACTCAGTCCAAAATAGCACCTGTTGGCAAGAGTTATCCCGCGTTGCATTTCTAGGCTGATGTTGTTGGTGGTGTTTACGCTAGTTCCAAGATAGACGAAATTATCTACAACTTCAAAGTTATGACTGTCAATAGTGACGTGAGAGCTAAGTTGCTAGTGCGACGACTGTTTGTTTGATGACAGGAGATATTTCGTCTTGCCCTCGTTCGCTGCCAGACTCATTAGTTTTGCTGCCTTGTCCAGTCTGGAGAAAGCAGAACTAACGGCGCGGGTGTTGAGGCCGATAATAACAATATCATCGGCATACGCCAACAGTTGTACACTCTTATAGAAGATGGTACCTTCTCTATTTATCTCTGCAGCTCGAACTATTTTCTCCAGAAGCAGGTTGAAAAAGTCGCACGATAGGGAATCGCCTTGTCTAAAACTTCGCTTGTTATCGAACGGCTCGGAGAGGTCTTTTCCGATTCTGACGGAGCTTTTAGTGTTGCTCAACGTCAGCTTACACAGCCGTATTAGACATCGCCCCAAAAGGCAGCTCTTTTTCGTGCTGTCGAAAGCAGCTTTGAAATCGACGAAGAGGTGGTGTGTGTCGATTCTCCTTTCACGGGTCTTTTCCAAAATTTGGCGCATGGTGAATATCTGGTCGGTAGTTGATTTGCCAGGTCTAAAGCCACATTGATAAGGTCCAATCAGTTCGCTGACGGTGGGCTTTTATCTTTCACACAATACGCTCGATAGAACCTTATGCGCGATATTGAGGAGGCTTATCCCACGGTAGTTGGCGCAGAGTGTGGGGTCTTCCTTCTTATGGATTGGGCATAGCAGACTTAAATTCCAATCGTTGGGCATGCTTTCGTCCGACTGTACTTAACAAAAAAGCTGATGCATGCTCCTTATCAGTTTTTCGCCGCCGTGTTTGCTCGGCCGGTTATCCGTTGGCCCCTGCCGCTTTGTTGTTCTTCAGGCGGGCAATTGCTTCTCGCACTTCTTCATGATCGGGTAATGGAACTGCTCTATTGTCTTCGATTGGGGAATCGGGTTCAACTTCTCCTAGTGTTGTGCGTTCACTGCCATTCAGCAGGCTGGAGAAGTGTTCCCTCCATAATTTAAGTATGCTCTGGGCATCGGTGACTAGACCACCTTTGGGGGTTCTACAAGAGTATGCTCTGGTCTTTTTCGTAGAATTTTCGAGCATTACCCCTGTCGGCCGGCTTATAAAGCTCTTCGTACCCACGTATTTCGGCGTCTTTCTTTTTCTGTCTGCAAATGCGCCTCGCTTCCCTCTTCAACTCTCGGTATCTATCCCATCCCGCACGTATTGTGGACGATCTTAACGTTGCGAGGTAAGCAGCCTGTTTTCTCTCCGCAGCGATACGGCACTCCTCGTCGTACCAGCTGTTCTTTTGCACTTTCCGAAAACCAATGGTTTCGGTTGCAGCTGTACGTAAGGAGTTTGAAAGTGCTCTCAGAGAGCAGGATTGCAAGGCGAGTAGGAAATCGTTCAGCTGTCTGTTGTGATTGCAGCTTCTCGACGTCGAACCTTCCTTGTGTTTGTTGGCGGGCGTTTTTGCTGCACAGAGGCGGGTGCGAATCCTGACTGCAACAATATAGTGGTCCGTACACATAAGTTTGTCACGAAGTTTGTAACACCCAGAAGAAAGCGTCGGACACCCTATAAAGTATATATATAAATGATCAGTATGTTGAGCTGAGTCGATTTATCCATGTCTGTCTGTCTGTCTGTCCGTCTATCCGTCCGTCTGTCTCACAAAAGTTGGCACATATTATTTTCTAAGATAATAATGTAATACATGAAGAAATTGTTCAGATCGACTCACTATAGCATACATAGTACATAAGTATTGAACTATAACTAATGAAAATTTTATCGAAAAATCACCAATAATTTTTTAATTATTAATATAAAAAAAAAGTAGTAAAAATTTTCAATTAAAAAAATTGTTGTAAAAATTAAAATTTAAAAAAACTGGGCGGGGGATTATTTATTCATGGTGACTACTTTATGAAAAAATACATTCAAATTCGATGATCAAGTGGAAAATGAGGGGTCCACTTGACGTGTTTTTACTCATTCACGAAATATGGTATAGATACTTTTTTAAGGCAACAATGTAATCTCCGAAGAAACTGTTCAGATTGGTGAACTGTAACATATACATAGCTGCCATATAAACTGAACGATCGGAATCAAATGCCTTGATTACCTCCTCATTTGACGATATCTTTTCACGAAATTTGGCATGAGTTATTGTTCATAGAAATAACGTAATATTGGAAGAAGCTGTTCAGATCGGCTCACTATAACATACAGTGTAAAGCAAAAGTCTTGATACCCTACCCCTTCGAAGACATTTTACAAAATATATCACAAAATTTCTTCAATATTTCCATTTACTAATTAAAATTAAATAAATGCATTTTTTCTCATGGGAAAAATATAAAAAATTATATTAAAAAGTATTTCATTATTTAAAAAAAAATCAAAAAACCAAGGATATTCTAAAATTCGCACAGCAAAAGTGTTGATACTCCTGAAAAAAAGAAGGAAATGTATAAAAAAGCTTAATAATAAGTTGACCAAAAATACCTTTAATACCTAGTGGGGTAACCTCGTAATCGAATAACTTCTTTTAATCGGTCAGGCATGGAGTGAATCAAATTTTTTGTGTAATCTGAACTGATATTTTGCCATTCAACTTGGATCAAGCTTTTAAGTTGATTTTTTGAAGTAATATGGTGTTTCCTTAAGCGTTTTTGTAAATGATCCCATAAATGCTCGATGGGATTGAGATCTGGACTTTGTGGAGGTGTTAATAACAAATGGGGAACCTTGTGTATTAACCACATCTTCACAGTGTGTGCAGTATGTTTGGGATCATTGTCCTGCTGGAAATCCGCCAGACAGTCCCATTTTTTCCGCACTTTGTAATAAATTTTCTTGAAGAACTTTCAAATATACTTCTTTTGTCATAATTTCATCGAACAAAACAAATAATATTATCCCAGAAGTCAAATTCTTTGAGTTTATACGTTTTTGCAAAATCCAGTCGTATATTTCTATTGACGTCACTGACAAAGGGCTTTTTTCTAGCAATGCATGACTTAAATCCATTTCTATTTATTGATCTGCGCACTGTATCCGATGAAACAATGGTATTTAAAGATGTTTCCAATACAGTTGCTATATTCGGAGCACTTTCGAATGGATTTTTCTCTATTGTTCTCTTGATAAATCGTTCATCTCTCTCATTACGTTTCCTAGGGCGTCCTGATCTGTGCTTATTTTCGACCCTTTTCTCCTTTTTGAAACGTTGTATTACCTTTTGGACCGTTGCCTTACTTCTACCTATGTATTTTCCGATTTCGGCATATGATTTACCATCTTTATGCATACGTACCACAATTTGTCTCTCTTCTAATGTCAATTCTTTTCGAAACATGATTGTACACGAAAAATATTTTACTTCGATGCGAATAAATGAACGTATGACATTATACTGAATATGGTCTGCGAACAATATGTTTTTCCCACACATCACAAGTCAAATATACCGTTATTCTGCGAGCTAGCTACATCGGGGCTCGACCGTATCAACACTTTTGCTGTATCAGTTTATTACTTACAGTTACATTTTTGACTACCGTTATTGATACAGCAGCCAAATTTTGCTGCTTCCTTTCGATTATGAATGAGTACAATGTGGATTTTTAAATTATTGCCAAAGTTGCCTAAACTATTTAAACTTGTATGAAATATCTCAATAATAAACTGAGAATTGAAAGGGTATCAAGACTTATGCTCTATACTGTATATAGTACATAGTTGGCATACACACCGAACGATCGGAATCTTGTATGGAAAACTTTCGATTTTGACGTGGTATCTCCACGAAATTTGATATGGAATACTCCTTAAGGTAATAACATAATCTCCAAAAAATTGTTCAAATCGGATAACTACAGTTACAAAAGAAATGCAGCTGTGAAGGGTACATTAGTTCTGTGCAGCCGAAGTTAACGTTTTTTCTTGTTATATTGTACTTTTGTTTTGATTATTTTTAAGGTTAAGAAAAATGGGTTTGAAGAAACCCCAGTTTCCTGGACCGAAATCTCAAATATGAAAAAAAAATGGAAAAGCAATTTTCTCTACCACATAATACTGCGAAGCCCAAGAAAGCATATTCATAAAATTTTACCTTTAAACTCCAAAGACTACATTCTTGAGCACTTGCATTTATTTCTACCATATGTTGTTACATAGATTTTGTAAGAGTCCAGCTCCGCGGCTTTCGAAATAGCGAAGACCAGTGGTCCTGCAACTTAAAGGTTTCCCTATGCCTAAATCTGGCCAGTATATTCCGGCACCAACCCCATCCTCCATTTTCGAACCATCCGCATAAATTTGTTGCGTGCAGCTAACATACCATTACGCCAACCATCTTTTTCTATGTTAACTTTTAGCTTTGTTTGCCCAACCGCCATTATTGACCGAGCTACATATGTGTAAATTCTCCTGCAGCCAGTAGTCGTCCCGCCAATTTGTTTTCGGTGAAGAGGTCTATACTGACAGGTTTAGTACTAGTTCATGAGCCGTAGTTGTTCTTAAAGCTCCTGTTATGCACTGCACAGCGCAGCAACCCCTTGAACCCTTTCCATCGTAGAGCAGAATTGGTCTTACAATAGCTGTGTAGCACCAGTGCTTGGTAGAGGAAGAGAGCTTCCACGTTGCCACGCATATGCCCCAAGGTACCTATTTATAGAAGAGAACCTCCATAGAGGATTTTGTGAACACCTGGTCTTTATTAGAGTGGTAGTCATAATACTGCTAATGGTCTGTAATGGCACTCCACTTTGTGTAGTACCTGTACCTTGATCATTCTGGCGTCGTCCCATTCTGCTCTTATCCTTCTAGAGGTCTGATCCAGCGTTGTCAACACCTATTGACTGAATAATATTCATTATAGATTCCATAGAGTTCCTTATATTCAAGTGCCGTTTCCGTATTAAATACCAGGGTAAGGAGTGTAGTTTCTACAGATCTGATTTTCGTATTTGCGGACTGCGCCTTGGTCATGCTTCTAGGAGCTGCGGTCATAGTGTTTACGTCCAAGATTTTCTTTAATGTTTAGAAAGAATTTAAGCTTATAGGTCTAAGCTTTTTCGAGTAGGTTGGATTTGTTTTACCTCTCTCAGTATAAAACTACTCAAGCCTTTTTATGAGTGTGGCACAAAACTGGGGATGCATGAAGCCCAAAAATCACTTTAGCCACGGCACGGATAGATAAAGCACATTCCGTAGCATTGCTGGAATGATTCCGTCTGTACTGGGAGATTTCTATGGGTCAATTATGTTACTTATCAACTGGATTGAGCTGATTTTACTGTCAGCTAAGGAATTACTTTTTGTCCGCCAAAACCATGAAAGGCACAATTTCCCCTATCCCTATAAAGCTTTATCGCACTTTTAGTAGTTTTTAAAAGTACCGTTGTATGGCGAGTGAGCGGGTAGGAATTTTTGTAGTATTTACGCTGAACGAATTTAGTTATTGTAGCTTTAGTATTATAGTTTAGGAGATATCCACATTAAACATATTAGAGGGCGTGGCCACGCCCAATTCTTCAAAATTTTTTATCCACCTCTATTACCAAATTACAATTTTATATCTTAACTAGCTGACCCCGCAGCCGTTGTCCTGCGTGAAATTATGTGTTTTGAAATGAAAAGAAAGTTAAATTTATCATTTCATTTTTTTTTTTTTTTCAATGTAGTTTTATAAACAACAACTCGAGAGCACGCCATGTATATCTGGCCGTGTGAAAAACATAGCATTTCCAAATTTATGCCTCACACTATGCGATTATCTTTAGGTCCTGTTGATTGTCATCTCAGATACAATTTTCACTGGAAACGGAATACGTTTCAACTGAAATGGGAAATCGTTAGAACTCAAAGGAACTCGTAGAATCAAGCATTCTCCCCCTTGTATTCGATAGGTGCGTCACAATCAGTCGGGTTCCATTACACAGTTTCGGCGCATGAAGATTGCGAAACATAATAACGACAGATCCAACTTTGACACGCAAATGATGCGGTGGCATACCAAGCCTCTGTCAAGATGATCGATCAATTTGTATGAGCGCAAGTCTCCCGGAATTTGACTTTGAATCTTCCAGTTTAAGTCAACAATATCGGTATTTTTGGCAACTAACATTGCGCGTGCACTTTAGAAATCGTATTTACGATAATTTGGCCAATGTTCGAACATTTGTGATGAGTTCATCTTTCGTGAATTGATAAAGGGAAGATGGAATTGATATCGAACTACCGAAGTATCAACCGAAATTGTACCATTAATTACAGATGTCGCTTGCAGTCTGTCGTGCTCAATTTGTTCAGCACTTGACTTTTTGACAAAACGCAAGTTTCGGCCATTGGATGACTGTGACAACGGAGATGCGAAAGAAGCGTGCGACACTTGTTATTATGAACATATGTAGATGGCTCGCATTTGCTCTCGTAAACATACAGACAAATGTGCCAAAGAAATAATATACTCACAAAATTGATCACGGTATCAATACGTACCTAAGCGATGATAAAAAAGTCGTAAATGATTTGATGTTTTCGAAATTTTTTTTATATTTTTTTAAAGATATAATATGAAAGAATAAAACACAAGTAATATTTCATTAAACAACAACAAATAAAAGCAATAAAGAAACTAAATATAGAATATTTCAGTGTGATCAATTTTGTGACTTAATATTAACAGGGTTAAAAATTAACATTAATATTTCGTATAACCACCTTTTGCATCTATAACGGCTTTGATTCTCCTTGGCATACTTAAACACAAATTTGCGCATGTTTCTGACGAAATAGAATCCCACGCCTGCTGCACCTTTGGCCATAATTCGCTCAATGAGCCGACTTCGCCGGCGACCGATTTTTTTAATATACCCCACAGGTGCTCGATGGGGTTAAGGTCCGGAGATTGCGGAGGCCAATCTAGTGTACTAATACTATTGTCCTGGAGCCATTTGCGAGTCACTCTTGCTGTGTGCTTCGGATCATTGTCCTGTTGGAAGACAATGTCCGACCCATTTCCACCTAAGTCTCCTATAATGCCAAGCAAATGACTGCGCAGAATTTCAATATAAGACTCTGCCGTCATTCGTCCTTCGATTTTGGCCAACCTACCAACACCATTGATCGTCATGCATCCCCATACCATAATGGAGCCTCCTCCAAACTTCAGCGTAGGCTTAACGTGGTGTGCCTGTAATTTCGCACCCTTGCTTCTCCAGGTCCATTCGCGCCCATCCGATCCTAAACGATTTATTTTGGTCTCATCCGACCACAAGACCTTCTCCAGTCACTTGCATTCCAGGTCTTGTATTTTTTGGCAAAATTTAGCCGCAACTTCATGTGTCTCTCAGTGAGAAGAGGCTTTTGACTTTTGCACGGCCTCTTAGACCAGCATTTCGTAATGTTCTGCGTATTGTCTCAGCAGAAACCTTTAAATTATTATTCTTTTTCAGGCTATGGCATATTTCCACGGCATTTTCGCATTTGCCACTTCTTATACTCCTAACAACGTCCCGTTCCTGAACTGAGCTAAGAATTCTTTTACGGCCTGATTTATTTTTATTGGATAAATCTGCAAATTTGCTGCGAATTTTACTCACAATGCCAACGGAGATTTTCAGCCTTCGAGAAATTTCGCGATGAGTCACACCATCTATCAACAATTTTTTCACCTCTCCTTTAAATCCATTGGAAATAACCATGTTCTTTTTTCCCATGTCTGCTAAAGATATAAGCAACTATAGCGGCAGAAAAACGTATGCATATTTTCTCTTACCTTCTATATCTATACTTTTCAAATAATTCAAACTATTCTATTTTATGAATTCACTTTTTTGCGCACGTCCGAACACTTCGAGCGAAAGTCTCAAAATTGATCACGCTTGCCTTCTGCACATTCTTCAAATTTTACTTTACTGCTAATTTTGGTGGCGACGTAAAACATATAGATAACGGTACATCAAACACCAAGCAACATAAGTATTCAGTCGGATTTGTGTTTGACTGCATATGCAAGACGGAATGAAAAAAGAAATGAATATTCAACTGAAGCGTGATCAATTTTGTGAGTCACTGTATGTACATATGCATGTGTCATAGAAATTCTATTGGTACAAATATGGAAATGATAACGAAATAAAGCAAATATGCATATTTCATGAAGGTCATCAATTTTTTTCTTCACTTTTTAATAGTCGAAATAAATATAATTTATTTGAAATATTAATTTATTTAAAAATTAAAAAATTAAATTAAAGAAAAATAAATATAAAATTAAAATAACGTTTCCTAATTTTTCCCGATTTTGTAAAAATAATTAAAATTTTTACCATTTTCCAGAAAACATATGTGACTCAGAGAATGCTTTGTATATTTTTCTTCAAAGCATTTCTCTTTATTTATTCTTTCATGAATTCAGTCGTTTTACTTATATTTTTGCCACTGCAGATCTTAATTCTGCTAAATAGCAGCGACAACGGCGAATTCCTTACCTTGATTCTATCGGCTCTGTTAGCCGCCAAATCGAACATCATACAGAATTCAATTTGCACCTTCTCTATACTTTATATTCTCTGGCCCGGCGCGCTTTTCAGACTGCATCGCAAACAACGGCCACGGCGCTATGGCGGTTTTGTTTACTGTTTGAATTTTTTAATTCGTAATATCTTTTGAATGGAAAGTCCAATTTAAATAATTTAAAAACTATTTTATAGGCAGTTAAATGGTCTTGACCATAAAATTAAATGATCTTGACCATAAAATAATTACTTTGGATAAGAATTAATATAAACACATAAATAGCATGGTTTGAATTTGGTTAGCATTTTCATTAATGTTTAAAATGAAAAAGTTGTTGTAGTGACATAACTACAATAAGTTGGACATATGCTACCGCGGAGTTTTTTGTAGACATTATGATGTTCTTCAATATTGTTGTACATTATTCTGTTCTATCGCTAATAGTTTCGGCAGCGCATTCGACGAAAGACATTTTAAGCCTCATTTTTCTTCACCGTTGGTTACATTGTTCAAATTTTACCAAGCATCCCCAATTTTTTTCAAAATGAAGTATGTAGCCTATATCAAATTGGAAAAATGTAGCATTCTATTTATGAAAGAATTTTTTAAATCGGCCCAGTACTTTTTGAGCCTATTCATTACAAACATACAAACATACAAAAATAGGTACAAATCTTTCCTCTTTATAATATTAGTATAGATTAAAATGAAAAAAGTTGTGGTAGTGACATAACTACAATAGTTGGACGCATGATACCGCGTAGTTTTTTGTAGACATTATGATATTTTTCAATATTGTTCTACATTATTTTGTTCTGTCGCTAATCGTTTCGGCGGCGCATTCGACGAAAGATATTTTAAGACTCATTTTTCTACACCTTCGGTTACATTGTTCAAATTTTACCAAGGATTCCTAATTTTTTTTCGAAATGAGATGTAGCCTATATCAAATTAGAAAAATGTAGCATTCTATTGGTGAAAGAATTGTTTAAATCGGCCCGGTACTTTTTGAGCCTATTCATTACAAACACACAAACATAAAAAAATGGTACAAAACTTTACTCTTTATAATATTAGTGTAGATTTAGAGCTAAGATATGGCATTTTATCAATTTTCGGTTAATGGCGATTTGTGAGCGTGGCAGTGGTTCGATTATGCCCATCTACGAACTCGAATTTTTTCTTGCACTATTTTTACTCAAGTTATAGCTTACACGGTCGGACGGACAGACAGACATTCACTTGGATTTCAACTTTTCTCGTTATGCTGATCTTTTACGGGGTGTGTTCAAAAAGTATCGCGAATTTTTGTTTTTTCAATAATAATTTATTTATTCATGAATATCTATTTTGTCCCCTTCAAAGTAATCCCCATGAGATATTATACACCAACGGTTTTTCCAATCTTCGAAGCACTTCAAAAAATCATTTTTTTTTATCTTCTTCAGCTCCTCCTTCGATGCCGTCTTTATCTCGCCAAGAGAAGCGTAACATCGTCCTTTCATGAGCCTCTTCAGTTTAGGGAACAAGAAAAAGTCACAGGGAGCCAAATCTGGGGAATACGGTGTGTTGTTTTTGGCCAAAACGTCGCGCACAAGCAACGATGTGTGTGAGCAGAGGCGTTATCGTGGTGCAAAAGCCAATTTTTGTTCTTCCACAAATCCGGGCGTTTCTGGCGAATTGCTTCGCGCAAATTGCGCATAACTTGCAGGTAATATTCCTTATTGGCCGTTCTTCCCTGTGGCAATAACTCATGATGCACCACGCCCCTGCAATCGAAGAAAACTGTCAGTTACGATTCGCGATACATTTTGATTATATATACTACCGTTTGGGCGTTACAAACATCGTTTTAAACATTGTATATGTAGCGATTAGCATCTCTCCAAATTGTAATAGATCCAATTATAAACTATTTCTAATATTGTAACTACTAAACCACGTTCATCTGGTAACACTGTATTCAGCAAACTAAAATATTTAATCCCGTTACAATATTGATAACCTCATATTAGCTTCTCTAATTCGTCCTATTCCTTGATCATCGGACGAGGCCACAGGTGTTCTATCGCACGCAACATAAAACATATACATTCATACTCAAAACATATTTGTAAGTCGGATTTACTTGTAAGTAAATAAATATAATAAAATTAAGTAGCTGGTTAAATAGTGGTTGACTTACCTTAACCGCCACATATAATTCGTTCAAAGTTAAAAACTATTACACATTAGAAGCCAAAGTAAAGAACAGAAATAAAGCTTTAACACGTTCACGCTTATATTCGGCGACTTTGCGTATCTACGAATTTAGTAAACGTTACCATTATTAAATAAAACGTACCACTCACGTGAATTGTTCACGCTACATCCGTCACAATCACACCGAAAACAGTGGAACGTCTACAACTACCTCTACCAACTGCTTTCAATCAAAACCAAATGTAACCGTCACGCCAATCATCAGCAGCCGACAGCCTGCAAACGGCGTCATTCACTGACATTAAGTGGTTGCCGTTGGCGAGCGGATAGGCTAAAAAGCTTATTCCCTTATTTGACCTCCTTCCAGTATCTGCAAGGATGTTACGGTTCACAATGTGAGTCGCACATAGGATAAATACACGCAGATATGCTGAAGCCTACATGTGTTTATATGCCAGTTGCTACATTTCACAAAGGTTAACAGCTTGTCCCGTGTCTGCCTGCAAGCTGCTGATGCTGAGGTACAATTTGAGTGCATACATACAGGTTTCCGTGGTGTGAGGTCTGGTCTGTGGAAATTGATCAGCAGTGTGGGCAACATGCGTTGTGGCTATTACTAATCAATTGTTGCTTGGTACTCATCGGCTTCATATTGTCCTGAAGAAAATTTGAGTCGACAGCATTAAAATTTTAGCCAAATTTCCAAAACCTCTTTTTACTTTTTTATAACGGCAATTACTAGAAACTAATCAATTACATCGGCGAATATCGCATTCGATAGAACGATGAGCTGTACGAGATATACTCGTACAACGATATTGACATAGTTCAGCGAATTAAAAGACAACGGCTACACTGGCTAGGTCATGTTGTCCGGATGGACGAACACTCCAGCTCTGAAAGTATTCGACGCAATACCCGCCGGGGGAAGCAGAGGAAGAGGAAGACCTCCACTCCGTTGGAAGGACCAAGTGGAGAAGGACCTGGCCTCGCTTGGAATATCAAATTGGCGCCACGTAGCGAAAAGAAGAAACGACTGGCGCGCTGTTGTTACCTCGGCTTTAATCGCGTAAGCGGTGTCTACGCCAGTAAAAAAGAAAAATCAATTACATACTAAGTAAATATTTTAAATATTGTAGATATATGAACAAGAAATATTTCTTGTTTTTTCATATTTTTCTAAAAATTTGTAAAACATATCACTTTTGTATATATTTCTTTCCTTTTTTTTATTTCAGAAAGTATAATTAAAAATTTTGATTATAAATTTCATATTTCCGGCGAGGTCTTTTTCACTCCTAATAAACGCATATTCCTACATACAAGGTCTGTCACAAAAGAAACAGAACATTTTAAATATATGTAACTGTTTCTGGTGACGGAACCTATTGGTTGTTTGATCTCTTGTTGACGTTTCGTAAAAATTGTAAGACAATTGGATGTTATCGATCAAAAAGCACAGCAACTTTTGGTCATCGGTCGTAAAATGCACATAAGACCAATTACGATTCCGAGGGCAATAGACACCGAGAGTTCGTCCCACCTGGCCAAACGATTAATGCTGTGTTTCACCTTGGTGTTATGAAGCGTCTTTTGTCACGCATTCGTCGTGCTCGACCACAATACTGTGAGGCAGAGTCCTGGCGCCTGTTGCACGATAATGCACCGTGTCAGCGGTCGACGCTCGTCACTGATTTTTTGACAAAAAACTCCATGTTAACCATTAATCACTCACCCTACTCACCTGATCTGGCACCTTGTGATTTTTACCTATTTTGTAAACTTCATTTGCCCATGAAAGGACACTGGTTTCAGGACATTTCAGCTATCCGAAAGGCGACGACCGATATTCTCAAGAGCATTCCGAAAAATGGCCTTAAACACTCATTTGAAATGCTAATTGACCGGGCTAAACGCTGTATCGAAGCAGAAGGAAACAATTTGAATAAGAAATATAACTTTTGAAAAATATTAATTTCTTGTTGTTTTTTTATAATTTTGTAAAATTGTTTTATTGCCATGTCAGTGTGGAACTTTTAGATTTACTTATTGCTAAAAGTGTTCGAACGAGAACGTATTAAACTTACTCAATAATAGGTAAAACAAACGCAAACTACAAACCACTGCCCGAACTAACATGCAAGACGCGGAAAAAGAGAAAATTGAACTCTTTAAAATAGTAATTAATATGGCAGATATTTTATTACTACCATCATTTTTAACATTATTTATTGTAATACATTAACTCACGCTTAAGCACTTGTTATTTAATTTTATGGTGCCTAATAGAAGCTTATAAATTAAATATGTATTCAATTAAAATAAAAATTGTCAAAATCATTGTATGAAAAATTAACATAATTGCTTATATCACGTAACATTTTTAATTCCAACAGTTTTCATCAATATTGTTTTTCAAATAGAATAAGTACATGAGTATTACAGTCTTTTATTACTCGTTGAATATCTTGATGTAGAATAGTAAGTCTATCGGTTTAAATATGCCTATTGTTATCCACTTAACTTCCTATATAATATCGTATTCTTCCTTAATGGCGTAAACACCGCTTACGTGGTTATAGCAGAGTACAGCGTGCTAGTCGTTCTTCCTTTTCAATGTTTGGCGCCAATTGCAGATTCCAAGCGAAGCCAGGTTCTTTTCCTCCTGGTCCTTCCAACAGAGTGGAGGTCTTCCTCTTCCTCTGCTTCCCCCCGCGGGTAATGCATCGAATACTTTCAGAGCTGGAGTGTTTTCGCCCATTCAGACAACATTAATAATGTGCTGAACTATGTCAATGTCGTCGTGTCTCTTACAGCTCATCGCCGTGGCTAACGTGCACAGGACCACAAATCTTCCGTAGAACCGTTCTCTCGAAAATTGATAACGTCGACTCATCAGTTGTTTTCTTCGTCCATGTCTCTGCACCATATACCAGGACTTATAGAGTTTTGTTTTTCGGTGATAGAGGACTTTACTTCTCAATTGACTACTTAGTCCGAAGTAGCTCTTATCGCCAAGAGTTATTCTGCGTTTGTTTTTGAAGCTGACATTGGTCTTTCTGTTAATAAAGATAAACGAGGAAGCAAAGTTGCGAGTGTGATGAATGTTAGTTTGATGACAGGAAATACCAATGATATCAATATCATCTGCATACGCCAGCAGTTGTGCACTCTTGTATAAGATTGTAACTTCTCTATTTAGCTCTGTAGCTCGTATTATTTTCTGCAGCAATAGTTTGAAAAAGTCACATGATAGGGGGTTGCCTTGTCTTATAGAGCTTGTTCCTCGACAGTTGGCGCAGATTGTGGGGTCTCCTTTTTTCCTTTCGTCCGACCATATTCCACAAAGAAGCTGATGCCTGCTCCTTATCACTTCTTCGCCGCCCTATTTGAATGTCTCGGCCGGCAATGCTTCTCACATTAACCCATTAATTACATTATACGAGCATATAGCCTTCATATAAGTGACTTTTAAAAGAAAGGCTGAATGAAAACATATGCAGGGTTCTCTAAAAAAAGTGATTTCTTAGAGAAAAACTAATTGTTAAAGAAATTTAAATACTGATTTTTTAATATGAAGTACAATCGATTCCATTAAGTCCTGAATGTAATATCATTCAAATATGGAGTTCGCACGATTTTTTTTGCAGAAAATAATTCGGAGACCGAATTTTCGGATTATTTTTCAAATAAATCAAATCGTTTGTCAAAAATAGAATATTCAATATTTTCTTCTAAAGCTTGTCTGATTTAATGATAAAGGCCAGTAACTTCAAATAACCACACAAAAAGTAGTCTTATGGTGCTAAATCATAACTTCTTGGAGGCCATTCAATGTCGCAATCTTAAGAAATATTCGAATTTCTTCTAGCAAAAATTCGGCAGCCCCGTCTTTTTGGAAACAGATGTTGTCGAGATCAACTTTTTCAAATTGCAGCCTTCATACCGCTCTCCATTGATAGTAACCTGTGTCACCAGCCGACGATTCTACAAAAAAAACAGATCATCATTTTAAAAATGGCTAAAAAAACATTTACAAATCTTATCACGACTTTTCAGTGACTTTTTAAGTTATGAAAGGTTTTTTTATGATGAACGTGTGCAGCAGTCAACATCAGTGAAAAGGGCAAATCGTGAGGCGAAGCTTTAAAAGTAAACTTTACTTTCTGAGCCTGCAAACCGAAATGCATGATACCTTTTCGATTTTAGTTTTTACATATTGAGTTTTATCGTTGTTTGAATTTTAACAACAGTTTTTGTTGGAACTAAATTTTTTATACTTTTTTGCAAACAAAGTTTGTTCTAAAATGGAAAATATTGGAAATCATAGCTGATGTAATCAAATAAGTCAAAGACTTACACTACTATGGTTTTGCAAATATACATATTGAATTAATGCGGCTGATTTGAACTTTTTAAGCTGCCTCATTTTTGCGTGTGTTTTACCAAGATGCGGTACGTTTTCCATGCTAACAGCCCTTGTAATTACTTCCTTCTTCGGAACGTGTCCTTGTAAGTCTACAAAAATAGTCACTTGATATCACTTGTGTGTTCATGAGTTTTGTGGTGAAAAGTCAAATTATGAGTAAAATATGAAATTCTGCTCCCAAAGCCATTCAATGTCTCGGTTAATAATGTTGGGCTATAGATACTCCCTATTCTTCAGACGCTGTCACACTGTTAATACACCTGCTTTCCCTACTACCGCATTGATCGTGAGGTTGTATAATTCCCACTCATAAATTTTGTTCCTCAACACGCTTTCTTTTAAAAAAGCCGACACGTTCTGGCAACTTGGTAATAGCTGTTTGCTAGGATGCGCCTGTACCATTGGTATGCAAGAAAATTTAAATAATGTGCAAAAAAAATTATCTCGCGTATTTGAACTTTGCAACAAATCACTCTCTTATATTGCATACGATTGAAATGTACATTTTCTGCCATTTTTATACTCCCTCTGTAGTACAGGTGATGCCTTTCCAGTGAACACTGCATCGTTATTTTTTTATATTGTAAGTTACAATTTGCTGATGTGCATTGTAAAGGGTGATTTTTTAAGAGCTTGATAACTTTTTAAAAAAAAAAAACGCATAAAATTTGCAAAATCTCATCGGTTCTTTATTTGAAACGTTAGATTGGTTCATGACATTTACTTTTTGAAGATAATTTCATTTAAATGTTGACCGCGGCTGCGTCTTAGGTGGTCCATTCGGAAAGTCCAATTTTGGGCAACTTTTTCGAGCATTTCGGCCGGAATAGCCCGAATTTCTTCGGAAATGTTGTCTTCCAAAGCTGGAATAGTTGCTGGCTTATTTCTGTAGACTTTAGACTTGACGTAGCCCCACAAAAAATAGTCTAAAGGCGTTAAATCGCATGATCTTGGTGGCCAACTTACGGGTCCATTTCTTGAGATGAATTGTTGTCCGAAGTTTTCCCTCAAAATGGCCATAGAATCGCGAGCTGTGTGGCATGTAGCGCCATCTTGTTGAAACCACATGTCAACCAAGTTCAGTTCTTCCATTTTTGGCAACAAAAAGTTTGTTAGCATCGAACGATAGCGATCGCCATTCACCGTAACGTTGCGTCCAACAGCATCTTTGAAAAATACGGTCCAATGATTCCACCAGCGTACAAACCACACCAAACAGTGCATTTTTCGGGATGCATGGGCAGTTCTTGAACGGCTTCTGGTTGCTCTTCACCCCAAATGCGGCAATTTTGCTTATTTACGTAGCCATTCAACCAGAAATGAGCCTCATCGCTCATCGGACACGGACGCGAAACACATTTCGAACCGAACACTGATTTTGGTAATAAAATTCAATGATTTGCAAGCGTTGCTCGTTAGTAAGTCTATTCATGATGAAATGTCAAAGCATACTGAGCATCTTTCTCTTTGACACCATGTCTGACATCCCACGTGATCTGTCAAATACTACTGCATGAAAATCCTAACCTCAAAAAAATCACCCTTTATTTTTCATTAAAAAAAATCGTAATTTGTAATGATCTTCTATTCAAACCCACAGCCTTCACAAACACAAAAGACTCCTTACAAGAACTTCATTTTGAAACTATACTACATGCAATAATAATCCGATCTAAAACATTCCTTCATAGTTTAACCCATATTCTTGGGCAATAATCCATGCAAAATTTTGTAAAGATCTCTCGTCAAATGAAAAATTTGTTTATACCAATTATGCATACAGACCAACCCAAGAAGAACTGGATGGGGAGACAGACGGACTTGGCTAAATCGACTCAGCTCGTCATGCTGATCATGTACATATACATATATTTTGCAGTATCTCCGACGCTTCTTTCTTGCTGTTACACACTTCGTGGCAAACTTAAGATGCCCTGTTTAGGATATAAAAACAAACAGTATACAACCTCATTTTCAATTGGCCAAAACAGAAACTTCTCTTTTAATTTCAATATTGCTTTAAATACGCGCTTAGTTATAATTTGAATAGTGCCCCCATCACCCACGCCAAACAATGAAGCAACTTTTCGTGTAGATAATCCATCTCCGGAAGATCCCAACCTAAATAGCACTATTTTTAATTGTAAATCTTAAGGAAGTTGCGCTCCACTAGAATTTTTGTTAAATACACTATCGTTCTTTATTTAATCTAGTATGCGGCGAAATTTGTCCGGGCGAACACGAATCATATCGTTGAAACGGCTGTCATCAAAGTTCCTAAGTACATTATGTCGCCATTGGGATGACTTTGGTATTCCGAGATGAAAACTTCTACGAGTGTTTAAAAAACAAAGTAAACTCAATGAAAAATTTTAATCAGAGACTTGCTTATAATGGTAAAACTCACTTGAATCAAGTATCATCAGGTTTAATGTCTGATTCTTGCACAGCGCATCCATTATTTTAAAATTATAACATCTCCTTGGCATTTTGACTGCGAACTTATTTTTGCAAATATTGTAATTTATGTTTTTTCAATCAGCTGATTGATAAGTGATTTACAACAATTTTATAACGACGTGTTCACAACCATTGTATTTTGCCTTAATTTTTGTTTATGACTTATAACTTTATGACACGTTGTGAGTATCCCAATGGTGAAGAAAGCGTCCCTATAAAATTTTTTGCATTTTTTTGAAGTGTGTCATCATCGCTCCATTTTTTCTTTTTAAAGCAAAAGAAAGAAATTTCTAAAGAATACTAAAAGATTTCTCTAATAAATAAAATTATAATCCAGATTATAAAGAAAATAAAAATAATTGATTTAACCTACCTGAATATAAATTTAGGATGGGAGCAGTGGTGTACGCACAACTGAGTCCAGACAGAGGAATTAGTTTTGAGCTGCTACTATAACTTTTTCTTTAAAGTGTGCCAAGTGGTTAGGCAATGTAATAATAACTATAACCGCCCTGGATACTTTACAACTAAGGTTATTCACTTGAAGTACCTGCGATTCCAATGAGCAACAGGACATTCCGCTGCTACCCATTTCAAACACCATTTTAAAATATACACATCTATTGCATCCTCTAAACTTCGTGACTCCTAAGTAAGATATTTAAAGTCTCTCATACTCTTGCAATGCCAAACTTTTCCATAAGTAGATATTAAACGATTTCCTGAGTTGTTTTTTCAACTGCGCTGCTGTTGAAGTGATGAGCGTTTGACAGTTTAATGCGGCTCGGGAAGTTTTATTTTGCATGAATTAATGGTAGAGGAGTCAGAGCATTTATTAGGTTTAGTGGTTGTATTAATTGCTCTCTTTAAGATCGCCGTTTTTTACTTTTTTCTGTTTGCTTAACTAGAACATATATGTATGTCTGTATTTTTGTAGGAGAAGATTCTTTTAAAGCCAATTGTTGGTCCTTTTTTGTTGTTCTTATTGATCTTAGTTAGTGGACCGTATGAGCATAATATTTTAAAGTAATAAAGTTTTAAAAGAGCAACGCGTTTTTTTTTTTTTTTTTTTGTTTTGTAGTCGCATTGGTATTGTAAGTGGTCTCGTTTTACCAGCTGATGAATAGAAAATAGTTGATTTTGTATTAGTGTCAATTAAAATTTCCGTCGTTCTATGCTCTACATTATTTGTAAGTTTTCTTATTATTGTCCTGAAGTATAAGAGGCATATAAAAACATTATAACAAATTCTTATAGTAACATAAGCCAGTAGTAAAGTCATTTACCTTTGTTTGGGCTTCACTCAAATTTTGCTTTTCAACATAAATAATTTGTTTTTTATAAAATTATCATTGCTTTGGTTTTAGACTCATTGAATCACTAAACAAGGCGATTTACTGATTCCTTATGTTTTTTTTTATTTATTTAAGTTTTTCCTTATTTATTGGACCTGCTTTTTTTAAAGCCTAACAATAAGTTATAAAATCTTAGGTATGTATAATATAATTAAAAACTAAAAAAGCTCAATCAAGTGATTGAGATGTTTTGTCGTTACGTTGCTCTTTAGTACGCAGACATATATGTATATGTATGTATATTTTACTTTTAGGCGTGTTCGATCACAGAAATGTACTAAAGCATCTGCCAATGAGTTTGAATATTCGTGAAGTTTTGAAATATATCTCATCCTGATGTCCTCTATCTTCTTCTTTACCATAGGATATCAGGATCTTTATGAATGTTTTCACAGTTGAATGTCATACATCCAAATCGGCTTTGTGATCGCATTATACATATAAATGCAAGTTATTTTACTCGCTATATGTTTTTTCCACGTGAGCCTTTTGGCTTGGTGAATACCAAGATAAGTTACTTCGTTCGCTTAGGGTACTAAAATATTGTTCATTTTTACAACACAGAATATGAAATGACAACAAGAATGCATAAGCAGCGGTAAACCCACGGCACGCAAACAATACAACGGGAAAATCACGGAGACGGAGAAATCAGAAAAGCAGACAAAACAACAACAAGCATGCAAATTAACGACGAGGGAATTTTAAAAAAATATATATATAATATAATTTTAAAAAAATATATATATAATATAATTTTAAAAAAATATATATGGATTATTCAATTTAGAACGGAAAAGGCATATCGATATTGATATTTAAATGCATTTGAGCAATTTTTTCTTTTATTTTGGTTTCAAGTGCAGTTAATTTTTCATCCTGATTTTCAGTATTTAACATTTCGGAATTCTTTTCCGAATAATAATCATTATCGTTATTAATTTCTGAGCCTTTTTCACCCAATATAGAATAGTTATCATTCATGTTGCTGGCTGGCGTTGTAGAACATTTTCGTTCCACAATATTTTCTTTATAATTATTTTTTCATTATGCTGGTAGAAATCTTCAGCTGGCGTTTTAGGATCTTTTTGTCCCAAAATAAATTGTTTAATATAATATTGCCGGTAAAATCTTCGGCTGGCGGTGTAGAACTTGTTTGTTCCACAATTGTAATATTTCTTTCAATTTTGATATTACCGATACTTTTCTCGGCTAGTTTTTTGGAAGCTTCTTATTTAATTTTTATTTAATTTGAAATCATGGAATTTGATATAGCGGAGTTCGTCTCCTCTTCGCCTAAAAAATGGCTGTCATTTATATTATTTATTCGGGCGAAAGCTATGATTACTTTCTCTATGCCGCTTTACCCCATGTGCTTCCTGATTTTGTCCCCTATTGGCCTGAACGTTTGTATTCGTTTGTATAAAAAACTCTATTGCTTTGTTGTCTCCTCACATTAAAATCTCTGTTATGAAGTCTGCATACAGATGGATCTATATACTTAGGAGTTGGTTTCGGAAAATTATACGAGGGCTGTCTGATAAATAACCGACCTAACCATGATGCACGCGACTTTTTCAACATTTTTTTTTTTTTATTTTTCTACATAGTCTCCTTGTAACTTCACACACTTCTCCCAGCGATGCTCCCATCTTTGCAACCCTTCCAAATAGTACTTGGCGTCTTTGTCTGCAAAATACGAGATCACGAAAGAGATTGCCTCCTCATTTGACGAAAATCTCTGGCCGCCGAGCGCAGTTTTAAGTTGAGAAAACAAAAAAAGTCGATCCGGTGAATAAGGTGGATGGTCAAGCAGTTCGAACCGCAATTCGTGGATTTTCGCCATGGCGACTGTTGAGGTGTGAGATGTCTTGGTGGAACAAGACTTTCTTTTTTTGCAAATATGGCTGATTTTGTCGAAATTTCTTCCTTTAGCTTGTCCAATAATGATGCGTAGTATGCTCTTGTTATAGTTTTTCCTTTTTCAAGATAGTCGATAAAAAAAATTCCATGGCTGTCCCAAAAAACACTCGCTATCACTTTCCCAGCCGAATACACAGCTTTAGGTTTTTTTTGGGGCCGGTTCCCCCTTTTCAATCCACTGTTTAGATTGGATTTTTGTTTCGGGCGTATAATGAGGAATCCAAGTTTCGTCTACAGTTATCAGTCGGCGCCAAAACTCGGTCTTATTGCCTCTAAACTGAGCCAACAGAGCGCTGGAAATGTTCATGCGCGCACGTTTGTGGTCTAGCGTAAGCAAACGCGGCACCCAACGCGCGGACAGCTTTCTCATGCCCAAATCTTGGTTTAATATGTGACAAACACGTTCTTTTGACATCTTCATAATCTCAGCTATTTCCCTAACTTTAATCCGGCGGTCGTCTAGCACCAATTGATGAACTTTAGCGATGTTATCGTTAGTGGTTACAGTTTTTGGACGCCCAGGACGTTCGTCATTTTCCAAGCTCCTGCGACCACGTTTAAATTCAGCTGCCCAAAATTTTACGGTGGAAAACGATGGTGCAGAGTCACCATACACAGAGTCCAACTCATCTTTGATTTGTGAAGGCGTATTGCCTTTCAAACAGCTCGATATTTAATTTTTTCCATTTTGGGAAAATCACCGAAATATACTCACAAAAACGACTGTCAACAGATAATTGCGCAAGATAAATTTCTGAAATTTTGGCCAGAAGCTATTACAATATGCACAATTTGAAGTAGAAACTTTTTTTTCAGATGTGCCGCTAGCTTCACGTTGAGGTCGGTTATTTATCAGACAGCCCTCGTAATTGTTATTTGGAGGGTTGTTCCTTTGAGGAAATCTTAAATTATTGTTTGTATACAATGGTTTTACCTTGTTTCCATCATACATGAAATTTTGAGCAAACCGGGCTCTTTGGTTATTTGATTATAGTTCCTGAGCTTTTGCTAAAGCATCAGGTAAATCTTGTGGGTTCAAAGAAAATGTTATGTCTCTTAGTAGGGTATTTAGTCCTGTTTTAAAAATTCTTAAGGCATGTTCCCAATTCTTTTTGTTTAATTCTTTTGTCAGGTCTGCGTTGTTTCCGTGTGTCATGATTGTTTTATTTATTAATGCCGTAAATTTTTTGTTGACGAGGTTGTAATATTCTAAAACCGACATTACACCCTGCCTTAAGATGCTTAGTTCTTGTTGGATTATATGTATTGGACGTTTGTCCGCATATGCAAAGTCTAAACCAGATAGAATTGCATCGAAATTGAGGACTGTTCCATGGTTAGTTAACGCATCGTTTGCATCATGCCTTATTTTATTTCTAAGTATTGTGAGTGCAGCAAAGTATTTTCTACTGCCCTTCACGTATAGGCTCATAGCGTTAGGCGCTGTCTCTTTCCAACTAACATATAAGTTCATCCTACCAGTAAATTCTGGTACGGATTTAACTACGTCTAACGATTCTTGACAGGCTATATTATCGTCTATTGTCTGTGTTAGAAAATCGGTTGCACTTTTGGTATTGACTACTATTTGTAAGCGTAATTGCTCTACTTCTTCACGTAATGCTATATTGCTGTCAGTAATAAGGCGGGTTATTATGTAGGTCTACGGTCAAAGCGTCACCGTTAGCCATTTTGTCTAATTTGCAGTTTCTGGTCTTTTTTGTTTATTATTTTTATTTTATCCCTTCTAGGAAGAGGTCCTTTTTTATTCTGGAGGGTCTGGAGTTCAGAATCGCAGAATTAAGCTTTATTATAAACCGGTGGTGAATCGCGGCTTCAATATATTTTTGTTATATGGCTGGTCGAGCCTTTAAGTATTATTTTATTAAAAAAAATTATTGATTGGATTAATTTTTTTTTATAATTCTCTGGAGGGTCCCTTAAGTGGTGAATCGCAAAGAATTTTAAATTGTTATAAGCTGGAGGGTCCCCCCGAGGGTGGTGAATCGCAGCTTTTAATTATGTAATTTATTGGTTGTACAAACGATTAGTTAAAGTCTTTAGTTTTTTGAGTTTAGGACATGCCTTAGTGTCATAATCGCCCTTACAAAAGTCGCAAAATGACAGTTTTTTAATATATATAACTTGGGATATTTCCCTTTTCTAATATATATTCTAAATATAGTTAATTTTAATTTGAACTTACAAATATATTCTCTCGCTGTCTCTGTTATAATTCCCGCTAATGATTCTACTGTTGCCGCTGCTGTTGTTACCGCTAGTCCTTTATACTTGCTGCTGCCGCTGTTGACACCTCCACTGATGATGCTATTGTTTTATAAAATATTTATATTTTTGTGATTTAAGTCACTCTTTCTGTTTTTGTAATTCTGTATTCTGTTGATTAATTATTTTTTAATTAATTATTTTATTTATTGATTTTTAAACCAATTATTTAAACAAACATTTTTTTTTTTTTAATTTCTTGTTTTTATTATTCTGCAATTGTCACTTCGTTGCTTGTTCTTACTCACTTTATTTCGGGTCTTGCTTTGTTATTTAACACACAGTTATTTTTGTTATTTAGTTAGTGAAAGTTGTTTTCATTTATCTTGTTTTGGTCACTGTTACTTTTCTACTAAATTATTTAAAAAATAAATTTTTATTTCTTGTTTTTATTATTTTGTGACCGTCACTTTAATAGGTTTTTTGTGTTAAACTATTTCTTTATAAGAGAAATTTTTGTATATAATTTTAACTTCACGTTTTATTTTAAGCTTAGTATCCAGCTCTCAAGAAATGTAAAAACTTCATATAAAAAACGCTTAAGAAACGGTCAAGTAACTTTCCTGCGATAAATTTATTTGTGCTAGTATGCAGCTCTAAAGAAATCTAGTATTAATTTTTAATACATTTTTCAATTAAATGCGAATATGGCAAACCTGGTTTTGCAAAGAAACATGAAATCAACAAGTGTTTCTTGAAGAAATTCAAAGTAAATCGTTAAAATCATCATAAATTAGTTAAAATCATTATTATGAAATATATTTCATTCTGAAATGTTGTATAAAACTTACCAATTATCAACAACATTCCTTAAATAGCAATGAAAATATTTATGTTACTACATACATACATAATACGCACAAAGTTTGTTTTCTTTGTTTATTCTCTCTTGCTCTTCTAATGTGGAACATTCACAAGCGTAACCAGCTGTCAAAATTACTTGAGAAATAATGTATTTTTTTTCTTGCGCAATTACTTGAGAGCTGGATACCAACCTTTAGTAGGAACTTTTTACTTCATGCCCCACGTTGGGCGCCAATTAATTCCCGCGACGAGGAAATTTTAAAAAAATTTATGTTTTATATCCGCGAACGCGCGGTTGGAATAAGAACACGTGTGGTTCCCGTGGATATCCATATACAAATCAATCTTTCTGAAATACTAAAATACATATATACATTTTGGTCTTGTTTACTTAAGGTTAAAGCTAAAGCCGAAGTGTAAGCATCAGCTTGATTAAATCCAGAACAAAGAAAGAATTAATTACAATATTAACTGTTACAGCATATTTCAGCAGAACAAAAGCGTTTTGTTTTTTGTTTCAATTGTTATTGTTAAGCCTTCTTGTGAGGGCGAGCGATATTGTTTTGATAAGAATGGATTATTGGATTCAGAACGGAAAAAGCATATCGAATTATTTAATTAATGAGACAGTGTAATTGCAAAATGCAAAGATTCAATTTTGTTTATAGTTATGGTAAAGTTGCTATGCGGAGGCTGTGGTTAACTTGCATACGCAATGGTAAAACCACGCCACTGTCAGCAACGCACGCGATTCCAGCAACATACGCCGTCCCAGCAACACACGCAATCCCAGCAACACACGCTATCCCAGAAACACACGCCATCCCAACGCAGCATGTTGCGAATCTGTTAGCACGGGCTTGGTGGGGAGTTAGATGGCCGATGATCATGTGCTGAACACAATGAGCCCAACAGACTGCAGCAGCACGACAGTGAACTGAAAATGGCGTCGTTCATCTTACTACATGAACATTTGTAAGAAGGTAGCGACGTAAAAATGGCCGGCATGTACACAGAACACAGCTGTCCATTTTGTATGTACACAGTGTCATAGTTAGTTGTTTCGTACTTTGTCGTTCTGCATAATTTGATCAAATTTTTTTAATTTCAGTAAATAAAATAAACATGGAAAACGAGGAATGTTTGAGGACAATTATTAATATTGTACGTATTGTTAATACAGTACATGAAGTGTTCCCGAAGGTGGTGGGTTCGTCCTGTCAATATTTCACGCGAAGAGGAAGGATTCTACGGAACTTGCATCAAGCAACTTCAGGAAAAGGATGAAGAGCATTTTTATAAAGCTACGAGAATGAGCGTTGCTAATTATAATATATTGTTGTCGCTATTAAAGCAACGACTAGAACGTTTTTCAAATAGAAAACCAATTCAGCCTGAGACTCGTTTGGCGATAACATTAATGTAAGTCAATGTGAAATAATTATTACACTGGTATACTTAAACTCTTACCAATTTCAATTTCTTGGCACAAGGATGCAATTTCAATGTTTTATATTGGTCTTTTAAACTTGGAGTTTCGACAGTCCGAAAAATTATAAATGAAACATGTGACGCTATTTGGGATGAATTCCATGATGCATATTTTTCAACACCAAACTCACACGAACTTCAAGATATTGCAAGCAAGTTCTATGTAAAAACTGGAATGCTGAATTGCTTGGGAGCTAAAGATGGGAAGCACATTCGTATAACAAGCCCAAGAAATAGCGTCTCGTTGTACTACAATTATAAGAAAACGTTTAGCATTTTACTAATGGCAGTGAGTGATGCTAATTACGTGTTTACGTATGTTGATGTCGGGGCTCTAGGAAGCCAAAGTCACGGTGGAATATTTGCCCGCAGTGCCTTTGGAAAGAAGTTGCTGAATGCCACTCTGGAAGGTCCTTCTTACACAAACTTACCGGGTACAACGAATAGCTTTCCGTGTTATTACGTCGGCGACAGTGCGTTTCCACTGAAACCAAATTTAATGCAACCATTTCCCGGCCGCCACTTACCAGAAGATTAAGACAAATTTAACTTAGCATTGTCTAGAGCCCGAGTGCGTATAGAAAACGCATTCGGAATTTTGGCCAATCGGTGGAGAGTACTGCATACAACAATACATGCTTGCCAAAAGAATGCAGACAAAATTGTTTTAGCTACGGTAGTACTTCATAACTTTTTGATGTTACAAAATTACAGGAACTACTTCACCCTTGAACTTGCTGGCCACTCAGAAGGTAACAGAGAAATACCCGGTCGTTGGAGAGAAGAAGTAAATTCTCTTGAATCGTTTCAACCAAGAACAGCCAATCGCTCAATTGCAAACGCATTTCAGTTACGTGAAGCCCTAAAAGAATTCATTTCAAATAATTCTTTATAATGTTAACTATTTTCATACAATATTATTTTTATCAATATAACAAGGTCTTTTTGTAGTACAAAAAAGTTATTCAGAAATACAAAATATATATATGTATTAAGGTGTCCGTTATTTACCAAGTTGGCTATTTCCACTTGGGTATCGTCAAAATCGTTTCTTTTTGACCTAAAAACAATTTTGGAAACAATGAAAATTTTTTTCGATGCCGTTTAACCCTGCCTAAATAAGGATACTTTTCCCATTTAATTAACATTTTTGCTCTATTTAGCAAATAATTCTTATTTCGTACATTACACCCTTTAACTTACCAACAATACTCAATTCTGCTCCTATTGTGATTCCTTTAAACCGAGAAATTTTCATATTGGCAGGGTCAAAATTTATTTGTATTGATTATTCTAATTATTTTTCTTAAACTACTTACTAATTAATTTTCTCTATAAGTCGCTATTAATTCCCGTCCTGCTATATGGTGCAGAGGCTTGGACGATGACAACAACCGATGAGTCGACGTTGCGAGTTTTCGAGAGAAAAGTTCTGCGAAAGATTTATGGTCCTTTGCGCGTTGGCCACGGCGAATATCGTTTTCGATGGAACGATGAGCTGTACGAGATATACGACGACATTGACATAGTTCAGCGAATTAAAAGACAGCGGCTACGCTGGCTAGGTCATGTTGTCCGGATGGATGAAAGCACTCCAGCTCTGAAAGTATTCGACGCAGTACCCGCCGCGGGAAGCAGAGGAAGAGGAAGACCTCCACTCCGGTGGAAGGACCAAGTGGAGAACGACCTGGCCTCGCTTGGAATATCCAATTGGCGCCACGTAGCGAAGAGAAGAAACGACTGGCGCGCTGTTGTTGACTCGGCTATAATCGCGTAAGCGGTGTCTACGCCAGTAAAGAAGAAGAAGAATTAATTTTTAGTCTGAATTTCATTTAAAGTTTCTTATTTTTTGCTTCTGAAAGTCACACAGTGATTCTATGAAGGAATTATAGTTCAAATTGAAGTACGGTAATACGGTTATTACCAACACCAAATAAATAAAAGAACCAGATATATTGGTTACGTGGCCCTCTAGCGGACGGTCGTTAAAGTGAATAAAAAACAACAAACTAATTTTTTACTTATTGTCTATTCTGGTTGTTGTGGTTCTTTTGACAGCAATATTCCATTTTTGGACAGTAAACGGTACAATTCTTAATTCACGTTATAATATTGAATTTTTAATTGTTAAGTTGATGTGACTAGTGCAATGAATAGAAAGTGTAAAAATTGATTTGGTATCCAGCTAAAAAATATCTTTCTAACCCCGAGAGCTTCAATCTATTGAAAATTAAGAACTTTTGTCATGAGTTTAGAAAAAATTTACGAAAACCGATGTTTTTATTGGAGAACCTTACGGATGATATAAATGGTAATAAATTTATTAAACAAATAATTTTATTAAACTAAAAATATCAAAACAACAGTGTACGATGGATGTAAAATAACTATTGAAAAAGTTAAAAAATTTTGGATATTTGCTGGTATTTTTATATTAGATGACAAACAATGTATTCAAAAATTAGAAAAATTGCATGAAGAATACAGAAATGTCTATAAAAATGCATCAAACCAACAAAAACAGCACGAGTTTTCAATCAAATTAGAAAGTTTATTTGACATAGCTCACGGTAGAGTTTTTGAAATGGTCAGAAATGATATAATAAACTTTCTAATTGATCAACGATCAGAAAGACAATTTCATCTGAATTTTTCGGGCAATCAACGAGGAAATGTGTGTAATTGAATTATCTGGTAATATCCATAAAATATTAGTCAATTAATAAATGAAACGTTTATAAAATACTTGAATTTACTTTTTTATGTGACTTAATATTCAATATATATGGTATAATATTTCAGAGAAACAGGAGTATGATCGCCCTACTGAAGTATCAACATCTGATAATCCACTTATTGTAAATGATAATCGGTCCATCGAAGTGTTAGCCTCCGAAAACATCGAAGCAGCATCGTGTAATGTAGAACACCAGTTAAATGATTCTGAATTATCAAGAGACAATTCAGGTATTAGACTTGAACTCAATCATTACGTTGATTTATCTATTGAGTGCATTAATTTAACAATAAAACATAATTGATTTTCTTTCAGAAATCCATTTGCCACTGAGTTTGACAAGCGCGGGTGGAGCAACGTCTAGTGGGGAAGCATTAACTTTTTCTTCACCCCTAAGTCAACGATCAGAATTTGAACTAGATGGAAGATATTATAATCGGAAGGATATGAGAGGAACTATTAATATTATGACAGAGAACGTTGTCGCTACATTGGATAATTGTAAAGTCTCTTATAGAAATTCTGTCCGTATTATATCTGCAATATTGGACGTTTGTCCGCATATGCAAAGTCTAAACCAGATAGAATTGCATCGAAATTGAGGACTGTTCCATGGTTAGTTAACGCATCGTTTGCATCATGCCTTATTTTATTTCTAAGTATTGTGAGTGCAGCAAAGTATTTTCTACTGCCCTTCACGTATAGGCTCATAGCGTTAGGCGCTGTCTTTTTCCAACTAACATATAAGTTCATCCTAACTATTAATATTATGACAGAGAACGTTGTCGCTACATTGGATAATTGTAAAGTCTCTTATAGAAATTCTGTCCGTATTATATCTGCAATATCTGAAGCATTAGAATTTGATACCAATAATCTAATTCTGAATAAGACATCATTTAATGAACAGCGAAAAAAAATTCGATAGCAAAAAGCTTTAGAAATTCAAAAATTATTTGGTGACGTCCAGCTTACTGCAGCTGTTCTTCATTGGGATGGTAAGCTTATACCAGATACTGTTTCGTGTAAGCAAGTTGATCGCGTACCTATTTTAGCTAGTAATAATGGGGCTGAAAACTATTGAGCGTACCTGCTTTACCTAACGGAAAAGGAAAAACTCAAGCGGAAGAAATTTATAGTATTCTTAATAATTTGAACTTAACCGAATCTATCAAAGCACTGTGTTGCGATACAACCGCTTCTAATCTAGGTTGCAATAATGGAGCGGCAGTATTATTGGAACAAATGCTGGATACAGATTTATTATGGCTACCGTGTCGACATCACATATTTGAGCTAACTCTTACGAGTGTTTTTACTTCAAAGCTACCAGGTACTACTGGACCAAACGTCCCTTTGTTTAAAAAGTTTCAGACTTCTTGGAATACAATAGATAAAAATAACTTCAAAGATGGATTAGAGGGAAATAAAATTCATAAAAAATTGATTAATCAAGTTGACGAAATAGATCGAAACATCCAAAATTTATTAGATACGGTTATACGCCGCGACGATTACAAAGAGCTTCTTGAATTGTCCCGAATATTTCTTGGTACTGTCGACCATCAAAGTATTAATTTTTATAAACCTGGAGCTTTCCATCACGCTCACTAGATGTCGAAAGCCATTTACTCATTAAAAATTTACGTTTTTCGAGATGCTTTTGAACTATCACCAGAAGAAGAAAAAAGTTTATTGGACGTTTGTTTATTCGTGGTATTTATATATGTTTTATTTTGGTATACTGCACCTCCTGCTACAGCGGCTTTGAACCAAGATTTGCAATTTTTGAAAGCAGTTTATGCTTATAGAACTATTGGTAAGTGTTTATCTGAATCTGTCTTGAAAAAAATTAAAAACCATTTATGGTACTTGAGTCCAGAGGTGGTGGCACTCTCATTTTATGATAAAAATATATCAGTCCCTATTAAACGCAACATGGTCAAAGCCTTGACCTTGGATCCCGCTTATGAATTTGGTTGTCCCAAAAAGTGTTTTATAAACAATGATAGTGATATAAAAAATTTACAAACTAAAGAAATTGATTACTTTGTAAATTGTAATACTTTGGACTTTTTTAAGAGATTTGATATTAATACGAGGTTTTTGCAACTTGACGTGCAGACTTGGCATGAAAATAATGATTATTTAAAAGGATTAAAGATTGCTTAGAATATTAAAGTTGTTAATGATGTAGAAAAGAGAGCTGTACAATTGACTCAAGAATACATGTGTTAGCTAAAGACGAGAATCAAAAACAGTATCTTCTCCAAGTGATAAAAGAGTATAAAAATGAATTTCCAAATGCTACTAAGGAATGCCTGACGAAAAAGATAAAAGTTCAATAATTAACATACAATCAATAATAATTTGTGTGTTAAAATTTACATTTATAAGATGTATGATTATTGAAAGTTTAAAATAAAAGATCTTACACGAAATTCAGAATAAAAATTTAATTAGTAAGTAGTTATGCAAAATAATTAGAATAATCAATACAAATAAATTTTGACCCTTCCAAAGGTTATGTAATAAATTTGTAAGGGGATCATAATAGAAGCAGAATTGAGCATTGTTGGTAATTTAAAGAGTATAAAGTAGGATATAAGAATTATTTGCCAAATAGTGCAAAAATCCCATGTTAATTAAATGGGAAAAGTATCCTTATTTAGGCAGGGTTAAACGGCATCGAAAAAATTTTTCTTTGTTTCCAAAATTGTTTTTAGGTCAAAAAGAAACGATTTTGACGATACCCAAATGGAAATAGCCAACTTGGTAAATGACGGACTCAAGAAACTTCGCAAACGCGTTACTTGTCTTTTTCTGTGAAAATGGATTGGAAACTGATGAGGAAATCTTTCAAAACAAAACAAAGAAATAAAATATACCTTTTGTCCACGTCCATCCGAAGATGTCGGCTGCGACGTTTCTATTGTCGTCGATGATGTTGATGTGTCGAAAGAAGGATCAATAATTCTAGTGTCTTGGACACTTTCGACCTCCTTGCTTAAGCTGCTAATAGTACTGTAAAAGAAATTATTAAAAACGAGTAAGGGCTAAGTTCGGGTGTCACCGAACATTTTATACTCTCGCATGATAAAGTGATAATCTAGATTTCATTATCCGTCATTTACATATGTATTTTTTTATTTTGCTGTAAAATTAATTAGATTAGTAGTTCCTGAGATATGGTTTTTGGTCCATAAGTGAGCGACACCACGCCTATTTTAATTTTTTAAAAAAAGCCTGGGTGCGGCTTCCTTCTGCCATTTCTTCCGTAAAATTTAGTGTTTCTGACGGTTTTTGTTAGTCGATTAACGCACTTTTAGTGATTTTCAACATAACCTTTGTATGGGAGGTGGGCGTGGTTATTATCCGATTTCTTCCATTTTTGAACTGTATATGGAAATGCCTGAAGGAAACGATTCTATAGAGTTTGGTTGACATAGCTAAAGTAGTTTCCGAGATATGTACAAAAAACTTAGTAGGGGCGGGGCCACGCCCACTTTTTCAAAAGAATTACGTCCAAATATGCCACCCCCTAATGCGATTTCACTTTAATATCTTTATTTATGGCTTAGTTATAACACTTTATAGGTTTTCGGTTTTCGCCATTTTGTGGGCGTGGCAGTGGGCCGATTTTGTCCATCTTCGAACTTAACCTTCTTATGGAGCCAAGAAATACGTGCACCAAGTTTCATCATGATATCTCAATTTTTACTCAAGTTACAGCTTGCACGAACGGACGGACAGACAGACATCCGGATTTCAACCCTACTCGTCACCCTGATCACTTTGGTACATATATATAACCCTATATCTGACTCTTTTAATTTTAGGTCTTACGAACAACCGTTATGTAAACTAAACTATAATACTCTCTTTATCAACTTTGTTGCGAAAGTATAAAAATTATTTTCGTTACATAAGGATATTTACTTACCGCCTGGAATTTTGAATTTTTTCCATAAAAGACATCGCCTCCAAATATTTCCATTTTCTCCGTGGAGTTTGCTGATCACTCCCCGTAGCGACTTGCTCCATTCTTTTATAGCGCTTATAAGAGTCACGGAGCCTCTTCCACCTCTTTTTGCATTCTGTTTCTGCAAATGAAATTAATATATAGAATTTAATATACATATTTTATTTATAATTTGCCTTACCACTCAAAATTGTGTTTGAAGAAATTTGTTTCCATGCCATATCTCCTTTTTTTAAATATTCTTAAATATCAGAAATATAAATTACGGCTATCGTTACAAAGAGGGGGCTATGGGCCACGCATAGATACCCCAATGTCCGGCGCCAAGCGGGCGAGACGGCTTCGGGAACGTCGCAAAGCTGCTGCCGCCACTGGAATACCTATGTATACTTATGGACGCAACGAATGAACAGACGGTCGATGTATGTATCTATTGGATCCGCCACGGAACTGAGAGATGACAATATCAGTAGAAGTGAAGCAATGCAAAATCATTGGCGATCAGCGGACAAATGCTTCAAAATGGTATTTGAAGTCAATCCGTTTGGTTTATCTTGCAGCGTTTGGGATCCAACATTTCTTTCTTTCAAACGAAATTACCCGATGAAAATGTGACGGAATTTCGCTTATGCCTGCAGAAAATCGATAGATCCCAATAAAATCCTAACGCTGTCGCGCTCAAACGGTTTTCGTTTTCTTCCAAAGCCGAGGGGACTGCCGTTGCTTGACCCGATCAGCATTCGATTGATTTCACCGTGGTTACCATTTATGCAAATTCGTCGATTACGCTACGAAGATAACTATGGTATAGTCGTCCAGGTAAACAATATACCTGTCGATGTAAACAACATGGTGCAGCAATTACCGAGGCGGATAGATGACGATTTTGCTTTTAATGTCAACGTAAAAAAGAAACTTATTCATAAATCGAATTACTTGAGTGATTTCGTACGTAGATCAGTTATCAAGGCCTGGCTGCGTTATTTGGTTAGCCAACTGTCGCTGTACAAACACTATGACATAAAGATTGACTGGAGTGTATTTGACAAAGATATGGATGACTATATCGAGTTCGAATTTCAGATTGAGCCTGTCGACCCCAACTTTGCCCCAGAATCTGAAATCCTGCTGGGTTGACAACATACTTTGCTATGCTTGGTGGACGTTAAAGTCGAAGATCATACGCTGTTTATCCTCGGCTGAAGCTGTTAAGCTACTTATGTCTTTATCAATCACTCCTGCCATATTCGATCCACAACAGAACAGCTATTTCGTTGAGTTCATGAGGAATGAATTCGGCCTCAACTACATACAAACATCACCGACAACATTAGGCAATACCACCATAGACTGTACATTCATCAGAAATATTAATGTCGACATTATGCCGTGTGTTGCTTATTTCACATATCACAGACCTATATTAAATAAAATTGTTGTCGAATATTAATCGTAATATTAAGTAATTTATGTTTCTATTATGTACCTGTTCATTTCAATATTTTACTTTAAAAGCGATTCGCTAACGTACGTTTCACGTTAAAACCAACGGCCGTGCGTCCCGGCACAGCCCCTCCCGATTTTTTTTTTAAAGACAATGCATTTGTATATTTTAGTGCGTACATTTATTTAAAAATATTTAGGACACACACTTGCTCTCAACGCTTACACTACTTAGGAGATGAGATTTTAGTCGAATACCTCTTTACGCAGGAAAGGCAAATTGACAGGTGCAGTTTAATTAAGCCGCCTCAGGGATTTTTAAATTACTTAAAAGAAATTGAAATAGTTTTTGTTAGGGAATTTGATTGCACAGGATAGGTGTAGGGCAGTTATTATTCGATAACATGAAGGATGTCGGCCCTTATAAATGTTGTAGTAAAAGTGACAGTAATGATAATCTAGCATTACATATTAGGATTCGTATATTTTTCGCCCTTAACTTTTTCATTAGGAACCTAAGCACACCTAACTTCAACACAAAAATATTATGTATTTCACATACATATGTAGGATTTTTAGAGAAAAATAGCTGCAAAATTGGCACATAAATATAATATTTTCGAGATAATTTTGAATCCTAATTTTTCTTCGGCTTCTTGTTTTTGGCATTGTGTATATGTATGTATACATATACGTAAATATTATTTTAAGTTATAGCAATTAAGTTTATATATGTATTGAATACATATGTATATCTTAAATTTGTGATATTTTTATATGAATTGTTTTGTTTTTGTGTACATTTATTATGTTAAATTGTTACATTAGTTATAAGAAATGTATTAGGTTGTCAAAAAAGTCATGCGCTGAAAGCGTGTAGTTCTAGTTTTATTCGTCGCATCGGGTCATGCTATACCTTTTTGGAAAGCTCATTTCAAGCGCTAACACGTGTTTGATTGATTTTTTTTTTTTTTTAAGTTGGGGGAAGCATCAAAAGCCGGAGTGCGGAACTTTAATCCGCTAAACCTAACCTACTCCCAACTCCAGACTCTCCCACGAACCACCTGATTAAGTAATACTTCGTGGTAAGTGATAAGACATTTAAGTCTCTTCTATGGCACGGACTGACGGACGCCTACTCTGGTCTATATGTCTCAGTTTTGTCATGATTGAGGCTGCCGCTTCGCTGACAGCTCTCCAGTTCTCAGTGGACTGACACATGAGTGTCGTCAAATTTTCCACCGCAAAACTACCATTGAGTGTAGTTTTAAGTTTTTCCCTTGCACTTATAAAGCGCGGGCAATAAAAGAAAACATGCTCAAAGTCTTCACAGCACTCTGAACACGACGGACAATTCGGACTAATGTCGTTCTGGAATCTGTATAGATAGCTTCTAAAGCATCCATGTCCACTTAATATTTGGGTTAGGTGGAAATCCAGGTCCCCAAGTCGTCTGTCGATCCAGGAATGGATATTCGGTATGAGTCTGTAGGTCCACCGTCCTTTGAGTGAGGTTTGCCACCGCTGCTGCCATATAGTTAAGCTTTTCACTCTCTCTCTTCTTTTGGCTCCTGTAGTTGGCTCTGATAATTTGTACACCCGCTTGTATTCGTCACCCTGGATGTCAATGGGCATCGTACTGGCTATTACTTCAGCAGCATCGCTTGAAATTGTTCGGAAAGCACTGATAACTCTTAGTGCCGACAGGCTATGCACTGTGTTTATTTGTCTGGCATATGCTTTGATGCCTAGCGCTTGGATCCATATTGGAGCCGCATATAATACAACCGATCTCACTACCTTTGCGAGTAAAAAACGCCGGCTGAAACGCACGCAGCCTTTATTTGCCATCATTCTTGATAAGGCATCCAGGATTTTGTTCGCTTTACCTGCAGTGCATTCTAGGTGGTCCTTAAATTTTAGCCTTGAGTCTACTATAACTCCCAAATATTTTAGGTGTGGCTGTGAATGAATCTGGCACTCCCCTATGGTGAGAGATATACTTTCCTCCACTTTTCTTGTGCTTATGAGCAAGACTTCGGTCTTTTGCTCCGCCAGTTCTAAACTCATTGAGGAGAACCATTGACGCAGACCGTTTATGCACTCGTTGCATTTGCTCCGGAGGTCATCGCGGTGTTTAGCAACTGCTACCACAATAAGGTCGTCTGCGTATGCAACTAATTTAATACCATTCGGTTGGTGTCTCCTTAGCACTCCATCATACATTATGTTCCATAAAAGGGGGCCCGATACCGAGCCTTGCGGTACTCCACTCGAGATACAGTAGCTCATGGTGCCTTCATCTGTATCAAATAAAAGTCGCCTGTTTTCAAAATAACTTCTGACAATTTCCATCAGATAATGAGGAGTGCTTATGTCATACAGAGCTTTGATTATGTTTGCCCACTTTGCTGAGTTAAAGACATTCTTCACATCCAGGGTGACCAGCGCAATATTTTTTTGTTCCGCCTTTCCATTGCTTGCCACTTACTGCGCATTTCGCGGTGTCAACGACATCCTTTAGTGCGTCAATGGTGGACCTCTTTTTCATAAAGCCGTATTGTCTTTCTGATAATCCGCCGGCTTTCTGGATTATTAACTCCAAGCGGTTTCTTACTATGCTTTCATATACATACTTTGGCAATAGTGTCAAGCATGCACAGAGGTCGATATGATGAAGATTCCTCCGGGGGCTTTTTTGGTTTAGGGAGTAGAACCAAACGCTGGACTTTCCATGGGTCGGGAAATATTCTTTTTTTTAAGCACGCATTATACATGTCCGCCAACAATTTTGGTTTTAAAGTCAAAGCTTCCTTTAATGCTCTATTTGGTATGCCATCTAGTCCAGGCGCTTTGCTGCTTTTAATTTTTCTGGTTATGGCCAATATTTCTTCTTCACTAACTAGCAGTGGTGCCTCTACGACTTCGGTTCGGGGCTTAGCATAAGAAGTAGTGTGGTGTTTTGGAAACAAAGTTTCTACGATATTTTTCATAAAGGATGCGCTTTTGGGTTGTTGTGCCTTATTTTTGAATTTGGACATACAAATTTTGTATGCTGTTCCCCAGGGGTCTTCGTTTGCTTCCTCACAGAGGAACACACTCAAAACACTTCTTTTTACTGCGGCCAATGGCTGATTTTAGAAACTTCTTCTGACTTTTTAATATTTGTCTGAGACTGCTTTCATTTTCTTCCCGTTGATTACGTTGTAGGCGGCGTCTAGCTGAAAGACAGAGCTTCCTAAGTCCAGCTATTTCTTCATTCCACCAATACGCTGGCTTCCGGTTGTTGTGGTGTACTCTCCTACGCATAGGTGCGTCGCATGCTGTGAACAATTCTTTTCGCACTGAGGATACTAAGTGCATGGCGTCTTCGCCTTGTATATTTACTGAACTCCATACCATCTCAAAAAGTTCGGCATCAAAATCGTTTTGTTTCCATGTCCGTTTTTGGCATGTGCTCCTGCTGCGGCGTTCCGTTCCTCCGGCATAGGAGACTTCAGCAATAATAGCCATATGTTCACTATATGTAAATATATCCGTCACTGCCCACTTAATGCGCCTGCTAAGACCGTCTTTGGCAAACATGAGGTCGATTATAGAGCCTTTATTTCCCTTTTGAAAAGTATTTTGCGTTCCGCTATTGAAGATCGTAAGACTCGTTTGGCCGAGGAATTCAAGTATCAGACGCCCACGATGGTTTGTGCGCCTACTACCCCAAGCGGTCGACCACGCATTGAAGTCGCCTGCGATTATAATTGGGGATTTTCCTCTGGTTTCTAGCGCAAGTTCCAGGAGGAAGTCTTCACAATCCCTAATTGAGATACTGGGAGGAGCATAGCAAAGTATATGCCTCGTATATTTTCCCATGTGAAAAAATTATGACCTCCGGAGCGAGACATAAATAGTTGACCTTTACATGACCATATTGCAGCCTTGCCAGATATTTCTGTAGTCCAGGTGCTTTTCGAACGCTGGGAGTATTGCTCGCTTAGTAAGGCGACATCAATATTTTTTTCAAATACTGTCTGTTTTAGTAGCTCTTGTGCTGCTACGCAATGATTTAGATTTAATTGCATTATCCTCATTTCCCTAACGATTTCGCCATCTCGAGATATTTGGGGCACGTAGTACTTAAGGCTGAGTGTGCTCCTTTGCAAAGCATGCAGCATGGATTGCTAGTACATGACTTCGCTACATGTCCACCTGCTCCACAACGTGTACATAGAGACGACCTGTCCACGGGGTTGGAACATTTGTGCGCCATGTGCCCAACATCTGAAGCAGCGGGGAATAGGGGAGTATTCCCGGAGGCGACATACAGACCACCCGATCTTTATTTTGCCTACGTTGAGCGCAGTCTTGGCGTCCTGGGCCCGCAGGCATAATACTGCTATTTGAGTACCGCTACGGGTCTTTCGCATACTCTTAACGTTTATTTTCCCAAGATTTTCTATTCCACACTCTTTTTGTATAGCTTCACAAATTTCTTCTGGAGAAGTTTTTTCATCTAAATCCTTACAAATAATCATGACATTGTGGGTTTTTGGTTGTATCACAGCCATTTCACCGACCACTCCTTCTAAGGCACTTTGGAACGCTTCGGCTCTCTTAACCGCTTGGTTTTTCAGCTCTAATAGCAGGTCTCCTTTCAACGTTTTTCTTATGTATGTGACACTTGAGCCCAATTCCTCTAAGCCACTGTCACCTTCTATTTTTCGGAGAATATCCGCGTATGATGCACCATCCTTTTTAGTAAGTATGATGGCGTCTGGCCTCGATCTGATTTTCTTTTCGAGTGGTTTTCGCTTTTTAACAACGTCTACCCAATCTTCGCCTGCGCTGGGTCTAACCGTTATATTGCCTTGCATCAATTTCGCTGCATAGCTGTAGGTAGGCTGCTTCATTTCACTTTTATTTTTCGGCTTTTTAGTTGGAGGTAGAAAGCCTATTGTCTCACGCATCCTTTTCGGGGTATTTACCTCTTTAGCCATAATTCTTTTGGGTAGGTTTCCGCCTTTCTCAGCTTTAGCATGTAGAGCCACTATGTTACTTACTAGGTCGCGCATAGCCTGGTTTATGTGCCTTTGGCCAGCCATCATGTTCTCCAGTTCTTTTATTTTACTACCCAATTGGTTAAAGTTTTGGGTAGTTTCGCTACTTTGTATTTTTTCTGAGAGTTTGCCACCTTCAATGATATGGTTGGCATTTCCGCATTCTCCTTTTGATCCAGCAGCGGCGGATAACTCACTTTTTCCATTAGGAGGCGTTCTCATAATTTTTGTGTTCCTTCTAAATGGATTCTCAGGGGTGCATCCACTACTGTTCCCAGAGGCCATTCCTCAATGAGAAAACAGTTGGAAGCTACTGACAATGTGTATGTTCAGTCACTGCCCCTAAAACCTTGCTTATATTTTATGTAGTTGGTAATGCCAAAACCAAAGGGAATACGAAAAAGGAGAAACGAATAGGAGAACAGCTGAGTGATCAAAAATATTAGCACGCGTTTTGTTACGACCGCTGTTTTCAGGGGAAAAATGATATATTTTGGTAAAAAAAACCACAAAATATGTGTGGGTAAGTGCAAATGAATTTTAATTAATAAAATACAAATTGTACTTATCTTATCTTATATTTAGTGTCCGTTTAGTTGGTCTAGCTTTCGAAAAGCCTCAGCAAAGAAATCGCTTACAATTAGTGGAAAAAAACTAGGATTTTTGACAAAACCCTGGACCGCACCAAAAACACAACCATTTCACTTGAAATTTCAACAGTGTATGTTTGATTGATTGTCGTTTCTTTTAAGTCGTTCGTGAGTTATAGTGTCGCAAACATATTTTACAGTACCACTACGATAAAGGCAAAAATGCATCTTAAGCCGCCAATAAGATTTGTGCAGTTTATGGACCCGATACAGTTTCCATTTCCACCGCACAACGATGGTTTCAACGTTTTCGTTCTGGTGTTGAGGTGGTCGAAGATGCGCCACGCTCCGGAAGGCCTGTCGTCGAAAATTGCCATAAAATTCCTGAATTAGTCGAAAGAGACCGGCATAGTAGTCATCAAACCGTTAGAAACCATTTGAAGAAGCTTGGAGTCACTAAGAAGCTCGATGTGTATGGGTGCCACACGAATTGATTCAATAAAAATACCGCAAGACTTTTTTAACAACCTAATATTTATTTATCTACGTACATTAGGGTGTCCGTTAATTCCCAAATCTATTTTTGAGTCTGCAGCGAAAAATTTCAGAGAAACTTTGTAGAATGTTCAATTTCCTACAAAAATAATTCGGTGCCGCAGCAATGTATTAATTGGTTTCGCAAAGAAAAAATTAATTGCAAAAAGTACGAAAACCCCATGTTATTTATATGGGAAATAAATCGTCGATGCGGCACTGGTTATTATCAATAAGAGCTCATATGGGTTTCATAATTTTTTTTAGGGCATTTACTAAAAATTTTGAGGGCGCTGCAGACTCAAAAATAAATTTGGGAAGTAACGGACACCCTAACGTACATATTAGTACTAGCATACATATTGTGATATTTTTTATGAATTGTTTTGGTTTCTGATGTTTAGATATATTCTTTTAATTTGTTAAGTACGCATTTATTTTTAATATATACATATATATATATATTGTTTTATGTTGTATATGGGTGATATAGGCCTACTGGGGAACACAGGAATATCGGTAACGCGCTCAGTGGTAGTGTGGAAATTGCAAAATGCCCAAAAGTGATTTATAAAATGCTCAATCTAATATTTTTCAGCAGTGGCATCATTGAAAAATGTTATAAAAAATGCGAGTTTTGACAGCTCTCTTTCGAATCAAAGAGTCTCGTATCATATTATTCACGGTGAGTTCATCCTCTAACCAACTCAACCCTTAACATTGCGATCGCTAACGCAGTCTTCCGTGGTCCGGTATCTTTACCTGGCAAAAGTGGTTAAACAGGAAATCACCAGTGTAGCAGAGGAGCGTCAACGTGTACGCCAGGACACGAGCGTACGCCTACACGAGCGTCGGCAGAAGTAGCTGAGCGTAGTCATCGTAGCACGCAAGCGCCAACGTATATGCCAGGACATCGTCATCGAAGCATACAGGAGCGCCGACAGAAAAAGCCGGGCGCAGTCGTCGTAGCAGAGGAGCGCCAAGATGTACGCTAGGACGATGTCGTCGTAGCACGGGAGCGTCAACGCACGCCGCAGGACATCGTCATCGAAGCCTACGGGAGCACCGGCAAAAGTAGCCGAGCGTGGTCGTCGTGGTACAGAGCAGCCAATCGTCTAGCACCCAAGAGCGCAGCAGTGCGAGAAACGGCATTGCCCTAACGGACCACTCTGAACCGTTACGCTGACACCACTTTCCTCGGGTGACGACATTACAACGCGGGAGACAATTTTGTAACTTTAATTAAAATTATAAGATGAAACAAAATAAAGTACGATTCGCAGAAGAGCCCCAATGTTTACAAATTTATTGTACCGAACCCTGGACACGACGAGTATACCTCAGTAAGTTATACTTGTAAGAAGCGGGGGCAGCAAAAAGCTTCGTTACAATTGGGGGCCCTTGGGACCCTGCGGTACGTATAATATCAGGAAAATGTTTAGCACGGAAATGGCAGATCTCATGAGGTTAGACAACGTGTCCAAGGAGCAACTAATCTCCTTCGCGCAGATTTTTGGAGTTGATCACATAGAACCACTCGGGAGATTCGTAAGTGCATAACTACACTGGCAGCCAAGGCTCACGAAGACCCCGAAATACAGTAGAAAACTTAAAAAAATGGAAGCTGCATACAAAACAAGTAAGATCGCTTCACGAGACGAAAGCGATCAGAAGACAACATTTCAACCAGATCAAGACAGAGGGACCGCGAGCACTTTCGCAGAATCATCACGGCTACAGCCACCACCAATAAACAGGTTACTTCAGCAGAACCACATTGTCACGTTCGCACCCATCATCGACCAGGTAAGGAAGTGGTCCGTGAAAGCGACGGTGGGCGCAATCCATTAGTGTTCGTTGAGAGATCAGAAGAGCTCTCCGAAGTGTACATGATAAATGTGGACATTTTCCGAGAACCATGCCCGAATTACTGTACGGTGCCACTCTCCAATGGTATCACAACTATAACGAACATTGGGAAAGTTGGACAACTTTCAAAAAGGACTTTCTGCGCTTCTTCTTACCAGCACGTTACTTCGAACGCCTTGAAGATAACATACGGAAACGAAGACAACTCGTGCGAGAAAAGTACAAGGACTTCGTTCTGGCTATTCATAATTTAATGAGACACGCTGGGTATAATCAGGAGAAGCGACTGGAAAGGATTTTTCGAAATAGTCACACCGAATATCTGCTCTACATTCGACGGCGAGATTTCGAGACGCTAGCCGAACTCATCACACTGACAGAAGAGTATGAAGGGATATGTTATAAAGGACAACGACGAGCAGTAGAGCCACCTCGACGCGATAATTGCAAGTGGGTCGTTACCACGTCCACCACAAAACCACGCGACGGTAGATGCGCATCGCCAGCAACCATCTACGAGCCGAGCCTCTAGGTTGGGAAATATATGCTTGAGATGTGGCCAGGAAGGTCACTATGTTAGGAGATGCCGTAATCCCAGGAAGTTATTTTGCAGGGAGTGTGGCCGAGCGGATTGCTAACCAAAGAATGTTGTCATCAACACCAGGGAAACGACCAAAGGATTCGCCAAATACAAGGCGCGGCGGACCCACGGAACTCAGCGCCGAACCGGGGTTTCAGAATATGGACGCAACCGGGAGTGGTAAGACGGTAACCGTAGCTAGCGAAATACTAATGGCTGATGGCACCACCAGCAAGATTTTCGACGCCGTGGAGACCAACATTCAACCCGGGCACACATCGCTAAAGGCACTGTTACACGTGATGCCCGGAGCAATTGATTACGCCATACTCGGATTGGATACACTGGGGAACATGGGAGCTATAGTATCCTGTGGAAGTTACCAGGTAGTGCTGAAAGCGTCAGATGCTCAGCAATCAACGGCCTCCCGCACCATGTCAAAGGAAGCCGTAAGAAATGTGATCCTACCTACGCCAGACATATATTTGCTAAAGCGCAGGATAAAGAGAAAAAGAAAACGTAAGGTTAAGTGCTGGAGGATCAATCGACTCGAGACCGTTAACCAGAGAAACGAAGCGGCCCGCATACGCTACTTCTTAGACGAGGAATTTCGAAAATTCGAACCCACCAATGCAGGCCATTCGGCAGCTGCTGTCGAAGGGATGTACCGAGCCGTCTCACATCTCACACAGCGCGCCGATTGTATTGGCGCGGTAGAAGAACGGTAAGTGGCGTTTATGCGTGGATTATCGTCAACTCAACGCCCGATATGTACCCGACGCATAGCCCTTACCTAGGATACAACACATACTTGACAAGTTACGAAGAGCAAGGTACATTAGTAGACTGGACCTCAAGAACGGCTACTGGCAGCCCCCATCTAACGTGAAAGAAGTACGTGAATATCGTGGGATAGCCTCCTGGTATCGTCGCTTTGTACCCGATTTCGCGACCATGAACCAACCGCTCAACACTGGAAATGGGGATCTGAGGAACAATCAGCATTTGAAAGCATCAAGCGAACGGAGGCTCCCATTCGGATTTCAGCAGACATTCACCTTGCAGACGGACGCTAGCAATATCGGCCTTCGTGCTGTGCTGATTAAGAAAATGGAAGGAGGCGAACATGTAATAGCCTACGCCACTCGAAAATTAAACAAGGCAGAGAAAAACTATTCAGCTACCGAAAAGGAGTCCCTAGCCATAGTCTGGGAAATTTGGAAATTAGAGAGATATCAATTCAAAGTGATAACCGATCATATGTTACTGAAGTGAGTTCCATAGAAAGCCCTTCCGGTCGTATAGCACGATAGGCTTTAGAATTGCAGCAGCATACATTCGACATCGAGTATTGTATTCGACTCAACCAAGTAGCAGACGCACTGTCCCGACAACGGCTAGACAGCATAAGGCAAGCAACGGCGATGGCTCCGCAATGTAAATGGTGGCGAAAGCGAGTAGAGGAAGTTCGTGCAAACACAGAAAAGTGCGCGAATTACATGGAAAAGGATGGCCAACTTTATAGTCACATTCCGTGTCGATCCCAGGATGAAGAGACTGTATCCTGGAAGTTATGTGTGCCTAAACCCCTCCGGACAAGGGTGCTGCAAGAGAACGACGATATACTTACCGCCGAACAGTAGTTCGAGTCGTCAAATGATATTACTGGTCAGGAATGTACCGCGACATTAGCCAGTACGTACGCCTGTGTGAGTCCTGCCAGAAGTACGAGGAAGGACCACAGAGACCAGCAGGGAAGATGCTTTCACAGGTAGCACAAGAACCGTTTGCCACAGTTTGCACCGACTTCATCGGACTCTTACCGCCATCAACCCATGGTAATACAATGCTACTGGTGTTTTTCGACCGCTTCAGCAAGTGGGTGGAATTAGTCCCCATGAGGCGCTCTACAGCTGAAGGACTTCATTGCGCATTCAGAGAAATAATCCACGCAAAATTTGGTGTTCCGAAGATCCTTAATTCGGACAATGGAATTCAATTTACTAGAACACTATGGCAATATATCTAAAAGAACCTTACCTTATACCCCTCAAGAGTATCCCACGGAAAGAGTAAGCCGTACGATCAAACGAAAAACAACTTAGCAAATCACGACAATAGAAATGGGACGATTTTCTCCCAGAGATCGCGCTCGCAGTAAATTCCAGCATCTCGGCCTCCACAGGGTATATCTCGGCATTTCTCGTATAAGAACGAAAACTGCGACTGCCAAGGACCTCTTCGACGAAGTTAATAGCGGCACAGGTATGATGCCCACCACGGCTGAAAAAAAGTACAACAGGATGCAGGAAGCTTTCAGAATCGTTCGACAAAACATGGAGAGAGCGTCCACGGATCAAGCCCACCATTATAACCTGAGGCGTAGAAAAATAACCCCCGCGATCGGAGAGCTAGTTCTCGCGAAGGCACTTATATCATCTCTTTAAAACGCGGGCGGTTTCGCCGCTAAGTTAGCCCCGAACTACGATGGTCTTTATAAAATCCTTAGATAAATTTCGCCAGTGATCGTACATATTCGAAAGATCGACCGTGACAAGGAGAAAACAGTTAACATCAGCGAATTGAAGTTGTACAAAACTGCCGCAGCAGTGTAAAATAGAAGAAGAAAAATTTTAAAATAAAAATAAAAATATACTTACATGCACATACATATGTCCTTTTTATTTAAACGAGCCTATCTACTGACCAAACGAGTAGATCGAATTCATTCGACCGTGAGCCGTCAGCGAGACTAGACAAGGAACAAAGAAAGCTCCCGAGGATACAGGCACTGGAGGCAGCGGGCTCTTCAGGCACCAGAAGTCCTAGATCAGCGCGCGCAGACGCCATGCAGGGAGCGACGCAACACCTTGCGCGACGCACAGGGGTAGCGACAGCAAGCTACGGAGCCAACGCTTGCACGGTCAACGTGCCCACCACCGCTACATCGCACCATGTCAACGCCACCACCACCGCGCACACCACCGACCACAAAGCCACGGCAGTTTCCGCAAAGGCTCGTAAGGTGTGAATAGCCATGAGGCGTACTATCGCAGTGCACGTAAGCACGACCCGCAGATAATATTGTACTGCAGCGTCGCAAAGAGCCAACCCGGTCGTGGCGAAATTTATCGTCGGCCGAGTCAGTAACAGCGAGGCGTCTAAATCAAACGATGCCACCATACCATGGAGATCGCCGGTGATCAAACTCTTACTTTTTCAGCGGGGCTAAATGGAGTCGGTCTATACCCTGCAGACGTACAGTCCCTGGAGAATGGATGTTGGCTGACAGACAGAGTCATCGATGCCTATGAAAAGCACCTGGAAGACGAATTTGGCCCAAAAGGTTCAATACTCAACCCATTTGTTGTCTAGCAACTGAACCAACCAGCAAGACGTGACGAAAATTTTCGCCGCATTCACCGCTGAATCCGCAACGGGGATACATTTGGACAGAGGGTAGTCCTAGCGCTATACAACACCGCTCATCACTGGTACCTCCTAGCTTTATCCAACCGCGAGCTCATGCACCACGTCAGCGACACAGTTACCCTCCAGATATGGGCGGCAGATTCCTGGGTGAGGGGTAAGATAACCCACGCAACCACGGCCAGGCGCGAATTCCTCCAGTGGGAATACAAGGAGACAGGCGGAGAAGGAAATTTCTAATATAGGGAACTGCTACTAGACGTACCCCAGCAAGAGAACACTAACGAGTGCGGTATCTATGGGCTGGAGAACATGAAGCGGGTAATGCGATACGTCGGACGAGGTGAAGTGGCACTCGGATGCATCTCCGAACCCTTCACGGCGAAGCTGGCAGCTGAAAAGCGAGCCCAGATATGTGCCACCTTCAGACACCACCATACCAACCCCGCGCCCAACGCAGTATTACCACAACCACCCGCGGAAGTAGAGCTGCCACCTGAAGGCATAAAAATTTCAACCGCCAACGCCAACGGAACAGCACTAGAGGCCTTCCCGGAAATCGCAGCTATAATCCGCAGAAGCCTTAAGGACCTCTCAGACGGCATAGGGAAGCACCGTCTGAAATTCAATACGTCCAAATACAAAGTGGCCATGTACCGGTGGGGCGTCCATATTAAAGCGAAGGCTACAATAACAACCATGACAATTGCAGGACTCTAAGGGGAATTTTTTGGGGAATGTTCGTTCCAGTATCCCTTTTTGTAGAGGTTTTGCGCAAAGGGGGAGGGGACTGGGGGCTTACTATTCCCCTCATTTGAAAGGTAATGAATGGAGCTTTTGAATAATAGCACCCTTCGCCCCTAGGACCACGGGGGGCTCTAGGGCAGCCCCCTGAAAATGGTGTAAAATCGTAGTTTTTCCATACAATTTTCACTAATTATTATAAAATTTATGTATTTTTACGCATAGAGTGACTCTATGTTTATTATTTTTATTATTTCAATGAATTAAAGTGGAAATCCACTTTATTTAAATAATAAAAACACTGACAAGTAGTTAAAGTACCAAGATAACCCAACCAGCCATTTATACAAGACCCCCTAAATAATAAAATTGGGTTTTCATTTGTATGGAGTTTTTTTTATTTTATGTTATACACATATACACCCCGTAACGAAATAAATGGGTATGTATTTTTTTTTTTTTTTTGTATTTCCCGCCTCCATAAAAATTCTACTATTACATCAGCAAAGTCTGCCGTATTATTACAATTATCCTTATAAAAAAATCTCTTCACTACACGCCAATGAGATTCGATTCTTTGGGTGTGTGTACCATCCTCGGCGATGAATGGATAGCCAGGGTCACTATGGTTATCCTTTTTATGGATGTAACCATACTCAGGGAGGCATTCATATGCGCGCCAAAAATCAGTCCTTATGGTTGTTCCTTCGTGTACATGCTTACGAATAAGAGAGATAAGGACCTCAGCGGAACGTACATTGTCAGTGCATACCTCCAGTCTGAGGTCCTCACTGCCATCCTCTATAATTCGCAGCACCCAATGCCCTTCTACGCGAATTCCTGAAAAAAAAAGAAAAGTATTTGAATAAACATAAAGGCATTATATATAAATTATTATTATTACCTTCGTTGTATTTGTGTTTCCCGAATTTACTTTCGTCAATCTGCACTACCTTACCTGGACCACCAATCTTTCCTTTGACTTCTTGGTGGTCTAACTGAAATATATGTAACTACCGCTTCCCTGCAGTAGCTATACCAGTCGGAGATAGTGCTAGATGACAATTTTTTTCCAACGCTCGCATAATCCTCTCTATAAATACCTTCCCGCGTAAAGCGGTGGGCAAAGCAATACATGAGGTAAAACACGTGGGGAATGCTTAATTAGACGCCTTCAAACCACGTGCCCGCTTCACTTGAAATAAGAGACTTTGCCCTACAATTGCCCCTAGTGCATTTAAAGTACCCTACTGGGTGGCGTTTACGCAATGCCATTTGGGTTTTGTGAACGGCACAAAGCCGGCTTTTTGGCAACTGGCAACAGACCGTATACCTCGGAAAATGATACACACAATTCATGTGAGCCCAAGTATTTGTCCATTTTCACTATATTCCACTGCTACATCATGGTAGCATCACGACACATTACTGCTGCAGCGCTCGAGGATGGAATATCATCATCTTTGATCGAAATTTGATATTATTTTATATAATACTGTTTTCAAAGAAAATTTCAAAGCTCCCTGAAAAGCGCCGCGGACGAACATTTGGAATAAAAAATCGCTCGATTTTTTATTCCAAACTTTCATTATATGGACGTAATATATTGCCCACTTTTCAGAGAGCTAAATAACGTATTATATTTACCTGATTGGTTATTTGACATCATTATAAAGTTTGAAAGCAGTTATTTTATTTAATTAATATATAGTATAACCTTAATTGAGCGTGGCCCTAAGGGAAGAAAAAACAGCCAGAAACAAGTCTAGAAAAAATATAAAATATACATATGTATACTTATAGGCGTATATCTTAGAGTTTTATTTTTAAGTAAAATGGTTATTGTAAATACAAATGTATACATACTTATAGGCGTAAATGTTAGATTTTTTTTTTAAATCAAAGAACCAGTGCAAATTAACAATGAAATGAATTGAATTTTGCACGGAATGCAAACCTCTCCGAAGTGGGAGGGGAGTGTGAGAACTGAAGACCTATACAGAATTTAGTCCACACAACCCATAAAGGCACATCCTATTGTTCACAATACCACGGAAAAACGACGCCACTTCTAGAAACACAAAAATATTGAGAAACCAGGCATGCAAATTAATTATACGGTTGGTGTTTCGTGGGCAACTGCCGTGGGCAACTCCCCGTTTCATTTTATTCTCTCTTCTTAAATACAATATTTTTCTTTAGCCTAGATATAAATATTAATCCTACATTCTAAGATGGTTGAGAATAGAAAACAAAGAAAGGAAATATGTTAATTAAAGAAAAACACTAAGTTTTGTGTTAAATATAATATATAAAACAACGTTTGGTTTTTTATTGAATATTAAGTTATTATATATTACCTCGTTTGTGATAATGGTTATGATGGCCGGTGGACGTCGTCTTGCTTCTCTCAGGTCTTCAGAAAAAAAAAGGTGACTAGCAGAATCGCTTGCTAAGCCATTGAGTGAAATCTAGCAGGAGTTTTTAATGAAACTATTGCCAGTTGAGTGAAAGTTATTAACAGCTAACTGGCAATAGTTTGTTATATACTCACTAGGGTTGGTAAAAAGAAATTAGGCACTGGCCCAAACATACCGGCCCTCTTGCGGTGAGCAACAAAAAAAAATTACTTGTCCATCGACCACCATAACCATGTACAAATTTATAGCACAATATTAGTATAAATAGAAAAAAATCATATAGTATAAATTCATTCATTTATTGTTATTTTTTTTTTTTTTTAAATAAAAATCAAATAGCGATAGACATAACTTAATGCTAGTACCGGACCGTACCCGAAAGCACCCAGCCCTGCGGGAGAAGCTGCCCAAACATTTGAGGCATGACTTGTTGGGTCATGATGCGGGAGTAGACATCTGCGCCGAGCACCAAACGTATCGGCGTCGACTTGTAAAAGTTGGGATCCGCAAGTTTTATGTGTGTGTACTTGGCTGCTATGTCGGAGTCCAACGTGGTGGTCGGGCTGATGCGCATATAATCATGCATTACCCTTGCATGCGTGGATATGCGGGCATTCGTCCCATGTCTGCCTCGCAGTACTAAGAGGCAGCCGTGTTGACCACCGACATGAGTCTGCACTAGTTGCAGTTCCCTTGCGAGATCGCGCGATGTAGGTGCGCAGGCGTCTATGAGAGCCCTGACGAGATGTAGGCGTCCTCTTGCCTCGATTTTTACAACCGCCGTGGGTGAAATGGCTGTCGTTGGCAGCAAGGAAGGAGTCAATATGCTGGCTCGATCCGTTAGCCCGGCTCTAAAGGAGCTAGCACGGTGAAGCTGGAGAGATTTGGTCTCCAGTCTGGTCGGGTTGTGCGCTTGGCGGCGGTGCTGACGGCGATTGTGCGAGCGACGTTCGTGTTGCAGAAGGGGGCGGAAAGTCCGGGTTTCCGTTTCTTCTCGCGGTGATGGGCGGAAAGGCCGTGTTTCCGCTCCGGTTTCAATTAATTCTCCCTCCTCCGGTTCTGGTTGGAGAGGCCTAGTCTCCGTTCCAGGGTCTGACGCATAGATTGAGAGAGCATCGTCGGAACTTGAGGTCATTTGTTCGCTCCATGGACGGTTTTGAGGCACTGCGGGGCGGCGACGGGTATTTTCCCCTATGTGCAGCATTGTGTGGTGCTTCTCGTTGCAGCGCCGGCACCGTGCGTCGCTGGAACAATTCGCTGCACTGTGGTTTACCGCAAGGCAGTTGACACAGTACTTCCCTATGAGTGCCTCCCGTAAGCGCTCTTCCAGGTTCTTGGCTCGGAAGGTCGAGCAGAGCCGCAATGGGTGCTTTCCCTTGCATAGCGAGCAAGAAAGTGGGCACCGATTAGGGTGTAGCGCCGCAGTCTTCTTCAAGGTACTGTAGCGAGTCATCTTCCTGAAATTAACCTGTTGACGATTTTTTGTTGTTTGTTTTTGCCTACCATCTAAGACTGATTAGGTGGCGAGAAAAAGTGCATAAATTATTTGATCGTGTGAACGCTATATTATATTGCATAGTGTGGAGGTGGCCTTATGGGGTGTGAAATGCCTTACACTACCATAGTGTTGTAAATAATAATAATTAAATAAAAATATTTTGTCTTTAGCATCAGATTTATGTTATCGTTATTGTTTTATTTGTCGGCTGCTTTCGACAAAGTGGCCTGCCACCAAAGGAAATGTTAAATACAATTTATTTTAATACTTATTTTCAATTCTTACATGTTAATAATTTCCTTCTTGCTCAGTAAGTTCAAGGGCAATGCATACATGTACTGCTGTAGAAGGAGACTTTCGGTTTGCAACTTCGTTATTTGCTAGCCAAACATATTTTTCAAATATGGCATTTGCAATGAATATTACCAAAAAAAAAATTGAATGTAAAATTCATAAGCATGAGTTATGCCTCATAGTTTGAAAAAACAGTTTTAGATTCACTGTTGTAAACTTTTAAGGCGGCGAATTAAAAACTGACGGCACGGTATCACCGCCAACCAGCCAACAACATCCTCAAACAAGAAGGGTTAAAACTCAGCCTTTGCAAATTCTGACGAAAAGCCACCACGCCCAGGCGATCCTGGTTGGGTGGCCCGTGCACGCGCACCCCCACCGTCACATAAGGACTACGTCCTACGACCGAAATCAACCGTCGAAGAAGAAATCTCATTGTCGACGCAGCGTAAACAAAATTGTTTCGAAATTTGCATCAATGGGCTTACCGGATTTCAAACAACCATATTCTTGACCATATTTCTGCTTCTGCGTATTTATTATCAAACGCCTTGTCGTTGCTTTAATTTTTCGGATGAAATTAAGCAAGACTTTTGTTGAGAGGAAGCTTTTATGTTTGGATGTGTTCTCCGAGAGAATCTCATAACGTATGATAACACTCCCAAAGCTCTCGGCAAACTAGAAAAACGGTCAAGAATGTCGTTATAATTCCCCTGTATTGTTGTACAAGCATGTAAACGTACCTCTTTTTTCCTCTATTGTCGTCTCGTAGTCGTTTTGTTGTAATTGCCACTTGGATTGATCTTCTTGCAGCCAAGAAGGTCCCTGAAATTATAAGGTGTTTTCCACCAAATCCTGTGCCATAAGTCCCCGACTGGCTAAGTCTGCAGGGTTAGATCGTGAATCGACATTATTCCAATTTGCGTTGCCGACCTTTTCTATTATTTTTGTCACTCGATGGGATACAGACGTTGAGTCAGCTCCAGATTGCTGACGACAGATTCAACTGTTTCTGCCAGTAATACGGCGCCGCACAGTTCCAGACGCGATAAAGATATAGTTTTGACAGGCGCTACTCTGGTTTTTGCTAATAGTAGGCTGACGAAAACTTCGTTGCTTGTCTTTACGCGCAGGTAGACAGTTGCTGCGTATGCTTTCTCTGACGCATCGCAGAAACCATGAATGGACACATCGTCCGTTGGCTAAAAGTGGACCCATCGTGGAATTTTAATGTTGTTTATGTACCTGTGGTTATCCATGAATGTGTGCCAACGATCCAATGTGGTAGGAGATACAACCTCGTTCCATTGTGTTCCTTCTAACCAAATGTGTTGCATTATTATTTTGGCTATCACTATTGTCGGTGCTAGCCATCCCAGTGAGTCGAACAGTTTGGCGATGTCTGAGAGGATAGCTCTCTTTGTATAGAATTCTGGGCTGAGTATTGGTTTTGTTTTAAAGTAGAAGAAGTCAGTAAGTGCATTCCACCTTATCCCAAGAGCCTTGACATCACTTGTGTCTTCGAAGTCTAAAAATTCCTTGTTGAGCAAGTGTTCTTTTGGTAGGCCTTGTAAATTTTTTTCACAGTTAGCTGTCCATTTTCTTAATGGGAAACCTGCCGACTCCAATGCTGTTTTTATTTCGTTTCTAGCTTTAATTGCAGCCTCTATAGAGTGTTCACCTGCTAAGACATCATCAACATACATGCACTTCCTGAGTATGTTTGAGGCTACTGGTAGTGAGCTTTCAACGTCGTCAGCTATTTGAAGTAACGTCCTTATTGCCAGATAAGGAGCGCAGTTGATTCCGAACGTTACCGTCTTCAATTCAAAAATATTGGTTTGCTCGGTCGGACGGTTGCGGAAAACGATTCGCTGGTACTTCGTCTGACCAGCCTTCAACAGGATTTGGCGATACATCTTCTCATTATCGCTATTGAAGACATATTTAAATAATCGCCATCGCAGAATTAAGATGGTCAGATCTGCCTGAAGAACTGGACCGGGGAGAAGGATGTCGTTCAGCGAAGTGCCGTTTGACGATGCTTGTGATGCATTGAACACCACAAGCACTTTTGTAGATGTGCTCTCTTCTTTCTTTACGGCGTGGTGAGGCAGGTAATAGTTGTCACTAGAGTCGGCTGTTTGATTGCTATGTATCTTGCCATATGACCCAGCGTACTGGGAGTACGCAATCTTTAAGGAACTACCTAAACTAATGTTGACCGGATAGTCTTTCCTGAATGGTAGCGATACAACGTACTTCCCATCTTCATTTCGCTTCGTTGTCTCTTTATAGAGCTCTTCACAATACCTGTCCTCCTCGCTTAACTTCCTTTCCTTGGACATCTCTTCCAATTCTCAGGACGAAGCTAACCACTTTTCCAGCGATATTTCGTTGTAATATGAGACGCAAGTGTTGGATGGCTTAATTGCATTAGCACGCCCCGTGACTATCCAACCGAACACTGTCTCTTGCGCAAGAAGTGATCCCAGTACGTTTTTGCGTATGCCATTAAGCATAATCTGTGGATAGACGTCGCCACCGAGTATGACGTCTACGGGTTCATTGACGAAGAACCTTTTGTCCGCCAACGTGAGATCTGGGAAAGCCTGCCGAGTTAGTGCACTAATATGGCAAGTCGGCAAGTTTCCTGTTAATTTCGGCAGAACCACCATGTTCGTTGTTATCGATATAAGTGGGTTAATTGGTGACCGCAACTCGACACAACATGATTCCTTTACTTGCGCAGATACGGTGTTGTTGATGCCTGACACCTGGGCATTTACCTTCCTAACTGGCAAGTTGATTCTGCGCTTCAGCCTTTCTGTGACGAAAGAACACTCTGACCCGGAGTCGATGAGTGCTCTTGCGGCATCAGTAACGCTGCTGTAATCTATGTTTATTTGTGCCGTTCCTAATAAGACACCTTTGTCGCTGTTAGCGAAGCACGACTGTACCTGAATCGTTGGCTTGCCTTTCGACTTGTTGAAGTTGCGTCTCTGTTGCGCTTGCCTGGACGTAGACGAAATCTCGTCCGATGGCGTAGATGAGCCTCTTTGGCTGCTAGGCTGCACTGTCCTCACATGTAGTAGTGTGTGATGCCGCGCATGGCACGTGCTGTAGTTGAATGCACTGGTGCATTGTGACACCGAATGTCCGATTTGCGATTGCAGCGATTGTTGCGCTTAGCGAACTTGATCCTATCCGCCGGTGCCATGTTAAGAAATATGGGGCAAGATCTTAACTTGTAATCTGCACTTTTGCACATCAGACATGTTGATTTCTCAACGCTTACTTGGAAGGCGCCGAGTCTGTTCTGATGGCTATTGTTGTTGTATTTATTTTGTGTGGGTGCACTGACAGGCTTTGCAGAATTTGGTGATTTTTTGGCACGTTCTTTTGCCTCTAAATCACGGTACCTATCCGTGAGGAAGTTGTCCAATTCCTCCCACTTTGATGTCTTTGTTTTTTTCTTTACCGACTGTTCCCACAGGGCCAATGTTGCTTGTGGCAGTCTCTTAGAACAAATGCGGATTATAATTGGATTCCAGTTCCCAATGTCCACTTTATTGGCTGTCAGGCAGGAGATGCAGCTGTTGACCTCCCGCTGTAGCCATTTTATCGAGCTTGAACACGCTTTGTCGATTGACGGTAAATCGAGCAGTATATCGACTTGGGTTTCGACTAGTATTCGCTCATTTTCGTACATGTCCGTCAAATCTTTCCATGCCGCTGCAAAACCTTCATTTGTACGAGGGCATTTGGACACAATAACCTTAGCCTCCCCTTGAGTCTTTTTGCTGAGGTGGTATAATTTCTCAACCGGTGAAAGACGATTGCTTTTGATGTATACGGCCGTGAACATATCTCGGAATGTTGGCCATGAAAGGTAGTCTTCTTTAAACATATCAGTATCGCAAGGCGGAAGGGAGTGGTTATTATCTACCTCAGCAGATTTTTCTGTGTCTTTGGGGGTTGAGAGGACCTCGGACATATCCTTCATTGCCCCCATGCAACGTAAGTATGTAGCATTGACCGCCTAACTTGAACTTCTTTTTTATGAGGGCATAATCTTTTGAAGACATGCCCCCTCTATTATTGAGTTCATCATGGGCAGCTTTCGCTTTGCACCAAATTTCTCTCAACTCATCTTGTTGCACCACAATAGCGTTTTTTGAGATGTCCTTTGATGCGGCACTGAATTCAGACTCGTATTCGATAACGTAGTCTACTAAGCGCATGAAAGCCCCCATGTTTTGTTGATAGAAATAAGAATTGAAAATAAAACTGAAATCTACAAGAAAAGAGTAATACTCAAGACTGAGCCGACTTTGGCCTAAAGAGTACGGCAATCGCATTGAAAATATCTCCCCAAGATTAAAAATTTTAATTACAGCACACCACTGCCAACAAAACGAGAAAATATACTTATGATTCAACGCTTATGCGTTTGTACGTATTATTATTATTATTTTTTTTTAATAATAATAATAATTTCAAGAAACAATTTTTGACTTTTGTAGCCGATATCGCAATATATCTGGCTTAATAATATTACTTTATTTGAAAATATTAATTGCAGCACACCACTGCCAACCAAACGAGAATCTATAATTATACGTAAGTACATGCCACTTTATTATTTTTTATTGATATATGTTGTTAAGTATTCTAAAAGTATATTCAATACACATATATATACATATATACATATGTACGTATACAAGCAACACTAAATCGGCAACATATAGCTACACTTTATATAGCTCGCCACCCAAGATATTGCTACGCCAACGAAAATCAGTGTGTCAAAAAAAAGTGCCTCAAAGTGAAAAGAGTGAAGTGTCCTAATGAAAAATGAAATACACTTAAATTTCCAAAAAAACAGAACAGAAATCTTGTGAAAATATTGTGGAAAATCAAAAATCAGTGCCGTAAGTGATCAGTTGTGAATTCAGAATCGAATTAGAAGTTGCACTATTGCAATTATCTGCTGTGCACAAAACTTTAATTTAATATCACCGCCGAAAAAAGTTAAGAAAAAAAAGAAAAATATGTGAAATAGTGTTACCGCACAAAATCCGGTAAACGTAACAGTGCACTTACGGATTTTTTTGTTTTTGTAACAATTTCACTAAAACACCAGCCACTTTGTTTCTTTTTTTTATATAAAAAGATTTATAAAGGTCACCAATATGAAAAAAGTGCTTTTAAAAATAACCACGTACCACAGTGGCATTTCGGCGGAAAAAATGGGATTTTTCCACTTTCCAATTTCAAAACTTTAATGATTTTGTTTTGTAAAGAAATATTTGGGTAAGAAAAATTCAACAACGTTTTTTATAAAAAGTGAAATTTTATAGTTAAAAAAACTAACAGAAGTCGTCGGAAAGTTATTCAATAAAATCAGATTAAAATTATTGTCCAAATTAAGAATTTTTTTTGTGTGTAAGTTTATAGCTATGGCTTTTCTTTTATTTTTTAGTGAAAATATAGCACCTACTTGTTTATAAAAAAAAATTTTATTAAAATTGGCCAAGTAAGCTAATTTTTATAATTTTTCAAAAATTATACTAAAAAATATCAACTTTTCATTTTTGGATGGAAAAAAACTTTATGTGCTTTGCCTTGCTTAGCCCTCTTACTATAAAAAAATGAAAGTTCCGAGTCTGTACTTTCAATTAAAAAAAAAAACAATCGCCAATTACCGTCCCTTTTAGTAACATCGATTTTAATTTTAAAAGTCACTTCCAATATTTAAATAATGGTCAATAAGACAAAAAATGTAGTATACTTTCAGGCTAAAAAACAAAAACTAAAAACATATAGTTTTCACGGCTAAAATATATTAAATTTCATTCATATACTTAAATAGTTCATATTAATATGAGTACTTTTTCGTTTTTATACAATGAATAAGCGAGGAGCTTATTAACAGTGATCGCAATGTTGATTCATTGACTGAATACATAAAATCGAGAAATTCAGGTGTAACTGATGAAGATGTTGCATATGTATGTGAAAATAAATATATCGCAGCGGTTTTTACCTTTATTTAATAAAAGGTGGATTGGCGTATCACAAAACATTGCTCGTTTTTTTTGGAAGCAATTCAGTTTGGCTTACAAGTGAGTTTTCGGGTAACTAGCGCAATAAACTATCTTATTATGTTTTTTGTTATTTTTAAGATGCATTTAAAGTAGCATTGCCATTCAGCTCCTCATGTGAAAGTAGAGCGAGGGGGAGAAAAACAAAAGCTTTTGAGGAATGTAGTGATCGCGCGAAACGGTATAAAGCTGCAGCCTTGGCGTCACAATTTCCACAACAACAACTTTCACTGGCAAGTGAAATGATTGGAAAGGACCAAACCCCACAGGTCTACATATATTGATTCTTCAATTGTATTATCATTAATAATTGATGTTGATTTAACAAAGATGCAATACAATACCATAAGAAATGTTTTGCAATCTGAAGGGTATAATATTCTTCCACCTTACAACAAGCTATCGACTGAAAAAGAAAAATGCTATCCAGAAAACATTAATGTAACGGAAATAAGCGCTTCAGTCAATCTTCAAAGTTTGTTGGACCACACAACAAATCGAATTTTCGAAACTTTTTCAACAGAAACATTGGAGTCACTGTCGCCGTACAACTACACTCTTACAAGCAAGTGGGGCTGCGATGGGTCCTCTGGGCATGCAGAATACAAACAAAATTTACCCAAAGATGTGAATGATGGCAGTATGTACTTACTCTCTATGGTCCCATTAATGCTGCAATCAGATAACAATATTGAGTATTGGCGTAATTCCAGACCTTCTTCAACTAGATTTTGTCGACCAATTTCATTTGAATTTGCAGGGGAAACAAAAGAGAAAGTAATGGAAGTTAACGAAAAAATGAAGTCAGATATTGTTGCATTGAATAGTACAAAAGTTGTTGTAAAGGGCAAGGAAATTAATGTATTACACAAGCTCCTTTTTACAATGCTGGATGATAAAACCGCTCAGAGAGTGACACATACTACTGCAGCGGCAGTATGCTACATTTGTGGAGCGAAACCTACTGAAATGAACAACTTAGAGTTAGTTTCCATGAAAACAATTAAACCTGAGGCATGTGAATTGGGAATTTCATCCTTACATGCTAGAATCAAGTTTATGGAATGCATTCTCCATATAGCTCATAATTTACCATTTCAGAAATGGGCTGCAACCTTCTAAAACAAAGAAATTAAAATACAAAATAAATTAAAAATACAAGCGGCTTTTAAAGATAAGATTGCGAGTTGATTTTGTTCAACAAGGTACAGGAACTTCTAACGACGGGAACACGTCAAGGCTTTTTTTTTTTTAAACCCACAAATGGTTGCGGATATTACTGGCGTCAGTGAAGAACTTATCGATCGATTCAGGATAATTCTACAAATAATTACATGTGGCGAAAAAATTGATAGTGACAAATTTAAATTATATACGTCGGACACTGCGAAACTGTTCGTACAAAATTATAGTTGGTTTTATATGCCTGTTACTGTGCACAAAGTACTAATGCATGGTGAGGATATAATGGATGCTGCCGTATTACCAATGGGAATGCTTTCAGAGGAAGCCGAGGAAGCCAGAAACAAAGACTACAGGAAGTATCGATTGATGTTTTCGAGAAAGTGTGATCGAATTTCCACAAATACTGATGTCTTCAACAGACTTCTTATAACTTCGGATCCTTACATAAGTAGCTTAAGGCGTCATTCGAACAAAATTTCCTTAGAACTAGATCCCATTGTTAAAGATATGGTGCCAGCATAATATTACAAATAAAAACTAACACAATTTTTCGCCTGTTACATATTCAATTAAAACATTGCATATTACATTGGATTTTTATCAAGGTAAAGGTATAAATAACGTCACTTTGCGTTTAAGTTTATTTTTTTTTCATCAGGAGAAGTCAATTAAGAAGTGTTCCGAATTTCAAGTCCCTAGGTCCAAAAATAAAAATTTTGGCAATTGCAGTTATGTGGGAGGTGGGTGTGGCGGTGGGCGGTTTTCCAAGATTTTTTAATTTAGCCCAGAGAAGTGTTTTTACAAAGTTTCATTTTTGTACGGCCACTCCTTCTATTTTTTTTCCAAGAAATGTATGGAGCGGTGCCACTGTGCGTACCTTTGATTTGAATAAAGTGGTGTGCAACGCCAAACTTTTATCTGATGAAAAATAAGGTGTTTGCTGGTCAACTGGTGTGCAGCGTCAAAAATGTTAGTGATGAAAGAATCCGGTGTGCGGTGTTTGCCTTGTTAGTTGGTGTGCAGCGCCAAAAATTTATGTAAAAAAGATGATTGTTTAAGATCCGGCTCGAAGGACCAATGATTATTCTCGAACTCTCGATGAGTCACTCGCGGACGATGCGTCGATGGTTGAGAATAGGAAACAAAGAAAGGAAATAGTATGTTAATTAAAGAAAACCACCAAGTTTTGTGTTTAATATAATATATAAAATAACGTTTGGTTCTTTATTGAATATTAAGTTGTGTTACGGATTGCCAATGCATTGCCCATACTCTAGTCACACTATTATAAGATTACAACACTCTAGCCACGCTATAATTGGAAAATGTGGCTTGGTTCTTACACCCTTCTTTTTTCGCAATCAACAAGTATACACGTGCACTTCAACAAAAAGCTTTTTATTATCGGCTAAATTAATTTGTAATCGAAATTGTAAGTAAATTAATTATAATAAAAAACAATCAAAACCAAAGTACAAAAAGTTGTATAAAGTGAGGGCTGATTCAATAGATCAATCCTCATGAAAATAAACGTGGGGTGCAACACCTAAAACCAATGCACTCAATATTAAACATTATGGTCCTTCGAGCCGGATCATCTCGCGTTTGTTCTCCGCGGCTTTTGTGCTTTCCGGTTAATTCTTTGTGACTTTTTTCATTTGATTTTCGGTACAATCTATAATACAGTTTTTGCGTGTCAAATCATGTCCGATAACGGAAATAGTGAGGCACTCAAGTCACAAATCAACGGTGCTATCCGCACCTACACTCAACGTGCCTGTTACGTCAGGACGACAATCACCTGTGCACTCGGATGTGGACGAGACAGGTTCTGTCAAATCCACTCGCTCGTCAAAACGTGCACAATCACCCGCACGGCTACCTGACGAGATCGTGCTTAAAGCCAGATCGCAAATCAATCGCGTTAAGGCACTCACTCTACACTTCAATCAAATCAATAATTTCCGGGATAAGGACAGCTCTGCAATCAAGGCGATTCTGCAATCAGCTGAGGAAGTACACAGGGGTTTCCTCAAAGAGCACTCGTTTCTGGAAGTTACCTGGCCAGTGGCACATCTCAATCACGAGTATTTTGCGAATGATGTTTACACACAAGAAGCAAGCATCATCTGCGATATTCGCACACTAGCTGTAGTCCGTCTTCAGCCAAGCGACACTCCTGCACCTCAGTCATATCGTGAAGCAGTACAGCCTCAGACAAAATTACCAAAGCTGCCACTGCCGAACTTCGATGGTGGTTACCAGCACTGGACCTCGTTCTGCACTCTCTTCCAGTCAATGGTAATCAACAACTTAGCACTCACAGATCTTGAGCGACTGCATTATTTGCGAGTTGCCGTTATTGGTCCAGCACTCGAGCTCATCTCACACATAACGGTTACTGAAACGGCGTTTTCAACAGCCTGGACAGCACTCAAAGAGCGCTACGGGAACAAACGAGTTCTCATCGACGCTCAACTTGCAAATCTACTTCAAGAACACTCAGCCACTCAAAAGCAGAAAGAATCTGCCGAATTTCTACAGCAATTTATCTCTGGGGTAGATTCAGCACTCAACACACTCGCACCTCATTGGCCAATCAACAGACAATTGGGATTGGTAGTTTATTCCACCATCAAGCAACTCTCAAGCCGCACTCGCAAACTGTGGGAATCCCCAGTTAGCAATCAAGAAACATATCCCACCTACACGCAACTCAAGGACTTTATCAGTCAGCGGGCTCGCACTCTCGAGAACACAGAGTCAGCTCGTCAGCAATCAACTGCCAGCACCTCAAGCAATCAGCAAAAACCAAAAAACTCACTTCATGCCACCGCACGCAAAACTGTCACTCAGCAAGACTCGTGTTATCAATGTGATTGCTGCTTTGGAGCGCACTTCATCACTTCATGCCAAAAGTTCCGCACTCTGTCACCTCAAGATCGCCATGAGGTAGCTATCCAACGACGCATCTGCAAGAACTGTATGGGTAGACACAACCTTGCATCGTGCAAAAGTTCTGCGCGGTGCAAGATTTGCAATCGCAATCACCACTCAATGTTGCACGAAGCAGCTACAGCAACAAGTTTACCAGCAGCTACAATTAAAATCGAGCCACGCAAATTCACTGACAATCAACAATAGGATGTTTGTGCAGCCTCCAATCACTCATGTCAATCCAACCTCTCAATTCAATCGTCACTCAACTCCGCCACGCACTCATCAACTGCAATCACTTACTAGCTATTGCAAAAGCACTAATCATCACGCCGATTCAGCAAATCAACGTTAGAATTCTGATCGACTCTGGGTCAGAAATTTCACTCGTCTCTGAACATCTCATCACGCAAGATTCAATCAAAAGACGCCACTCATCAGTTACCATCACGGGAATCGGCGGTAAGAATGTCATTACATCAAAGGGGTCAGCTGACCTCATACTCAAGGAAAGTTACTCTGACACAACTGTGCAAATCGTTGCTCAGATTCTACCAATTCTTACTGTCCATTCACCATCATCACGCACGTCATCTGAACCATGGACTAATTCACACCATATCAAGCTTGCAGATCCGAGTTTCTTTCTGCCACAACCAGTGGACATCATCATCGGCGCTGATTTTTTCGGTCGTATCATTAAACCAAACATCATCAGGTACCCGTCAATCACTCCAATTGCTCACCTTTCAATTTTCGGCTGGCTCATCATTGGACCAGCAGCACTCACATCAACTCAGCAGCCTCGTCTCTCATTCATCACCACCTCAAACACTAGACAAGAAAGCAATCTCGACGAGTTTCTCACTCGATTCTGGATTCAAGAAGAAGTTCCAGAGCAGTCGGTCAGTGAACTGACCCCAGAAGAAGAGCAATGTGAAAACCACTTCAAAAAGACACATCAACGAGACCAATCGGGGCGATACATCGTCCGACTGCCTATCATCTCAGAAAAATTGAATCTTGGAAATTCGTACAACTCAGCACATCGACGGCTACAGCAAATCAGCAAGAAACTCAACACCAATCAAGAATACAAGCAACTCTACACAGAATTCATGCAAGCCTAGGAGGATATGGGACACATGACTGCCGTATCAAACACTCCAACTTCACTCAATACTGACAATGACATTGAATCAGCTGATTTCACCACCGAGATGACCTTAGCACATGATACTTCGGTATCAGGAGGGTTGAGTCAGCTGTTAAATGTCACCAGCGTACTCAATCAGTATACTATCTGCCACATCACGGAGTGTTACGTCCCGACAGTGTCAGCACCAAACTCAGAGTCGTCTTCGACGGCTCGTGTGTCACCTCATCAGGAAAATCACTCAACGATTTTCTGCACATCGGAGCAAAAATTCAACTTGATATCACCGACGTACTTCCATACGTCCGACAACACCAATACATCGTCTCGACAGACATTGAAAAAATGTTCCGGCAAATCAAAGTACATCCAGACAACTGGGACTTGCAACGCATTCTTTGGTTCAATAATAATAAAGAGATTACGCCATATCATCTCACCACAGTCACCTACGGCACGCGATCAGCACCGTTCCTTGCCGTCCGAGTCCTTCGACAACTCGTGGAGGACGAAGGAAAAAATTATCCACTCGCAGTACCTGCACTCAAGTACGGCAGATATGTCGACGATATTTTCGGCGGAGCTGATAACACTTCTGAGCTAAAAGCAATAGCCAATCAATTAAAACAAATCTGCACGGCGGATTGTACTGGCACGCAAAGTCGGACAATCTTAGATTCATTATGAAAAGACACTCGGATAATCAAAACAAGTCCTCCAAACGAACAATCTTATCTGAGGTGGCTCAGATCTTTGATCCACTGGGATTTTTATCACCGCTCACAATCAAGGCAAAGATGCTGCTGCAGGAATTGTGGTTGCAAAAAATCGGTTGGGATCACCAGGTCCCGTCGAAAGTATTGCAATCATGGCAATCGCTGCAACTCGAACTTCAACAAATCGACACACTCAACATTCTACGCTGGATTAACACTTCAAAGGCCACGAATTGTGAATTCCACGGGTTTTGTGACGCATCTCAGCTCGCAATGGCAGCAGCAATCTACGTCACTGTCCACTCAGCATCCGGAGAGGCATTCACGACACTCCTTTGCGCAAAGACAAAAGTAGCACCACTCAAACGACTCACTATCCCACGACTAGAACTATCAGCAGCGCTGCTACTATCGAAATAAATAACTTACGTCAAAGCCACTCTACAAGTTGGCGCACAATCAACCACTCTCTGGACTGACTCATTAGTCACACTCACGTGGATTCGATCACATGCGTCACGCTGGAAGGATTACGTACGGAACCGAGTTGTCAACATCCAACAACTCACCACAGATTGCAACTGGCGGTATGTTCCGGGTAACCAAAACCCAGCTGACTGTGCATCTCGAGGCATCACTCTCGCTCAGCTATCATCACACTCACTGTGGTGGACGGGACCACCCTGGCTCTCAAAGTCACAATGCCACTGGCCTCGGCAGCCAGACACTCAGGACGACACCACTAGTCAAAAAGCTCGTCCAAGTCTCACTCTCGTCATGACAACCACTCAGCCGATTAATCAATGGGAATTGATCCACAGGTATTCAAATTTACGCACTCTCATTCACGTCACTGCTACAATTTTCAGAGCTATTGACACACTCAAACGAATACCGGGGTCATCTCTTGCCGCACCACTCACCCCAACAGACATTGAGAGAGCAACAATTTACTGGGCAAAGTCAACTCAAGCAGCGTATTTTTCACTCGAGTTGCATCAACTCAAGGCCGATCGTGCACTACCTGCAAATCATCCGTTTCACCGACTGACAGCATTTATCGACGAACACGGAGTCTTGCGAGTTGGTGGTCGACTCGCAAATTCCACACTCACGTACAATCAACAGCAGCCAATCATTCTGCCAAGACACTCTACACTCACATCATTAGTCATCTACAACGCACATCTCCGTACTATGCACGGTAGCACTCAACTAACGATGGCAGAAGTTCGACAATCATACTGGATTGTTGGTGGAAGACCAGCAATCAAAATACTCATACTACGCTGTATGAAATGTGCTCGCCACAGGGGTAAACGAGCACAGCAACTCATGGGCCAGTTGCCCACAGTAAGGGTTCAACCATCAAGAGCATTTCTCCACACTGGTGTGGATTATGCTGGACCAATCACAATCAAATCATGGAGAGGCCGAGGCCGAGGCGCCAAACAATTTAAAGGCTGGATCTGTGTATTTGTTTGTATGAACACATCAGCTGTGCACATTGAAGTGGCAACTGACTACACTTCTGACACATTCATTGCTGCGTACAGACGGTTCACCGCACGCAGAGGCATCTGCCACACTCTTTACTCAGACTGCGGCACAACATTTCTTGGTGCAGATGCCACACTCAAAAAATTATTCACTCAAGGATCATCAGAATGCACATCAATCGCTTCACTCCTACTGGATGACGGCACTCAGTGGCAATTCAATCCACCTGCAGCACCGCACATGGGCGGCAAGTGGGAAGCAGCAGTAAAGTCAATCAAATTTCATCTCACTCGAACACTTGGGAACACATCATACTCACTCGATGAAATTATGACTTTACTCACACAAATCGAAGCCATCCTCAACTCAAGGCCACTAGAACCACTCAGCGATGATCCTGAAGACCTCGAAGCACTCACGCCAGGTCACTTTTTGATTGGCCAAGCACTCACAACGCTTCAAGAACCCACTCTACAACCAATCAATATCGCGCGACTATCATGATGGCAGATGATACAGCATCAGCTTCAACAATTCTGGAAGCACTGGTCAACATCATACTTACAACGTCAACTCGCTACGACGAAATGGTGGCACCCAAATAAACAGTTAGAAATTGGCTCACTCGTACTACTCGCTGACGAGAGGTTTCCGCCTTGCAAGTGGCCACTTGCAAGAATCACTCAACTGCATCCTGGCGGAGATGGATTCACCAGGGTTGTTACACTTAAAACTGCAACTACCACTCTCGTCAGACCGATCACAAAGTTGGCAGTCCTTCCACAGGGCAACAAAATCAAATCAGAAGCACGCTCCTGATGGCGGGCGGAATGTTACGGATTGCCAATGCATTGCCCATACTCTAGTCACACTATTATAAGATTACAACACTCTAGCCACGCTATAATTGGAAAATGTGGCTTGGTTCTTACACCCTTCTTTTTTTCGCAATCAACAAGAAAGTATACACGTGCACTTCAACAAAAAGCTTTTTACTATTGGTTGAATTAATTTGTAATCGAAATTGTAAGTAAATTAATTATAATAAAAAACAATCAAAACCAAAGTACAAAAAGTTGTGTATAAAGTGAGGGCTGATTCAATAGATCAGTCCTCATGAAAATAAACGTGGGGTGCAACACCTAAAACCAATGCACTCAATATTAAACAAGTTGTGATATATTACCTCGTTTGTGATAATGGTGATGATGGTTATGATGGCCGGTGGACGTCGTCTTGATTCCCTCAGGTCTTCAGAGAAAAGTGAAGAAAGATGACTAGCAGAATCGCTTGCTAAGCCATTGAGTGAAATCTAGCGGGAGTTTTTAACGAAACTATTGCCAGTTGAGTGAAAGTTATTAACAGCTAACTGGCAATAGTTTGTTATATACTCACTAGGGTTGGTAAAAAGAAATTAGGCACTGGCCTAAACAAATTCAATGACTTACATATGTATATGGCTCTTAATTGCTTCCGATAATAAAAAAAAACTACAAATAATATTACAGTTGGAAACATACAATAGTTTAAACGTAGATTTAAAATGTATTAGCCTTTTGAGGTATGACGCCATATATTCACATTTAAGAGTGCGTTGTCATAAGTATATTGCTTCTCCGTTAATGGTATAACGAGGATTTGCTTAATGATTAAATGTTTTAAAATTTAGTTTTGGAAAATAATAGAAAACCGTTAATTTGGCAACAACTACCAAATAAAAAATAAAACAGTTGAAAAATTAGCAAGCAACAAGCATGCGACTACAAAATGGCGAACGTAAATCATTTTATGGTACGAAGTAAGACCAAAAAGATTCACCAAAAGTAAACGTTGCATAAATTTGGGAGCGTTGGTTTTGCAAAGTTTCCATGAGTTTCAAAGAGGAAACCAGAACTGAAGTAAGAAAATACTTTGAATGTTAAAGTGCAGAAAAATAAGAAGAGCTGAAAACGAATTGTTATGCTGCTGCAGCCACCCACCAACAATAGAGAGTGAAGATGGGGATACATTAGATGTAAGAATCATAGTACAATGAATAGTAAAGTTTGTGATAAATATTTGTTTTGCTATCATTGATAACATTTAAGAAAAGGTATTAAAAAGTATTTAAAATTTCAATCCAATTTGTTTGTTTCTTCCTAGTTTTGTCTGTGTTTCCTGTATTCACGAGGAGCAATTATGGCCATTCTTTGTCTGGTTAGTTGTCTTCGAGCACCTGTAGAGTCAGGACAAACATTTTTGCGCGACGTGTTTCTGTGAGTAGTGCAAGCCGAAAATGCGGCGTTCGTTAGAGCAGAGGTACATACGTGATGAAATTCGAAATTGAATTGTCAAAAAAGTCTTGCGGTATTTTTATTGATTTTTTTTTTTATTGAAATTGAAATGAATTTTTGATGAATCATGCCCAGCTCTTGACCAATTCAGCGATTTTATCGCAATTTTCGACGACAGGCCTTCGTGGCGCATCTTCGACCACCTCTATACCAGAACGAAAACGTTGAAACCATCGTTGAGCGGTGCAAATGGAAACTGTATCGGGTCCATAAACTGCACAAATTTTATTGGCGGCTTGAGACGCATTTTTGCCTTTATCGTAGTAGTACTGTAAAATATGCCGTATTTTCTCTTTATTTCGCTCCATGTTTGCGACGCTATAACTCACGAACGACTTAATAGAAACGGCGATCAATCAAACACGTGTTAGCGCGTGAAATGAGCTTTCTAAAAAGGTATAGCGATGCGACGAATAAAACTAGAACTACGCGCTTTCAGCGCCAACTAGCGAAAATACCGCAAGACTTTTTTGACAACCTAATATATGCATGTACTTATGTGCATATAAATAAGTACTAATAGTGTGTACTATAATATTGATTTATCAAGTAAATCATACATTCAAATATACTGTAACGAAGCTTTTTGCTGCCCCTGCTTCTTACAAGTATAAATTGCTGAGGTATACTAGCCGTGTCCAGGGCACGTTACAATCAATTTTTAAACATTGGGACTCTTCAACGAATCGTTCTTTAATTTATTTAACTTACATATATTTTAGTTTAAGTTACAAAATGGTCTCCCGCGTTGTAATGTCGTCGCCCGAGGAAAGTTCTGTCAGGGCAACGGTTCAGTGTGGTCCGTTAGGGTAATACCGTGTCCCGCTCTGCTGCGCTCCTGGGTGCTAGACGACTTGCTGCTCTCTACCACGACGATCACGTCAGCTATTCCTGACGGCGCTCATGTAGGCTTCGATAACGATGTCCTGGCGTACACGCTGACGCTCGCGTGCTACGACGACTACGCTCGGCTACTTATGCCGGCGCTCGTGTAGGCTTCAGTGACGGTGTCCTGGTATACACGTTGACGCTCCTCTGCCACGCTGGTGATTTCCTGTTTAACCACTTTTGCCGCGTAAAGATACCGGATCACGGAAGACTGCGTCAGCGACCGCGATGCTAAAGGTTGAGTTGGTCAGAGGATAAACTCACTAGCAAGCTCACCCTTTACAGACGGCGTTTACAAGTCAGGGTACCAAGACTTGCTAGAAAATAAACTCACTGCGTAGTCTGATGCTGAACGTGTGTACGCTGTCACAGTCTCGTGCTGACTTCCTGATCATCGGCCATCTAACTCCCCACCAAGCCTGTGCTGCGAGCTAACACATTCGAAACATGTTGCGTTGGGAAGGCGTGTGTTGCTGGGACTGCGTATGTTGCTGGCAGTGGCGTGGTTTTGTGGACTAAATTCTGTATAGATATTTAGTTCTCACACTCCCCTCCACTTCGGATAATTTTGTATTCCGTGAAAAATCAATTCATTTCATTGTTAATTAACAATGGATTTTTACAATCAAAAAAGTTGTTACTTTACAATAGTTATTAGATATAGCAAAAATCTAAGATTTACGCCTAAAAGTATAGATACATTTGTACTTACAGTGGTCATTTGGCTTAAAAAAATTCCTAAGATTTACGCCTATAAGTATATGTACATCTTATAAATACATATGTATATATGTATATTTTTTTTATAGACTTGTTTCATGTTTGTAATTATTTTTTTCAATTAATGTCAATTCAATTTTTATTTCAATTAAGTTCAATCGATTTTTTTTCTTATAAATTAATTTTAAGTTTTTTTTTCTATAATATACCCTAAAAGTGTTTAATAATATAACTTTAGGGAAGGATTTAGTATACCATCCCAGGATTTCAAGGATAAAAAGGATAGAGGAGATTATCCTGATCAAGGATATATATAGCCGCAGGAAGCTTATAGTTTCCGAGATATTCGCGCTTAAAGTTGAAAATTTGCAATATTTTGATCACATATTTTCGATATATAAAATTAATTTTTCACTTATATTTTTCACTTTTATATACACTAACACATCACTTATTCATTTGCACACATTTATTTTATATACTATAGTGCAAAAATTGCTTTTAATACACATTTCAATTATTGTTGAATTATTATTATTTTAGAATAACAAACGAATTACAAACTGTCAATTAATCAGTGTTACCTTATCGACATCATTTGTAAAATAACTAAATGAAATAAAGGAAACAGATTATACCCCAAATACGAAAATCAACAACCTATAAAAAAAATAACCCTGATCGGTCAAACAAAGAAATTATTTAAATTTAATAAAACAAACGTGTATTAAGGCTTGTATATAAATTTTATTGCCTCTAATAATTTAACAAAAGGAGCCTCGTGTCTGTTGGCCACATTTTTCCGCCAAACGTACTCTACAATTAAATCGGCGAAGTTTTCCGGATTGTTGTGGTTGTCCCTCGCAAAAAACCTTTTTATTACACGCCACTGTGATTCAATACGCTGCGTATGCGTTCCATCTGCAGCCACAAATGGACTGTCCGGATCGCTATGGTTTACTTTTCGGTGCTCATACCCGTGATTCGCCAAACCATCGTACGCTTTCCAGCAATCCGTGCTAATTATAGTCCCTGGCGCAACATGCTTTTTAATCAGGGGTATGAGCACCTCCGCAGATCTAATATTTCCTGGGCATACCTCCAACCGCAGGTCGTCGCTCCCATCCTCAATCATCCCCAACACCCAGTGACCTTCCACACTCCTGCCTAAAATGAGAAAAACTTATACATAAGTAATTACATATAAGTAATTAATATTTTTAACCTTACCTTTATTATATTTCCTTTTCCCGAATTTGCTCTCATCAATTTTTACCATTTCGCCAGGGCCACCTATTTTACCTACTGCCTCCAGATTTTCCACTTGGTATAAAACTACCGCTTCGCGACAGTAGTTATACCAGTCACATATGGTAGCGCTAGATAATATAGGTTCCCTGACAATGCTGTTTTTTCTAACTATCTCGTGCGACCAGTGCGATGCGTAGCAAAACATTAAATAAAATACTTGTGGCAATGGTATTTTAACATTTTCGAAAAAGGTGCCCACGGACCGAGATATTGCGGAACGCGTTCGGCAAGATCCTTTTCTGCACCTAAACGTACCGACGGTGCTATTTCCCATCACGGAGAGCACCATCGGCAGTCTATGCACCCTACAAGTCCTTTCCTTAGCAATCAGACCCTCCTCTTCGCAAAACGATACGCAACTCTCCTTCGATTGGAATTTGTGGAATATTTTCCCAATATTCCACATTTCCTTCACCTCCGACACGCTCAATTTGTTTGTTTTACAACCACGAATAGTCGCTTGTTCTACATATAATTGTAACAAAGTATGAAGTAAACTGATTTAAATATTCTTTTCAATATTTAATTTATTATACCTGATGAGTTATTTTCCATTTTCTTTAGAAATATTTCAGAAATTTTAATAAAAAAAACGTTCACGCAGCTTATTTTTCAAATACGAAATAATTATAAAAATGACAAAAAAAGCAACGGTACTTTGCTCTAAACATAGCAGTACTTATATCCGTTATATCGCATTGATGTAGGAGTGTTTGTTATACCCTCTAAGACATTGCTTCGGCCGCGCTTCAAAAAAAAATAACTATGGTCGGTCCAACACAAGGGTGTATCAAATTCTTTTCGTGTAGAACTCCTCTTTGCGTGGGCGGCCTTCGGCCGCGCTTCAAAAAAAATAACCCTAGTCGATCCAACACCGGGGTGTATCAAATTCTTTTCGCGTAGAACTCCTTTTTGCGTGGGCGGCCTTCGGCCGCGCTTCAAAAAAAATAACCCTGGTCGGTCCAACACCGGGGTGTATCAAATTCTTTTCACGTAGAACTCCTTTTTGCGTGGGCGGCCTTCGGCCGCGCTTCAAAAAAAATAACCCTGGTCGGTCCAACACCGGGGGGTATCAAATTCTTTTCGCGTAGAACTCCTTTTTGCGTGGGCGGCCTTCGGCCGCGCTTCAAAAAAAAATAACCCTGGTCGGTCCAACACAGGGGTGTATCAAATTCTTCTCGCGTAGAACTCCTTCTTGCGTGGGCGGCCTTCGACCGCGCTTCAAAAAAAATAACCCTGGTCGGTCCAACACCGGGGTGTATCAAATTCTTTTCGCGTAAAACTCCTTTTTGCGTTGGCGGCCTTCGGCATTGCTACAAAAAAATTTCCCTTGTCGATCCAACACCGGGTGTATACATTTTTTTTCTCCCGTAGAACTCATTTTTACATTGACGGCCTTCAGGCCGCTTAAATTTTTAATATATTTTTTATAGTTTATCAACGATAATGTTTCCTGTATTTAGGGTATAATATTTCCTTATATTTATACCCTGAACAGGGTATATTAAGTTTGTCACGAAGTTTGTAACACCCAGAAGGAATCGTCGGAGACCCTATAAAGTATATATATAAATGATCAGTATGTCGAGCTGAGTCGATTTAGCCATGTCCGTCTGTCTGTCCGTCTGTCCGTCTGTCTGTATATATACGAACTAGTCCCTCAGTTTTTAAGAAGCTGCACATTTGTCGGAACGGCCGATATCGGACCACTATAGCATATAGCTGCCATACAAACTGAACGATCGGAATCAAGTTCTTATATGGAAAACTTTCACATTTGACAAGATATATTCACGAAATTTGGTATATATTATTTTCTAAGGCAACAATGTAATCTCCGAAGAAATTGTTCAGATCGGTTGACTATAGCATATAGCTGCCATACAAACTGAACGATCTGAATCAAGTTCTTGTATGGACAACTTTCACATTTGACAAGATATATTCACGAAATTTGGTATATATTATTTTCTAAGGCAACAATGTAATCTCCGAAGAAATTGTTCAGATCGGTCGACTATAGCATATAGCTGCCATACAAACTGAACGATCGGAATCAAGTTCTTGTATGGACAACTTTCACATTTGACAAGATATATTCACGAAATTTGGTATATATTATTTTCTAAGGCAACAATGTAATCTCCGAAGAAATTGTTCAGATCGGTTGACTATAGCATATAGCTGCCATACAAACTGAACGATCTGAATCAAGTTCTTGTATGGACAACTTTCACATTTGACAAGATATATTCACGAAATTTGATATATATTATTTTCTAAGGCAACAATGTAATCTCCGAAGAAATTGTTCACATCGGTCGACTATAGCATATAGCTGCCGTACAAACTGAACGATCGGAGTCAAGTTCTTGTATGGACAACTTTCATATTTGACAAGATATATTCACGAAATTTGGTATATATTATTTTCTAAGGCAACAATGCAATCTCCGAAGAAATTGTTCAGATCGGTTGACTATAGCAGGGATGGGCACATTAGCCCTCAGTGGCATTTTGCCCGTGCGGGCACGAGTGCACATTTTGAGGGCTAGGTGAGGGGATCATCGCGGGCAAACATGAAGAGGGAAGTGAGAGCAACGTTTTACCACTCCATATTTACAAATGAGAGCAACGTATTTTCCACCACCATTGACTGATCTATCACATGTACAGTGGTGTGAACAAAATAGAAACAACCATAAGGTGTTGTGAAGTTTTAAAATATGCTGTTTTCTTATTAAATAAAATTGTTTTTAGATACAAGTATAACTTATATATTTTTTCCTAACAGTGATTAAAATTTCCCACCATGCAAAGGTAAATAAAAACAAATTTTAATGCGAAACTCTAAACTCTGCAAATTATGTTTACCCCTTTTTTGTTCACACAACTGTACAATTCCGATATGAAGTAAACTTCCACCCTTAAATTTGTGTACAATGTCAGTATTGCCGCAACCACTCTGCGATGAACATCAAGTTACGGAGGAATGTAATTCATTTTTTTCGCAATTTTCCTCAACTTGTTATGCCCTTCTCTCCGTAAACTGATATTCCCCTCATCTAGCCCCCGTGCGCACTTTGCTAACTTTGCGGGCTAAAAATGTGCCCATCCCTGGACTATAGCATATAGCTTCCATACAAACTGAACAAATAGTTACTAACAGAAATGCACCTGTGAAGGGTATTTAGCTTCGGTGCAACCGAAGTTAACGTTTTTTCTTGTTTTTTTTGTTTTAGTTTGTAAAATATTTCAGTATGGTAACACTGATTACACGAAACATTTATTTTTACAAATGATGTCGATAAGGTAACACTGATTATTTGACAGTTTGTAATTCGTTTGTTATTCTAAAATAATAATAGTTCAACAATAATTTAAATGTGTATTAAAAGCAATTTTTGCACTATAGTATATAAAATAAATGTGCGCAAATGAATAAGTGATGTGTTAGTGTATATAAAAGTGAAAAATATAAGTGAAAAATTAATTTTATATATCGAAAATATGTGATTAAAATATTGCAAATTTTCAACTTTAAACGCGAATATCTCGGAAACTATAAGCTTCCTGCGGCTATAACCATATATATCCTTGATCAGGATAATCTCCTCTATCCGACCATACCCATTTTATTCCCGAAATCCTGGGATGGTATACTAAAGCCGACCCTAACTTTAAAAAAAATTCCCTTAGGGTCCTTCAATTGTCGTGGTTGTTGTTGTGGCCTTCGCTTTAATATGGACGCCCCACCGGTACATGACTAATTTGTATTTGGACGTATTGAATTTTAGACGGTGCTTCCCTATGCCGTCTGAGAGGTTCCATGGTCTCCAGCACGTAGACGGGTGGAAAAAGGTAAGTAAATTTCAGTGAAAATTAGACTGCAAACAAACTTATTTCTATATGTTATAACTGAGTGGAAGAGTGAAATCAAAAGAAAATTAGCACACAACAAAATTGAGAGTCGGGCAACAGGAGGTGGACCATTTTCTAAATATCAGCTCCCTCCAAACGAGGAAACTATTGTGCGTCTTTGTGGCATTTCTCAAACTATAGAAGGCATACCAGGCGTTTCTCTTGACACCTAACCCGTAAATGAGAATTTAAATATAACAATTGCAGGGGTGAATGTAGATTTGTCTTCTTGATCGCTAGAGCAACAAAATATGAACTTAAGTTATAATGGATCCAATAGACAAAAAGATGCCGACGATATACCCTCCACGTCACAAGGACATCCCGAAATAAATGCTAGTGTACCTAGAAGGCAAAAATTAGAGAGTACAGCAGATCGCTTAAAAATATTTTTAGATGAGGAAGATAAAAAAATGGAGATATATTGAAAAAATTTGATCAGATATTGCTTAAAGCTATTGTAGAAAAAAATGAGATTAAAAAAGAACAACTAAATCTCGAAATTCTCAAGTTTGAACACAAAAGACATGCATGACATCTACTATTTCTTTTGATCGGTTTCAATTCTGATTCTCGGCAACTATCAGTATATTATTCAATTAAAGATCCTGATTGTGAAATATACTTAAAGTACCTGAATTTATAATTTATGACTGATTTTAGTTTAGTTATGAAGACTGTTATATTTGAAATTAAGAATTAAATCCATTGAGTTACAAAGTATTTGCTAATTGTCTCTTATTCTCCGTCCTTCGCTCTGCATTGAACCATTATCGGATTGGAAAAATTGTCCTCGTCAGTCTCATTTGCAAGAATTACTTTTTCCTGATTATACTCAATATTGTAATGTCTGTAGATGTTGTGTAATTCACAACAGATGTTTACAATTTTAACCACTTTTTCAAGGCGATAATGTAACGTGGACATTAAACAGCGGAAACGTTAACAAAAGTGGTTCAATTCCCAGATGAAAGCATCATGACTTGAACCGGGATACCGCGCATCAATGGCACGTATTTGAATATCGTTGTCACAAATTTTTTGAAAAAATAAATACATACATATGTATATATGTAAATAGGTTTACAAATATGTTTAAATATTGATTTATTTTTTATACTTACTATCATCGCATTTATACTAAAATATTCCTTTCTGTTAAAATATACATAAATGCCCATTATCAGGTGGTTTTATTATTTTTATATGTGTTCCATCTATACAGCCGACTATTCCGGGTATTTTTTACTTTCCAAAAACGTGATTTCTTGAAATCAATTTTTCGCTTTCATCCATAGAAAGTTTTACCCACTGACCGCAAATGTAATGCTCTAAGAGGCACATCACTTTTATTAAAATCTGCGACACCGTGCTTCTTGCCAAACTGATACAAGAATCACGGCCTGCTCCCCGTTGGTAAGCCCCTTCTGCTAAAAAACGCAGTGTTGCTGCCAATTGAATTATCGGTGGAATAGTCGACGGCTGCAAATGTGGTTCTATGCTATTTAACACCATAATAAATGCGTCTTTATTCAGCCGATAATGGGATATGAATCTGTATAGTAAGCACGTAGAGTAACACACAAGTAAATACAAGATAAATTCTACTTACGAGTCTCCTGGAGCATCAAGTGGATTACTATGATTCCTTAATATTTTACGTTTAATTTTTTATTTCTTTCTTCCTCTAATAAAAGAAAAGCTAATATTGCCGAACTCATTTCAAATTTTATTCAAATTGCATTCACAATATTTGTCACATTAGTAAACAGCTGATTCGAATATTGGTTTTGCGTATATTCGAAAAGACGAAAATCTAACCAGATTCTGTGACACCATCAAGAATGATAGAATATAAGATTACGACACTAGTTTACAGTTAGTTTTTTTCGGTTTAGCTCTTGACAATTCTTACAAAAACAAATACATTGTGCAACAATTTCGTGACGTCACAGTTTTGCGTTGAGAAGAACAAGCATAGAAATGCATACAAATTGTAAACAGAAAATGAAACACTTTTGGAAATTCCCAAAATAATATTAATTCATTCGTCTTTGCAGGAAAAATTTCAGTGGAATGTTTAGAATATTGTTGCGAGAAAAGATATAAGTAGTTTTAGGCACATCCACAATAAATAGAGTGTGGAAATTGTTCAAATGAAGAAAACCAGTGAAAGTGTACTGTTGTATTTATTTAAATTTCTAAGCATTAATATATTAATTTTTTAAAATATGTGCAGTGGCTTGTTGTAATAATTATTATGCAATTAAAGGATCGAAAACGAGTTTTTCCATTTTTCCGGCCGATTTAAAAGTTGCCAAAAAATGGGTGTTATTTTGCAAAAGAAATGATATATTTAATACTAAATCCTCTTTAATAAAAATATGTTACAAATATATCTTCAATATAATTTCACAATTCTTTTATCATAATTTCATACATCTGATACATCTGAACTTATAATATATGTATATATTTATATACAACACAAGAAACGTCTTCTCCATTTGAATCACAACTTAATAGACAATTTTATTATCAATAGGCCGATATATTTCTTTAGAAATGATTCAAATCTTTTCACTCAACAATATTTAATCGCTTCACAAAAACTTTTCATTAAAATCGAAAGAATTAATAATATTTTGCGAATTTACAAAAGTGTTTACTTTTCTGTTTACAATTTGCAAGCCATTTGACAGTTTTTCACTCTTGTTCTTCTCAACACGGAACTATGACGTTTCGTAATGGCGGTCGTCGTAATCTTATATTCTATTATTTTTGGACACCATTTAAAATCAGAATTGGTTTGAAATTCTGTCAGCTAAGCAATTCTGACAGCTAAGCAATTTTGTCTTGGATTCCACAACACCCCTGATAAGTTTTTTTTATAATTTTCTTACACGTTAAAAAAAAAATTTAAAAGCAAACAACCGAAAAATTAACAGAAACTTTTCCACAATCATCTAATCTAAATATACATAACATGTACTATCACATATTACAGAGGCCTATTACACAATGCTTCTTCATAGCCGATATGCGAGGCAACTAATTCAACTCCTGACTTATTTACTTCCTCAAGTAAGCAAAGTAATTTCCTGCTGTTACATTTAATGGAGTTAAATAAAGGAACAAGCCATTGCATAGCCTATTTACAAATAAATAGGAAATGGAAATGCAACAATTATGCCGCACGTGCAAAACAATGTTGCTTCTGTATTCGTGGAGTAAACATAAACAAATGTTAATTTCTCAATATTTTAATCAAAGAACTCGACTCTATCGTGGCAGTGATGCACGCGATAGAACTATACAAATTACCCAAGGCGCCGCTTAAGAGCATAGCTGTCAATAATTACGAAAAAGAGGGGAATGCAAGGTTTTACACTTCAAATTTCAATTGTAAAGCTTTGTAGGTATGCAGAAATGATCATCCGAATGCACTCTAGCGTTAATTTATGCAAACCCGCGAGGCAATCGTATGCTATGTGTATGCAGGTGATTTACTTTGCTGGTGGTACAGAGCCCCGACGTACATACATATGTATGTATATTCGTGTCAAGTGGGCGTGATCCATACATTTTACAAGTACATATATTAGGCAACAATACTTAAACTTTGTACAGTTTCTTAGAATGTATACTTGTGTTTTGGTGTCTATGCTACTGGTTTCAGAAGTCTCCCTCTGTCTTACGTGCGTGTATTTCGCCTATAAATTGCTTCTGAGCGAGTTAAAGACGCTAAAGTATGCGAAACCGCTGGTTAATGCATTTACCAGCGTATAAGTAGAATTAGTTTTTTAGTGCATCGGCTGAGTTTTAATCTAAGTATATACATACATACATATGTATGTTCTGAAAAAATCATAAATACTAGCAATTTTTTGTTATATTACATTGTTGTTAACTCTTCACGGGGAAGAGTTACCCCTTAATACAACACAATGAAATTATTATGTACGAACAAAGACGGAAACTTTAAAGCTGGGTTAAGATTCCACTGGGTTAGAATTTGAAAGGGAAGGACTTTTAATACGATTGAACAAAGTTTTCATATCATTGAATTTGGTAAGAGTTAATACAAAAGAATTAATTTAAAAATATTTTTTTTTTTAAATTTCTAACATAGCGCCATCTGTTGAATACTTACTCAATCCAATCAATAATTACCGCCATCTGTTAGAATCTTTTGGAGCTAACAAATAATTCTGACTGTCGAAGAATAGACAAATTATTTGCAATAATATTATATTGCGATTATAAATGTAGATTTACTGTGCGATTCTGTGACGTGAGACAGTCTCAAGTCTCTAAATTTGAGATTTTAAGTTAGAGACAATTTTTGAGAATTGAGACGATTTTGCAATTCTGTAAGTGACAGTCACTAAAAATTTGCGAGTCTCTCAATTAAAAACGAACAGGCTTGACCATCTGTCACATTTCATTATTTAGAGATGTGTCTAAAACCTGAATGAAAACAGACTGTCGATAACAAATATTAAATTATCTTTAACGCATTAAAAATGATTAATTACCAATTAAAATAAAAATAAAATGTTGTATTTGAAATACTATAGAGTTAAAATTTATGTGAAATTGATTTTTTTTTACTTTTACCTGTTTGAGTTTTCTATAAAACATAAACACCAACAATCGATTATTATCTGTGATGATCTCTATAAATGAATTGTCAATACATTCAAAATGGAAAACAAAGGTAAGTAAACGTTAAATTAAAGATTTGCTGTTATATTCTTTTACTTGTATATAATTAACTGTTACATTTCCAGAATCCTTGCGCACAACAAAAGGGCAAATTGAATGCTACTTAGCGTTTCTAGAGCTTCATCCAGAAATGAAGATCCATAAAAACGATCCCACGCGACCCAGAAGGTTATAAGAGTTGTAGATCCAGCTTGCTCAGCAGCTGAACGCCTTGAAAGGTCCAACACGTTCGCCTACCAAATAGAAGGAGGTAAATCTTTACATATGCACTTATATATGTACATACTTATATATATTTCAATTGTAATAAATATCTTGCTTATTTTACAGTGTTTAAACCACTGGAAAAAACAGATTCGCTCAAGGGCAAGAAAAGCCAAAGTAAATAGGATATCGACTGGTGGAGAACCAATGCAGGAAATTCAATCCTCCGAGTTGGAAGAGCGGGCGATGGAAGCACTAGGGAGGACCGTTGTTGATGGACTGCCTGATGTCCCAACAATTGGAGTGGAGGTATGATTAAATAAAATCTTTGCACATAATATGTTTATAAACATATTTTTATTAGTAAATAAAATGGAATGATATTTTCTTTTTTCGTTCAGAACGACATTATAATCAATACGGATCCGCAGAGTCTGTCAGTAAGTAAGATGCCATCTACTTCACGTTCTCGAAGGCAGACTTCACAAGAAATGTTTGCTGATATGATGGCTACAATGAAGAGGAGGAGCAAAGAAGAAGCAAAATGTAGAGAGACGTCGCAACAATGCTTCCAAAATAAAGCTACCGGAAGCAGAGATCTACAAGGAGTTACTTGAATTTGGTGTTAACTTGTAAAACATCAATATATGTATGTTTGACTTGTTACTTGAAAAACGTCAAACATACAAGTCGCAACTTGCTTGTTCCATATTTCATACCTTATCAACACAGTGATCAGATTTGCTTGTTCGAATCATACACATGTACAGTTTGAAACGATTTAAATCGTTGCATGTACGGTCGAGGCTTGTTCTGTACAAATGACTTGTAGGATTCCTACCAACTCATGACAACGAAAACAGTTCGGTATCATTCCAGTGTTTTAATTGCAACATTCTGACGTGCCCAAAGTATGTCTAATACTATTGACAATATTTCTGAAAAACTTTGAAGTGGTATTCTAAGAAAATCATTAAAAAGAAAAGGACGTAGTGAAATGTGGTCAGTTTTTTGCGAACTTCAAGATGATAGTGGATGCACTGTTAATGAATTTGTATGCTGCCGTAAATGTGACGCCATTTTTCGACATAATGGAACGCAAATTTCTAACTTACGCCGTCATAAGTGCTAGAACAAAAAAAGGGTAAACCCAAAAAAAATGTAAGTAAGTCGTTAGTAAATATCTTTTTTTAACAGATTTCTTGCAAGAGTGTGTAAATTGGACGGTAGCAGACTGCAGACCATTTGCAACGTTAGATGGTGATGGATTTAAGAATGTAGCGCGGCACCTCATTAAAATAGGGCACAAGATCGGAGAGCACATAGACGTTGACGATTTGATTCCTCATCCAACAACAGTCTCCCGGCAGATAACTCAGGTCGCAACTGAAAAGAAATTAGAAATGCGGAGCAAACTTCAAAGTATTGTAAACGCTGGGCGTGCTTCCGTAACTGCTGATATGTGGTGTGAGGCTTTTACGAACAGAAATTTCTTATGTGCAACCATACACATTTTTTGCAATGGCAAATTTGAAGAGTTTGTTCTAGGCACGAAAACTCTTGATTTTGAAAAGTCGACTGGGAGAAATATTCGAAATAAGCTTGAAAACATATTTTTGGTGTTTGGCATTACAAGCTATGATGAAATTACTTTTATAACAGATAGAGGCTCAAATATGAAGAAAGCGTTAGAAAATAATACGCGGCTTAACTGCTGCAACCATTTATTTGTTTTGCAAGCTGCTTTTAATTCAACTGCAGAATTAAAGTTATTAAGATTAAGATAGTAAAAAGCTGGTTAAATATTTTAAAAAGGCAAATTTACAAATATTTTTAGATACAACATTGAAAAATTTTTGTGTAACACGCTGGAACTCAAACTATTACATATGTATTTGTTTAAATCAGTTTATGATAACTGGAGCAAAATCAATGAACAACTGATTGCAAAATCAGAACTGCAAAAAGTTTCAAATATTAATTTTAATATATTACAATCATTAGTGAAGCTGTGTGATAACTTTGAAATTATTTCGAAAAAACTTAGAGGCTAAAAATACGTGACAATTCCTTACATTTATCTGTCAATAACTCGTCTTAGAAAGAAATTTTCGAACAAAACCAGCAGGACCCTGTTCCTATTTCTGTTTTAAAATCAAATATTTTGCAAGAAATAAATAACAAATGAACGCCTAACCTAGACATCCGGCATAAGGTCGCAGTATTTCTCTATCCGCCTTCTCTCTACATTTTAGATTGTAGTTCTATTGCAGAAGTTAAAGATTTTTGCCTACGTAATATACCATATACTGAATGGTTTTCATTTGACACTACTGTAAATGTAGAAAATTCAGCTGAGATAACACAGTCGTCGGATGATTACTTCTTTTTCCCAGGCACAGTAAATCTTGAAAATCCGACCACATCTATTACAACAAGTGAGGAAATTGAGAAATACATACAAAAAAGAAAGGTGGGAAAGCAATAAAATTGAGTTTCCAACTCTTTCTAGCTTCGCATTTAAAATATTATCAATTCCAGCTAGCAGTGCAGCCAGTGAGCGCACTTTTTCACTTGCAGGTAATATAATTGTAGAGAAACGCAATCGCCTAGCTCCTAAGATTATGGATAATACATCTCTTTTTTAAAAAATTAAAATAACTAAGCAAATAATATGCGTAGAAAATGTTCTTGTCCAAATAATACGCACATCCACATATATGTATGTATTTATGTACATGGTAGTATTCTGTATTTATATACGCATTTTTTATTTAACACTTACCAATATATTTACAGCGTGTAAAATAATAACTGTCGCACTAAAACAACTGTGCATATTTCTTTACAATCACATCACCATATAATTTTTTTTATCGCGTTACATCGCCTATCAAAGCTGTGCGCAACGATCAAAGCTGTGCGTGAGCAGATTCGAAGAAATTGCTGCGTTTCGGTACGGAAACTCGGCAGAAGATTTAAAATGAGTCACCAGTCCGCTCATTTAGTAATTAAAGAAGACCTTAAGCTTAAAGCTTATAAGAAAAAAAGAATTCATGGGCTTACGGATATGGAGAAGAAAAAGCGAAGGGAGAGATGCAAAATGCTACAAAGCAGGCACGCAGAGTCAGAAATTATCTTTTCTGACGAAAAGCTGTTTTTATTACAGCAACCCCATAACCCTCAAAACGATCGAGTGTATGCAGCTAAGATGTCCGATATTCCTAAAGCTAAAAAAAGTGTAGAGCGTTTCCAAAATGTTTCTTCGGTGATGGTATGGGGCGCGATTTGCAAAAGTGGCAAACTTTACTGCTTTTTATTGATTAAAGCGTCAAAATAAATGCAGAATATTATTTGAATAACGTCCTAATAGAGCATTTGAAGCCTCACGCAATGGCGATGTTTGGGAATAGGCCATTCTGTTTGTCAAGTCATACGTACCTTTCTGCTTAATGTTCAACTCATTGATGTGTACATTTCTTTCGAACAGAATCATTGATGCGTATATTTAACACAAGCTGTCCTATCGAACAGCTTGGCATGAAACATACATGGCTTGGCTTGTTTGTCTTAGAGGAGTGCAACTCATACCTACATACATATGTATGTATGAATTGCTTTAAGCGTGAAAAGTTACTTATTGCAGATCTCTGATCGGAAGCTGTTTAAAAAAAATTTAAAAAAATATGTACATACTTATATGTTTTATGTTCCTATTACTGTTTATAATATATATACACACAAAAGAAGACTGAATAAATTAATTTATTAATTTTTTATGAAAATATAAATTAAAGATTTATTTGTAAAGATATTTATTTACAAAGATTGTGTGAGAGAATTTAAGCAGTTACGTCGTGCATTTATTCCTGCAGTACAATACTGATTTTGTTTGAGCTAGAGAATTATCATGGAAGGAAGAGTCCTCAAAATTTTCAATGTCGATTTCATCGAAGTCCATGTTTTTGGAAAATGTGGAAAATTGAGCAAGTATAAACTAAGAACGCGGCGTTTGAGGGTGTATACCTCAGTACTCGCTCTTTAGACAAGCAACGGAAACGAGACTTTAAAACAGCAAAGGCTCTTTCAATTATGTTCCTGGCCTTTATATGGATTCTGTTATAAAGAACTTCATTTGGGGCAGATGGGTTTAATATAGGAGTCAAAAGCCATGGCCCTAGTGGATATCCTGAGTCACCTAGAAGCCACCTAAATGAACCAGAAACATGTTCCCTTAATAATTTTATTCTGGCCGGCGATGTTCTCCAAATTCCGGAGTCATGGCATGAGCCAGGAAAACGAGCATTTAATTGGCGAAAAATACATATATTAATTATATTAAATTAATATTTTAACCTACCGCTTCTACGTTAATACTGTAGTAAGACTTTCGGTTCATGTATTCATGTGGAATAACGCTAGACGACGAAGACGGTCCAATTATAGCAACATGGGTGCAGTCAATAGCACCAATCACTCCTTTCATTCCAAACTTATTATGGAAACTAAAAATATTTTTATGTTTTAATATACTTATGTATTTTAATTTAACTCATATATACATATATACTTTACCCCATTTGAATTATGTTATAGTGCTCTGTTGCATTTGGGAAGCTTATTTCCACATTTTTGTGTTCCAACAAAAGTTTGCATACTATATACATATGCCTTATACTTCGGGATATGCTGGGTTGACTCATGGCAGATAAATGGCTATTTCCATTGCAGTATTGTTAAGAGACATGTGAAAAAAATGTAGCACTGAAACGAATTAGAAATAGTACTCCAATGTTTAGTAAAAAATTTTAATTTGAAAGCATGAACACTCACCCGAATCTCAAAAGGAATAGCAGACTTTCGGAAACGATTATCGTGAGGTTTCAAATCCTGCATAAGGTCCCAACACAATGATTTCAGAAAACGAAAGTACTTTCTAAATATTCCTTTCTCCAATAAAAATGGATCCTCACTATTCCTTAAGTGCGCCAAATTCCTCCTGTTTGCATTTCTAATTGAAAGAAATTAATAATATTTTTATATTCATTGCTATTAAACAATACTTACCTTTCTTTATTTTCATAAGTTTGTAAAATTAACAAAAAAGCTACGACTTCCTCGTCCTTTGCTTGTTTTCTCTTTTCTTAATACGTTTGTGACCTGCTTATTACCAGCTGACAAAATCTCAAATTGAGACTTTACCTCAAAATGTCTCAAATAGAGATTAGAGACTGCTTACTGAATACCGCTATTAAGCTATCCAGTCTGTAAAGTTGGATCAAATTGCACACGGTGTGCGATCAGTTTTAAAATCGGTTCAGTAGTTTAGGCGTCCATCGCGGGCAAACAACGTGACTCGTGATTTTTATATACATACATATAAAGAAAAAGTTGTCCAATAGGGATGATAGGATTTCTAATTATCGTTTCAGCAATTTTTAATATGTCGTGATCTGTAATGTTTTTCATTGATGTAAGCACAAACAGAGTTTACAAATTAATCAATTTTGTTATCAAAATAAGCGCTCTCCAATACCTATCAATCTAGTACCATGTTCAGACCGAAAATTTAAAAGATTAGACTACATTTAAGCATTTCATAATCCAACAGTGTTCTTACTGCCGTTGGTGATTTATACATCAGATGTTTTTGACATTCAGTCCATAAACATCAAAGTATTTATTAAAGGAAAACATTGTAATGTCGTACCTTGTTATAAAAATTGTCTTCTTTTTTTGTAAATTATCTCCGCTCAATGGAAATAATTTGGCAATTGTTTGATTCTAACTGCTTAAGCAGTGAATACACTTGCAGACTTGTATGCATACCGGGTCGCAAGTTAGTTCATTGTACACTTGTGCGACAAGTTGTTCATACTTCATTTCGTTTCTATCTTTGAAGTGAGCGGATGTTATGGCATCGGATGATGAAATTGTGGCGCTGCTCATAATTTCAGTATGCACTGATAACGAAAAGAAAAGGAATGCAAAAAAGCGAAAAGAAGGTTTTTGGTGTGAAAATTTTTATAAAGAACCACCAAAATATTCACACGTACCACTTCTTAAGGAATTGGAAACAAATTCTAATGCCCGGTTTCACAGTCCATACTTAAGTTGTGCCTAAATAAAATCTTAGCTAATAGCCCTGACAGACGACAGCGCTAATATGCATTAGCGGGCTTAATTTACATTTATTTGTGCATTTGACCCATGTCAATGCAAGTTTGTAATGCACAAGAATTCCGTGCATTTGGTTTGAATTTACTAAATTTTTGTAGGCAACACTGCTCAAAAATGGCCGATTTTTGCTATTTATTCGTAGATGTCGCACTCTTGCTATCCATTTTTCCAATATTCTTAACTTTTTTGCACACTTTTTCCGCATTACAATCAATTATTGCTATTAATTTAACTCTATTATCTTTTAACGTAGATAATAATAAAGGAATTTTTTCGTTAAATTTATATTGATTTTCCAAAATCACCAAAATTTCTTTTAATAATTTATCTTATTCATTTTTACTTCACTTTTTTTTAATAAAGAAATAAATTTCACTATCAGTTGTCTAAATGCACAAGCCTGCCGTCTGTCACCATAAAATTTCAATTCGCATTAGCGTTGCTTAAGGCGCATTAATTTTGCTCGTCTGTCAGGGCTATAAGCATTGTTGCAAACTGAGTAGTCGTTTGCGTTTCACAGTCAATGCTTAATTTCTATAAAATTTTATTATGCAACATATGTTTTACAAATGTCATTCATACAAATATGTTTGAAATATTTAAATTATAACAGACAATACATAAATTTGCGAGGAAAATTATATCAAAAATTGATGAAAACAACAAAAGAACCCCAAATTTCATCACTAGCGAGTCGGAGCACCTATGGGAACTGAAGGAAAAGTATAAGCTGTTATTGAGTGCAAGCGAACGGACACTTGCCCTACGCTACGAAAGATGTCGCTGAAAATTCAAAGCAAATTCAAAACAAAAATCAGCTGCTATTTAAGCATTGCTTAAGCCTAGCATTTTCAGTGCTTAAGCATAACCTAAGTATGAACTGTAAAACACTATCTTCCTGTTTTATCTTAAGCACAACATAAGTATGGACTGTGAAACCGGGTATAAAAACAATTTTAAAATTTTTTTCTAATGAATAATGAAAATTATCAAGAACTCCTGTCGATTGTGGAACCCCTAATAAAAAAGGATGCATTCATGAGAGACGCAATTACGCCCCATGAACGTCTTTCGGCTACTCTACGGTTTTTGTAATCCGGAGAAATCTTCGAGGATTTAAATTTTTTCGTAGCAATTTCACCATCTAGTCTCAGTCAAATTATAGTGGAAACTTCCGAAGCCATAATAAAAACACTGAAGGAATATATTCAGGTAATTTATTATTGAAAATAAAATAATAAAATTTATAAAAATAAAATAGAAAATTCAAAACTTGTAAATTAAATTAAAGTTCAATTATATTGAGCGTCCGTAAACAGTTGGTGAAAAGACTGCGCCGAGGTAGAATTTTCAGAATTATGTGACAACACATTCTGATTCTGCAAAACTGGCTGCGAATATTCTTTCTCAGAAACGCGTAGATGTGGTATTTGAGTTATCACTGTAGGAAACGGGTCTGGAATAGACGACGATGAAGTGTATGGGTTCGATGCGCGGGATATTCTGCAGATTCTTGGATTCCTTTGAACAGTGTTTATTTCCACAGTATTCATGTTGAGGTTACCTAGCTGTCCATGTAGCAGAATCTCCTCAATACCGCGTTTTGCATATAGTTGCTGCTCCGCGGACAATTTTCTAAATAAAAATTTCCCAAGATACAGCAAATATGTCAGCATCATCGCGTTCTTTCCTTGAATTCTTGACTTGGTCTAGATGTTGTATGGCCTTTTCAAGAAATTCTGAATTGCTGTCTGTTTACTTTCGTTTTCGTGTATTTTCAGAATCCATCTAAAAATAAAAAGAAAACTAAAATTAGTTCAAATTTTCTTTCAGACTCCAAAAAACGAAAGTGAGTGGAAATCTACTGCTGATGACTTCTATACAATGTGGAACTTCCCCAACTGCATTGGAGCAATAGACGGCAAACATGTCGAAATTATGAAACCACCTGGAACGGGCTCATATTATTACAATTATAAAAAAATCCTACTCTATTGTTATGATAGCAATCGTTAATGCGAAATATGAGTTCATAGCCGTTGAAGTTGGTGCAAAGAGAAGAGCATCTGATACTGGAATATTCGGTAAAAGCAAATTTAAAGAGAAATTTGATAACAATGAATTTATATTCCCCAAGCGGTAATAGTCCCCATGAGTGAGAAAGAAGTTCCCTTTGTTTTTATTGGAGATGGTGCATTTCCACTTATGGAGAATTTAATAAAGCCTCATAATCGTACTCAATTAAACGCAGAGGAATTTTCAATTACAGATTATCGAGAGCTAGACGCGTCGTTGAAAACGCATTCGAAATTTTGTTTAACCGATTTCACATTCTTGTAAATAAGATAAATTTGAGTCCACAAAAAGCATCGAAAATAGTTTTGGCTTGCTGTTATCTTCACAATTTCTTAATACGGAAAAATGTACACCAATATATGAATGAAAGTTTCGATATAGAAAATGTTACCACAGCACAAATTCAAAACGCATCTCAGAAAAGTTCTTGTGAACTTTCAAAATTAAGACCGCTTCAAGGGGCAAATGCAACAAACGCGGCGAAATGTGTACGTAATAAATAGATAGAGTATTTCAACAAAGTTGGATCAGTTCCATGGCCAAAATAAAATTTTGTAATATCCGATAAAATATTATGTGATAATAAATATATTCCAAATATGTAATAAATATTACTCACCAAGTTTTCAACATCACCAGTATTTATTCCACTCGCTTGCATTTCTTGATCTCGTAGAAAATCTAATTTCATAGCCAGCTCTAGACCTCGTCGATTTTTTTTATTTTGGAGAGCTCACGCCTATAGCAATTCCTCATGCCATTAATCAAATTCTTTATACTTTGTTAAAAGAATTTCCCAGCTTTGTAAACGCTTTAATTAATTTTTTTAGTTGTAATTTTTTTACTTCCCACAAAATTTTTTCATTTCTAAACATTTCGATAACATTGCGCCAAAATTCATTATCTGTTAAAGCCATTGTGCGCGCACTACCTATCGCTCTGAATTCTTTCGAAGTATGAGGATCTGTCTGCATTGCGTGCAATAAATGGACATACATTCATGTCGCAACAACCAACATTTATACGTGTATGCAGACCAGGCTTTACACGATGTGACGGTATGTCATACTTGACATGTAGTACAGACAAGTCTGCAAGTGTATTCAGTGCTTTATGCTATGTTCGGACCGACAGCGAAAACATGTTTTCGTGGGAAAAAGTGGTTTTCGCACGAAAACTTGTGTTTTCGTCCATTTAAATCTGTCTGTTGAAAACTTACATTCCACTCATAATAATCGGTGCCTGCTCTAGTTTAATCGATTTTTTTGGAAGACATACAGTTTGTCAAGAATGAGTTTACACATGAAAAATAATCACATTTTTTCAACTTTATTAGAAAAATATATTGCTTATTACTTCAGTTTAACTTATTTTTTTTTGTTCGGTTATATGTAAATACAGTATTTAAAGAGAATTGTTAAAAAAACGAGAAATTCAATGGAAAAGCAAACAAAAAAACAACAAAAACAAATATCATTACATTTTGTTAGTGTCAAGAAACTCTTTTCACGATGCGTTTTTTGTCATTACTTTAGCATGTGTTACACGGTTAACAGTACTTTACCGTTGACTATTCTTCGGCACGATATTTAAAATGATTTAGTCAGTTTGCTATGAAGCTAAATTTGGAACCTGTGAACTATTGGGATAATGTCATATTCTGCGACGAGACCAAAATGATGTTGTATTACAACGATGGACCTAGTAGAGTGTGGCGCAAGGCGTTAACCTCACTAGAAAGACGTAACATCATTCCGACTGTGAAATTTGGCAAGATGTCCGTCATGATTTGGGGATGCATCTCATGTAAAGGAGTAGGAAATTTGGCTTTCATAGAAAACACTATGGATGCGAAACAATACTTAAATATTTTAAAAGCCAATTTATTAAGCAGTGCTGTAAAATTTGGATTTGTAACAGACAATAAGCCAAATTTCAAATTTTATCAAGATAACGACCCTAAACATAAGGAGTATAATGTGAAGATGTGGCTCCTATATAATTGCGGCAAAGTAATAGATACACCTGCTCAGAGTCCGGACTTAAACCCGATAGAAAATTTATGGCCGCATTTAAAGAAAAGAGTCGCTAAACGGCAGCCAAAGAACATGACAGCAATTAAACCCGCAATTCTGGAGGAATGGCAGGATATACCTAGCAGCTACGATATGGAAAAGTTAATTCATTCCATGAAAAAAAGACTACAATGTGTTATAAATGCTAAAGGTTATCACACAAAATATTAATTGAACATTAAATCCAAATTATTACTTAATGTATTTAGTATAAAAGACCGTGTCATCATTTGTGAAAAGAGTTTCTTGACACTAACAAAATTTAATGATATTTGTTTTTGTAGTTTTTTTTCCTTGCTTTTGGATTGAATTTGCTGGCTTTTGTACTAATTCCCTTTAAATACTTCATGTAAATATAACCGAATAAAAAAATAAGTTAAACTGAATAAAAAAGCAATATGTTTTATTACTGAAGTTTTAAAAGTGTGATTATTTTTCATGTGTAAACTCATTCTTGACAATTTGTATTTTGCCGGCCCTAAATGTCACTACCAATTCAAATGGGTCTGGCAGTGAACGAGGGCAAGACGAAATATCTCCTGTCATCAAACAAACAGTCGTCGCACTCGCGACTTGGCTCCCACGTCACTGTTGACAGTCATAACTTTGAAGTTGTAGATAATTTCGTCTATTTAGGAACCAGCATTAACACCACCAACAATGTCAGCCTGGAAATCCAACGCAGGATTACTCTTGCCAACAGGTGCTACTTCGGACTGAGTAGGCAATTGAAAAGTAAAGTCCTCTCTCGACGAACAAAAACCAAACTCTATAAGTCGCTCATTATACCCGTCCTGCTATATGGTGCAGAGGCTTGGACGATGACAACAACCGATGAGTCGACGTTGCGAGTTTTCGAGAGAAAAGTTCTGCGAAAGGTTTATGGTCCTTTGCGCGTTGGCCACGGCGAATATCGCATTCGATGGAACGATGAGCTGTACGAGATATACGACGGCATTGACATAGTTCAGCGCATTAAAAGACAGCGGCTACGCTGGCTAGGTCATGTTGTCCGGATGGATGAAAACGCTCCAGCTCTGAAAGTATTCGACGCAGTACCCGCCGGGGAAAGCAGAGGAAGAGGAAGACCTCCACTCCGTTGGAAGGACGAAGTGGAGAGGGACCTGGCTTCGCTTGGAATATCCAATTGGCGCCACGTAGCGAAGAGAAGAAACGACTGGCGCGCTGTTGTTGACTCGGCTATAATCGCATAAGCGGTGTCTACGCCAGTAAAGAAGAAGAAATGTCACTTGATATTTGTTACATTCCATATAAAAATACAGCTGTCACTTGATATTAATTTGAAAAATGGAAAAACAAAAATATAAGAAAAGAAGTTGTTGGAGTTATAGGGCAGAAGCCCTACTAATTGAATTGTGGCAGAGCAAAATAAGTGCTTTTCGCGGTCAAAGAAAAAACAATCACATATTGGAGGAAATGGCAGTGGAGTTGCAGCAGCAAGGTGTGCATTTCACGGCAAGTGAAATAAAATCTAAAATGCACAATCTTTCGCAGAGGTATAGGTATGTAATTAAATGAAATTAAGGAAAAATAGAATTTTTATATATGAGCATTTCCACAGAATCGTCAACCAGGACCAAAAATTAAAATGTTAATAAAGATACAATTTTTTTTAATAAGATTTTACAAAGATGTTTAAATTTTTTGAATATAATGTTTTCATAACCTCTCTTTGGTATTTTCATGAAAAGTTTGACCGGAAACCTGAAAACTTGTTTTTACTTTGAGCTATTCTAGAGGTATTTTTTCTCTTGAGTTATTTTATATGAATAACTTATGTTATGGTTGTTCTTTTCCACAAAATCTCTTTACTAATATCAAATAAAGAAGAGAAAAATGCAAAGAGGCCAAACAAAAGTCGAATAACTGTAAATTTTTATTTAGCTTATTATCTACGATCAAATCGTACGTTCGCGACCAAAAACGTAATTTATTGCTATTACTTCACTTTGAGTGCAAACAGGTGCCTGAAAAAACATGATTAAAGCAAGTTAAGCATCCGTAATCAAAAAACAAAATTACTTTAGGTAAACAGTACATCAAACTTTTTATTTCGATTTTCAAAATATCGTACGTTCGCGACCATAAGTATTAATTTTTTTCTAAACAAGCACATATTTATATTTATTAATAAAGATGAGTAAAACAAGTGCTAAATCGCAAAAGGTCAAACATCAGGTGTACTTAGACAAAATCAAAAGCGATCCCGAAAAGATAAAAAAATATCGTGAAAAAGCAGTTGAAAGAATGAGAAAACGCCGCTCAGAGCTATCGAAATTGCCAAAAAACAACAAGCTGTTAAAAGAGATGCGGGAAAAAGAACGTGAGAGGTTGAAAATATACCGCCAAAAAAAAATTACAGTAGCCAAGGAGAAGAACATACATATTACTTATACTTGCAAACAAACATTAGGGAAAGCCCTAAAGAAAGCTGAAAATGTATTGCCAAGAGATTTGGCAAAGAAAGTGGAAGTCATTGCTGCACTGCATAAAAAGTATATCGAACCAACAAATTATAAAGAAAAAAATACTCGTACATTTGAAAGTGATTTAGAAGCGGAGACAAAATTAAAATTGGCGAAAGAAATTTTTTTGCGTGAAGATATCAGCGTTCAGGCTGCAGGAAAAAGGGATACACTCATTGTTGATGGGAAAATTGTTGCTAAGCGTTTTATGCTCCTAACGATATCGGAAGCTTACGAGGTTTATAAAAAAAAGAAGCAATTGGGAAAAGCGTAAGTAAATCACGATTTTTCGAATGTCGACCAAAAAATGTTCAACTTTCGAGCAAAATGCCAGACAACATGTGTGTATGCATACGTCACGCCAATTTTAGTTTTTTGTTAATTGGCTGTGCGACAGTTATTGAATGTTTTTCCGAAGGCTTCGAAAGTTTCTTAAAATTAGTTTGTTGCAATATCGAAAATGAAAATTGTATGATAAACGATTGCGAAAAGTGTACAAAAGATGTAAAAGATATTGTGCCGCTAAAATACTTGTCAAAAATGAACGCAAATGTTAAATGGCAGTACTGGAGGAAAGTGGGCGATCGTGTAATTTTGACTTGCACTGTTGCTGCGTTATCGAACTTGCTCCATGAACTACAAGTTCAACTGCCAATTTTCAAGCAACATTTCTTTGTAAAGCGAGCACAACACAATTATTTTGAAAACGTAAGGAAAAATATCAGGCCTGGGGTACTTGTCCTACAAATAGATTTTGCGGAAAATTATAGGCTGGTGTGCCAAAATGAAATTCAAAGCGCACATTTCAACTATAATCAAGTTTCCATTTTTACTTGCGTAGCTTGGATGTTTAATGAAACTAAGTCGTTTGCAGTAATTAGTGATAGTTTAAATCACAGCAAAATCGATGTTTACGTTTTCATAACGAAGCTTATTCAAGAGATAAAAAAACAGCATGGCGAATTTGAAAGTATTTTCGTTTTCTCGGACGGAAGTAGCAGTCAATTTAAAAATAAGTTTATTGCTTGGAGTTTACCTGATTTACTGGCAGAATTTGGTTGTAAAAAACGTGAGTGGAACTATTTTGCAACGTCACATGGTAAAGGTGCAGTCGATGGCGTTGGAGCAGTTGTGAAAAGAAAAATCTGGCAAATTACGAAAACAAAAAATATCGTTTTAAACGATGCATTCTCTTTTTACAATTGTGCTCAAGAGCACATATCTCCAACTTTGTATCGAAAATGGAAGGATATACCGAATATTGCAGGTATCAGAATGGTGCATTCGATTTCCTACGACGAAAATCTTAAGCTACGAACTGCTCGTACGGCCTATTCAAAATATAACAATATTAAGTAAACATTTTTTGTGCTTTATATATGTTTATATCTTTTCAATCAATAAAAGGAATATTAGTTTGCTTTATTTAAGAAAAGGTTTCCAAAATCCAAATAAAAACTTGTTGGAAAAATCGTACGTTCGCGACCCGTACGTTCGCGTCCGGTACTCAACCTTATAAATAAAAAACCAATGGAAGAATTTCAGCGTGCAATTAGTTAGGAGGAAGTCACTTTATTCCAATTTAATATAAATTAATCCTTTTAAAATAGATTGCTCCATTTCGCTATTTTTTGCGTTTTTCTAGTTGCACCCAAAAGCAACTTCCATTATTCGTACGTTCGCGACCGCATGTTTGTCGCTAACATATTAAAAAATAAAAATCGAAAGATCCTACCTTTTGCACCAACGAAAGACCTAGCCAAATGCTATCGAAACATAAAAAAAATTAAGACAAATTTATTTTTTTCCTGGTTTTTTGAACTATAAATGCGTGCGAACGTACGGTTCGCGACCGTTGGAAATGCCCATATATATCATGTTTTACAGGAAAGAGAAGACAGCAGTCGGGTCAACTGGCGGTTCTCCCTCGCAGTGGCCGCTTTACGACAAAATGAGATCCGTACTGTTGCCGTACGTCAGCTACAACGCCGAGAGCTTAGTGGAGGAAAGTTTCCAAAGTAAGAAACATTTGTTTTGTAATTCAATATATTATTTATATTTACATACATATGTATATACATTTTTAAAAAGGTTCTACTAACTCGGAACCACTCCAAATTTCCGTGGAAACGGCTGCGTCTTCGACATTTGTTGCTGCATCTCCATAGCCATCACTCGTTTGCCGGCCATCACCCTCAGCGATGCCGATGTCGTCAAGCGATACTTCTTCGCAACCAGTACCGTCTCCCGAGCCGAGTGATGCTATAAATAAAAAAAGGAGTCATTTTCAGAGCATAATTTTAAAAAAGTTTGAACAAATTGAAAAACAGCTCGAGAAAGCAAGTCAGGAATCCAGTGAAAACAACAAAGAAATTAAGGAATTGAACCAAAAAAATGGTTGAAAACGACATTAAAAAAACCGAAATGATGGAAAAATATTTAAACGACTCTAAAGAAACAAATGAACGCTTACTGCAACTTCTAAATAAATAAAAAAATTAATAAATATACATAAGTATTTTCTGTTTAATAATATGTTTAATATACATTATTTCGTTTAATAATACATACTTAATATACAGAATTATTTTCAGTTTAATAATATATGTTTAATATACATATCGTTTAATATATGTTTATATAATATTAGTTCTTATATGGAAAATAAAATTGAGTTTTGTTTTGTGTGTACAACTTGATTTTTGATTTACATTCAAGAATTCGATGAGACAGTAATAAGGGTTCCTGATATTAAAATAAAAAAAATATATATAATTTTTGCTGAATTATTAAAAATTAAAAAGAAGAGGATTAAAACCTTTATAAATGGGGTATGAACCCAGTAGCTTAATTAGCTTATCTTTTTTTATTGAAGTTAATATTAGGATTTAATTTAATAATGCGGTTATGTTTGATACTTTTAGAAATAGTTTAATTCTATTAAATATAATGAATGCAATACTAATTGCATTATTTACCCTATCAAGGTAATCCTTTTATCAGGCTATTCATTGAATAAAATTAACTTATTTATTTTTTTTATTTTTTTATATAAGGCTGTTTTCATCTATTTTTTTTTCTATACTTACATTTAAGTTGTATATATATCTTAATTGTAAATTGATCTTTAAGTATTTAAATAAATAAAAATAGTACTGTTTTAAAAATTAATTTTTATGATAATTTAAAATTCCAAAGTAGACATTTCCGAGAATTAAAAGAATTAAAAGATGAACTTCATATAAATAGATAAATGACTAATAATTGTGTAAAATGTAGGTATTGTGACACAATATGCACATGTACTTACCAAAATATGTACAAAGTGCTGTCCGAATCATTTCTCCATTAATTGGGTCATCAGATGCATATGAAATATCACACGGATTCTGGCGTCTAGTCTCCAACTCTTCCAAAGCGCGTAACCATTTAACGTTTAGCGTGTCGTTGTTATCATTTAAAAAATTGTGAAGAACGCAACATGCTTTTATTATGGAGTTGGCATTCCGTACAGAGTTGTCAATTCCTTTTCCGATGCGTCGAAAGCGGGCCTTGAGGTGTCCAAAAGCATTTTCGACAACTCTACGTGTTTTTGAAAGAGCGTAGTTGAATACCTTCTCACCATTATTTTGATTTACGCTAAATGGATACGGTTTCATTAGTTGTTTGCTAAATCGAAAAGCTGAATCCCCAATAATGAATACTGGCACATTTACGCCTGAAATTTCTCTAAACATTTCGCTTAGTAAAGGATAACTATCCATTTCTTTTTTAAGTAATGACGTCTCATAAATTTGAGAGTCATTACATCGTCCGGGACTTCCTACGTTTATGTAAGTAAAACGGTATCTGAAAATACATTGTAAACATTACTTTTGTACTTCTATGTATATTGAGTTTTTAGACTTTACTTAGCATCAACTAATGCCATTAAAACGGTGGAATACCATCCTTTATAATTATAATAATCCACAGCTTCGTCAGATGGTGGATGAATCTCAATGTGGCATCCGTCTGTAAACAATTATTAGAACATTAGCGCAAATTTAAGATTTTATAGCCAATATTTACCAATTGCTCCTAAGCATTGTGGGAATCCAATTACCTCGAAACCAGTCACCAATTCGGTTATATTTGCTCTGTTTAGAGGCAACATTTTAAAACAGGATGGCTGCAGTATCCTCCAGATTTCGGTGCAAAATTCCAGTAAAATTTCGCAAACCCTAGATTTTCCTACACCGAACATGTTGGCGATACTACGATACTCTGCAGATGACCCTAAAGCAAATAATGTTTTCTCGATAGGAATACCTTTTCGGTAATTTGTATCCTTTTTTTGTAACGGGCGGAGGATGTCACATAGTTTATCAAAGGAACTTCGGTCCATGCGAAAGTTCTCTTTAAAAAAAGCAGATCCGTTTCGTTGGCAATCGTGTTCCCAAAACTGATTCTAACGTTGCTAGAATTAATAACATATAATTGAAAACTTTTGCATCAGTAGGAATATATACACACTTTTGTTCAACATGAATTAATCGGCATCCCAAAGTCCTTTATTAAATCTAATACGATTAGATGTTGTGTCTTTAACTCGGCTATCTTTTTTGCCAAGGCATGGTGCTGAGTAATAAGACATTCCAATAGTTCTCTTGAAGAATTGTAGATGAGCAGTATATTTATTTGGCTTCTCAAAGCCAATGCTTTCGCAAATAACATCTTTTTCTCAGAATTCTAAAAAACACGATCTTTAGTAATAATCAGAGTTCGTAAAACCATCAAAATACGCTCTTGCTCTGATGAGTAATATTCCGCAAGAGAACATCATTTCAAATACTCAGGAGCGCAAGCTTAACTAACATTCTCATCACAAAAAAACTCCTCACGTATTTGGCTCACTCATATATTAGCATGAGCGAGAATTTTTAAAAGATAACTATTTGCCTAACGCATCATCTTTATTTTTATCGCTCTGAGTGTTCAAGTGATGCGAAAAATAAAACTCATCTTTTTTTACTTGTCATTAGTATTGTCTCTTATTTAAAGAATACAATACAACTTAAATTAACGGTTAATCATGCATGTACCCAAAACTGTTAATATTTACACCAACAACAATTAAACTTTAACATCAATTTATAAAAATACATACTCTCTAAGAGAATAAGAAATTGCTCAAGAGCACTCCCTGCTGCATTACTGAGTTTATCAGCGATACAAAATACTGAGTGCTGAAACCTGAGATGAGAAAAAGAAACTTAGCGCTCTTGTGAGGAGTATTATTTTGAGGAGCACGTAGGTTTGCGGTAAATATTAGAGCGAAAAGATAAGATAAGTATTAAAGAGAAATATTCTAGAAGAGCACTCTTTCCTTTGAACTCACAATTGAGGAAATCAAAATTTATTGCTCCTCAATTGTGTTGTACTGAGGAGGAAGATAGAAATTTTACTCCTCAGTGATGAGTATTTGCGAACTCTGGTAATAATTACTATAAGCAAGTATTAAGGATTGCAAAACTTACCATTCTCGTTGCTCAAATGTAAACAAACAAATAAATTTGTGAGCTGTCAGTGAAAACTCAGCGAAAACACAAATTGTCGGTCCGAACGACTTACGTTCCACAACATACAAATGTGTTTTCAAAATGTTTTCAATGTCGGTCCGAACATAGTATTAGCAATGAAACGTTTGCTGTATGAACACGTAGCACTAAAAATGTGTAGTGTACTTACATATATGGAAATTCAACAAAGTCTATTTGGATAAAGGCAAGTACACATATAAATATTGGTATTATAACTTCGTTTAATTATAATGTGTATATAATTCAGACACGTCGCCAAATGGGCAATATTACGATTTTTCCGGCGCCGCGATTTGATGGTACGGATGGATAGAGGAGATCCTCAGACCCATAGTTTTCGAGATATTTCACTTTAAAGTTCAAAAATTTGTAAACACAATGCTCGTTATTTCACTATGTTTAACCCACTTTTCACATATTTTTTAATTAATATATATTTAATTACACTGTACACATTCGTATTTATCAAAAATTTACACTAATTGTATATTTTTTAAGAAAATAAATATACTTTAAAAATTATTTTACACATTCAAAGTTTCAAGTGATTTGCGTGTTTACATTTATGACAAATAGCAGTGTTGCCATACTTTGTGTCCTGAAAATATAATCAAAAATGTGTTTCATATATTTATATGATATATTTATATGTATATTCATATATAAATATGGATTATATTATATAGTATAATATTTAAAAAATATATAAAAATATTATTATACTATATTTAGTAAATACCGGTTTTATATTGCCAATGGAAACTCTAAAATTTTCAACAAAGAAAATTTTCCGTTAGATTCCGTTAGATCTAATTCGTTGGAATTTCTTAACTGTTATTCTTTTACATCGAAGTGAAGTGAAGCGAAGTGAATTAGTAATTGTGTTATATAGACTTTTCTGATTTCTGTAAAAATAATAATTTAAAATGCCTCATCCGTTTTTAAATTCAAAGTTGAAGAATTTTTCTATTTTTACATCATTTGGACAGCTTGTTCAAACTAATGAGAAATCGTTGCTGTTTTTAGAGGAAGTGGGATTAGTTCCAACAATGGATTCTACTCCTCCATTATGCGATAAATGCGGAGAGAAGATGCGACCAGAGGAAAGTAAAAAAGCTAAATTAGGATGGGTTTGGAGGTGCGATTCAAAGCCAACGAAAAAAAAGAAGAAGCAGCAAAAGAAAGGAGCGGAGGATTGTAGACAGTGCATAAGTCCAGCTCGAGGAACATTTTTGGATGGGTGTCAATGTCGTTTGGCTCCGAAAGAAATTCTAGCAATAATTTGCTGTTTCGTGAGCAAAATGAACGTGACGACGGTGCATGCCCAATTGACAGTCCAAATTGACGAAAATTTTTAACGAAACGGAAATACAACAGAGGACGCGTTACGGGCCAAATGACAATGACGGTATTGGGACTTCTCTGCAAAGAAAACAAAATCTGTCGCTTTTTCCACGTAAACGGAAAAAGCAAGGCAGATTTGTGGCCCTTTATTAAGAAGTTTGTGCATCCCGGTATATCCCGAATTTGTACCGATGGAGGAAAGCAATACAATGGTTTAAGTCAACTTTTCGGAGACGGTACTGAATGTTTAACTACCAACCACAGTATTGGGGAGTATGTGGAGAGGGGAAACGCAAACAATACCATTAATGACCTCGAGTGTAAAAACCGTTGGTTCAAAAGTTCTCTTAAAAGTCGCCGAAGCCCAAAATTATTGCATCAATATGTGGCTCTATACGATTATCGGCCAAATTTCTTAGAAAAGCATTACAAAGATGACATTGGCTCGCAGATAATGCAACTTTTGTTAGACATAGGAAAAGTTTATCCTGGGTATGTAGATGGAAGTCTTCAGGAAGGGATGGAATTGAAGGAATTGGAAGTGCCGACGGTGGAGTCCGAGGATTTAACGAATATTGTTCCTCAAACGAAACGGTTGCGTTACGAAACCGTAGAAGATTTTGTCGAAAATATATGTAGTGATGATGAAAATGACGCGGAAGACATAAACGATCCTGATTTTCATTTTAAGGATTTTGTTAATTAAAATTAAATTAGGATTGACAATTAAAATGTATATATGTAAAATCATTGAATAAATAGAAAAAACGTATTATAGAATGGAAAGTTTTTCAGTTTTTCTCTCTTTTTAATTAAAATAGGTGTTCGATCGATGAGGGTTATTTTTTTTTGAAGCGCGGCCGAAGGCCGCCAGTGCAGAAAGTAGTTCGACACAAAGGAACTATGAATACCCCGGTGTTCGATCGATGAGGGTTATTTTTTTTGAAGCGCGGCCGAAGGCCGCCAGTGCCGAAAGTAATTTGACACAAAGGAATGTTATTTTTTATCTTTATTTATCAATTAACATAAGATACAAAAACCATTTGTACAATTTTCTTTATAAATGTTAAATAGAAACATTTTTCATAGTTTTTTTAAAAAACAACACTGGTACTTGTAATGACATGTGAAGAAAAACAAAACCAAACAAAATAGGACTAAATTGCATGTAAAGTTGTGGAACTTTAAAGTGAAATATCTCGGAAACTATGAGTCTGAGGACGGTATATGTGTATACATTTTCATTTCGGGAATAAAATGGGTATGGTCGGATAGAGGAGATTCTCCAGATCATTTGTATATTTTTCGAGATATTCGCGTTTAAAGTTGAAAATTTGCAATATTTTAATTACATATTTTCTATATATAAAATTAATTTTGCACTTACATTTTTCAATTTTATATACACTAACACATCACTTCTTCATTTGTACTCATTTATTTTATATAATATATGTAGTACAAAAATAGCTTTTACTATACATTCAAATTATTGTTGAATTATGATTATTTAAGAATAACAAATGAATTAAAAACTGTCAAATAATCAGTGTTACCATACTAAAATATTTTGCAAACTAAAACAAAAAAAACATATAAAGATATATTATACCCTAAATACAGGAAACATAATCGTTGATAAACAATAAAAAATATATAAAAAATTTAAGCGGCCGCCAATGTAAAAATGAGTTCTACGGGAGAAAAAAAAAATGTATACACTCGGTGTTGGATCGACAAGGGTAAAATTTTTGAAGCACTGCTGAAGGCCGCCTACGAAAAAAGGAGTTCTACGCGAAAATAATTTGATACACCCCAGTGTTGGACCGACTAGGGTTATTTTTGGAACGAAGTTCCTTACGGCAGGCTTGGAGAAGATAAGGATTTTGCTATCCTGTAAGAAAAAGACTGTAAGATCGCTAGTTATAGCCTACCTTTAGGTTTTGCAAAATAATTAGGCATGAAAATCTGTAATATTATTGTGTATGCAAATAAGTTTTGGGTGAGAATTATGCTTGCACTAAGTACGTTTATGGGGAGTTGAATTGTTGCATATTTTTGGCGCAGGTTGGTTAATGGTTTGAGTTTTTGTTATAATGCTCAAAATGTAGTATTTAACTTTTATTTTAGCGAAGAATTATTGGCAGTTCCTTACGGCAGACTTAGAAGAGATAGGGATTTTTCTGCGGGACCTAACTGAAAAAAGTGAGAGTAAATCCGTAAGAAAAAAGTATTAATTGCATACTTTTAAGTGGGCTCTAAGTGTTCGCTCCCCTGCACATTTCTTCACCATTGAAAAAGTTTACGTTACGCTTTTGTGAATAAGCTTTAGAGCTTCTACATTTCACCAAATACAAAAATTGAAGATGTAAAACATTTCATCCATCGAGCGCTTATAGAATATACTGATGAGGTCTCTGAAATACTTGGTGGAAACTTCTATCAGCTTCCAATGGTTTTATCTGGAGATTTCAATGTAAATTTTGCAGATGAAAAATCAGAACCACTAAGAACATTTCTTTTAGAAAAATTTAAATTACTTGTAAATAACAACACTGTCCAACAAATGAAGACTTTTTGAATGGAACAGAATAGCGACCCCATAATTCTGAAAGGGTATGTTGAGTAGATCATTTTTGTGGAACAAACTTATGGTCCAGCACGTCTGAGTTTTTTTTTACAGTGGGTCAAAGTTTTCATTTTTTGGTCGAAGGGAGCATTATACTATTGAAAAAATGTTGTAAGTTAATGTCTGAGAGAATTCTTATGGTCAGAGTTGTATTGTGGAATTGTATGAGGATTATTTTTGTGGAAGATCTTAACCCTCTAACTGGTTTCTTTATGGGTCAATTTGACCCTTTTTTCGAGAAAATCAAAAAATATCCTTTAAAAAAGGACATCTAAGGATTAAAATATTCTACGAAAATGTTTGGCGGAAAATTTCAGTGGGGATCACCAAAGACACCATTGTTGTAAATAAAGCTCTTTACGATTAATAAAAAAATTACACGCCAAGATATACAATGTACGTGAAAACGTCGGGGGCCAAACACTGAGTTCTCGCGTCTAGTCAGCTGTGACTTACAAATCGGGTGTGATAAAATTAAGCATAATTGACTTACTAAGCAGTATATATCGGGTGTGATTTTTACTAAAATTAATATAAAAAAAGAACAATTAAAGCTTAAATAAGCATGGCGGATTCTGTTTGCAAATTAAGAGATTGGTTTTGTTTTATTTGTGGACATTCTACGCACCTTCAAAGCAGGAGAAAGATATTTTTATGTGAAGCTTGGATACCAAAAACTGTATGTACACTTGCGAAAGTAGTCTTTTGACCTGGTACAAAGGCGGTACTAAGGCGCTGCCATTTTCTGCGCCTATTGCATGGATTGAACCTGAAAATCACAAATCAGATACATGCTATTTCTGCGTAAATTACAAATTTGGTAGAAGCCAAAGGCACTACGCGATAATGACATACGAAGCAACAAATAATGTCATTTTACCAGAAGTGCGCTGTGAAAGTGTTCCGGTGCTTCAACCGCCTACACATACATTTTCGGCCAATATGACATACGCTAATACAGAAATAACAGCGCCGGTTGAAAACATATCAGATATAAGTTACTTGCCTCCTGGTGGTTTAAACATATGTCCTAATTTGATAGACCAAGCTTATTTTGAAGATCTTGTAAGAGATTTAGGACTACCAAAAGAGAAAGCTGAAATATTATGTTCCAGATTGAAAAACAGGAATTTGATAAAAGCTGATGTAAAAGTTACATCGCCAAGAAAAAGACACGCCGATTTGGAAAGTTATTTTAAAAAATCAGAAGAACTTGCACTGACTGTTGCAGTATTGAAGAGGTTCTAAAATATCTAAAGCTTCCACTGGACTCTTCCGCTTGGCGACTATTTATAGATAGTTCAAAACACAGCTCAAAAGCAGTTTTACTGCACAATGGAAATCAGCATCCATCAATACCGGTTGCGTATTCCACAAAAAAGGAGGAAACATACGCAAATATTTCAAATCTCTTAAATAAAATAGAATACTATAAATATAAATGGGAAGTATGAGCAGACTTCAAAATGATTGCAATATTGACTGGAATGCAAACAGGATACACAAAATATATGTGCTTTCTTTGTAAATGGGATTCACGTGCTACCAGCAGCCATTATCATATTAAATATTTCGAAGAACGTAAAGAAAATATTATTGGTGACTTAAATGTAATCCATGAATCTCTTGTCCCAAAAGATAAGGTCATACTTCTACCGCTGCATATTAAGTTGGGCGTGGTGAAAAATTTTATTAAAAGCTCAAATACACAAGGATAGCTTTCAAACGCATTCAAACAATTTTCCCCAGATTATCTGCAGCAAAATTAACAGAAGGTATAATACGGTTTTAAAAAATAATTTATTTCATTTAATGTAAACTACCTTTTCTAGGAATGCTCGTTGGACCCGATATAAGAAAATTATTACAAGATAAAGAATTTTATGGTCATCTGTCGGATATGCAAAAGACAGCATTTGACTTTATGCAGCTGGTTATATCAGAGTTCCTCGGAAACTCAAAAGCACAAAACTATGCAGAAAATATTGAAAGCATGCTAATCGGTTTTAACAATATTGGCGTTAAGATGTCACTGAAGCTGCATTTTCTGCACTCTCATCTCAATTTTTTTAAAAGAAAACCTTGGAGCGGTTTCAGATGAACGCGGTGAAAGGTTTCATCAGAATATCAAGGTATTGGAAGAAAGATTCAAAGGGAAATCCCAAAGTGTAATGCTTGCTGAATACGTATGGGGCTTGTACAGAAACCTTGACACATCGGAACATTCACGTCAAGCTAAATACAGGAAAGCATATTAAGTTTAATCTTTAATCCATTGTCCTACTACTGCTGAAGCAAAAAAACAAAAAAAAAATATGTAGATACTATAATAAACCACTATTAAAATAAAATTATAATTTTTTTATCAATCGTAAAGAGTTTTATTTACAACAATGGTGTCTTTGGTGACCCCCACTGAAATTTTCCGCCAAACATTTTCGTACAATATTTTAATCCTTAAATATCCTTTTTTAAAGGATATTTTTTGATTTTCTCGAAAAAAGGGTCAAATTGACCCATAAAGAAACCTGTTAGAGGGTTAAGATCTTCTACATAAATAATCCTCATACAATTCCACAATACAACTCTCACCATAAGAATTCTCTCAGACATTAACTTACAACATTTTTTTCATATAGTATAATGCTCCCTTCGACCAAAAAATGAAAACTTTGACCCACTGTAAAAAAAAACTCAGACGTGCTGGACCATAAGTTTGTTATACAAAAATTATCTACTCAACATACCCTTTCAGAATTATAGGGTCGCTATTCTGTTCCAAAAATGCTGTTGGACAGTGCAACCCAAAAGAATAGACAACGAGATACGGTACTACTATTGATGCTGTTTTTTCGAAGTATTTGCATAAAATAGAATCACAAACATATGTATCATATTTTAGTTACCACAAGCCAATAGTTTCAGCAATAGAATTCAATGACGAAACTGATTAATAAGTATTACTTATAATGATAATATTAATAATTAATTTTTTTTGTAATTTGCAGTTATTTCTATTTTCCCTATGTAATTTTATGGTGTCAAATAAAAATAAAGATACACTTGGCAGAAAAAGTCTGCGTACACGCTTATATCTTATTTTCTTTTGCTAAAAAATAACTTGTATATATTAGATTTCAAAGGATAAACAAATTTAATGCATTATTGCTAGTCTATTGCATAATCTCATAACATTTAAGGCAATAAAAAATCTGGCAACATTGTTTTATCGATAAATTTACAAAAAATACTCATTTGGCAGCGCAGAAAAAGTCTGCGTACAATTAGTAAAACGGGAATTACCCGCGTAATAACAAAGTGTAAAAGTAGCGGTAAGTTATAGTTTTAGTTCTTTTTTGTAAGAGAAGCAATTTTAAAAGATTTTTGTTTATTTCACTTGGAAATTAAATTCAGTATACACAATGTCTCCTAAAGGCAAGGAAATAAGCTCCTCTGAAAGAGAAATAATTGTTAAACTTCATGAAGAAGGAAAATCATACCGTGAAATCGGTCGGATTGTTGGAAGAACACATTCTTCCATTCAAAAGGTGATAAAAAATTACATAGACACCGGCGTTTTTGTATCTAGGCACCGTTCCGGGCGCCCAAAAATATTAACCGAGCGTGAAACACGTAACGTTTTGCAGAGTGTGAAGCAAAACCCAAGACTTACTGCATCGAAAATTGCTGAAAATGTTAAAGAAAATTGTAAAAAGGTCCTCTGCCCTGACACAATCCGTAAAATTTTAAAGAGAGCAGGGTATCTGGTCGCGTTGCACGCAAAAAACCATTCACATCGCTAGTTAATAGGCAAAAGCGTATTGCTTTCGCAAAAGAGCACCTGAGCAAGCCCCGGGAGTTTTGGCAGCGGGTTATTTTTTCCAAAAATTTTTGCGCAAAATTTGCGTCTTTGGAATGAAAGGGCGTAAAATTGTATGGCGAAAAACGGGCACGGCACTTGATAAGGAAAACTTGATGCCAACTGTGAAGCATGGTGGTGGCGGAGCAACGATATGGGGGTGCATGGCTGGTAATGGTGTAGGCCGAATGGAATTTATAGAATCCACTATGGACAAATATGCTTACCTCGATATTTTAAAAAGAAATTTGAAGCAAAGCGCGGAAGAATTGGGTCTAGGAAGGGACTACTATTTCCAACACGATAACGACCCGAAGCATACCGCAGACGTAGTTAAGCTTTGGTTACTCTATAACGTCCCCAAGCAGCTTCGAACGCCACCACAATCGCCAGATTTGAATCCCATAGAGCACTTGTGGGATTCACTGGAACGAAAAATCCGCCAACGCACAATTACCTCAAAAGCTATGCTGAAGGATGTACTGCACGAGGAATGGGCTAAAATCTCTTCGACAGAAACCTCAAAGCTTGTCGACTCAATGCCAAAACGCCTGGCAGAAGTTTTAAAACGTAGGGGATACCCAACTTGCTATTAAATTTTCAGAGCAACTCCGAAACAGAATATCTCTAGTCGACTTATGTACCTTGTACGCAGACTTTTTCCAATGGATTTTCTAGTCACCTGTACTTTTTTTTTTGTTTACATGTTATTGTTGGAAAATTATTCACTTTTGCTTTCATAAAATTACACTTTTAATTTCCTTTAATGAAATCAAAATAAATTTAATTTTATAAAAAGTATATAAAAGCCTTTTTTTCAATGAGAAACTTTGGTTGGTACCATGTACGCAGACTTTTATTTTATTTTACGTAATTGATTATTTCTTAAAATACTAAATTTTTTTAATACTTATCTATTCTTAAATAAAAACTAATCAGCGAAATTTGAAGGAAAAATCAAGACAACCTACATAAAATTAAGCACAATTTTTTTTGCAAATTGTATCGATACTACATTATCCGAAGGAACTTCGTTCCTACCTGGTGTCCCACGACATCACATTTCTTTTATTTTCTGAAGCGCGGCCGAAGGCCGCCCACTCAAAAAGGTGTTCTAGGCGATCTAACGGATATAAGTACGGCTTCTTTTAAAGCAAAGTACCGTTGCTTTTTTTTGTCATTTTCATAATTATTTCGTATTTGTAAAATAAGCTGTGTGGACCTACTCAATACAATTTTTATTAAAATTACTCAAATATTTTTGAAGAAAATGACAAATAATCCATCAGGTATGATAAATTAAATATTGAATATAATATTTAAATTATGTTTCTAATACTTCTTTACAATTATATTATACATACTTATGTAGATCTGCAAGAACAAGCGACTATTCGTGTTCGTAGAACGAACAAATTGAGCGCGTCGGAGATGAAGGGAATGTAGAATATTGGCAAAATATTTCATACATTCCAATCGGGGGAGAGCTGCATAGCTTTTTGCGAAGAGGGGGTCTCATTGCTAACGGAAAGACTTGCAGGGTGCATAGACTGCCGATGGTGTTCTCCGTCATGGGAAATAGCACCATTGGTACGTTTAGGTACCGCAAAGGATCTTGCCGAACGCGTTCGGCGATATCTCGATCCATGGCCACCTGGCAGGAATACCTTTGCCACAAGTTTTCTATCTAATGTTTTGCTACGCACCGCACTGGTCGCACGAGGTAATCAGGAAAAACAGCATTGTCAGGCAACCTACATATATTACCTAGCGCTACCATATGTGACTGGTATAACTACTGTCGCGAAGCGGTAGTTTTATACCAAGTGGAACATCAGGAGGCGGAAGGTAAAATTGGTGGGCCTGGCGAAAACGTGCAAATTGATGAAAGCAAATTCAGGAAGAGGAAATTTAATAAAGGTAAGGTTAAAAATATACAATACTAGGTAATTACTTATATGTTTTTCTCATTTTAGGCAGAAGTGTGGAATGTCACTGTGGTTGAGGATGGGAGCGACGACCTGTGGCTGGAGGTATGCCCAGGAAATGTTAGGTCTGCGGAGGTGCTCATACCCCTTACTAAGAAGCATGTTGCGCCAGGAACTATAATAAGCATGGATTGCTGGAAGGCGTACGATGGTTTAGCGAATCACGGGTATGAGCACCGAAAAGTAAATCATGGCGATCCGGACAATCCATTTGTGGCTGAAGATGGAGCGCATACGCAGCGTATGGAATCCTAGTGGCGTGTAATTAAAAGATTTTTTGAGGGACAATCACAATAATCCCGAAAACTTCGCGGATTTAATTGTTGAGTATGTGGCCAACAGACACGAAGATCCTTTTGTAAAGTTATTAGAGGCGATAAGATTTATATACAAACCTTAATACACGTTTGTTTTATTAAATTTAAATAATTTCTTTATATTTTATGTTTCCTACTCTCTTATTTGGGGTATAATCTGTTTACTTCATTTATTTTAGTTACTTTACATGCAAAAAAGGGTTCTGCGCGAAACAAATTTGATACACCCCGGTGTTAGACCGATCAGGGTTATTTTTTTTAAAAGCGGCCGAAGGCCGCCCACGTAAAAAGGAGTTCTACGCGAAAAAAATTTGATACACCCCCGTGTTTGACCGATCAGGGTTATTTTTTGAAAGGTTGTTAATTCTCGTATTTGGGGTATAATCTGTTCACTTTATTTCATTTAGTTATTTTACAAATGATGTCGATAAGGTAGCACTGATTATTTGACTGTTTGTAATTCATCTGATTTTCTTAAATAATCATAATTCAACAATAATTTAAATGTACTCATATTAAAAGCTATTTTTGTACTATATTATATAAAATAAATGTGTACAAATGAATTATTGAAGTGCTAGTGTAAAAGTGAAAAATATATGTAAGTGCAAAATTAACTTTATCAGGCAGGTTCTGGAATTCACTTCCGAGTGAATATCTAAAGCTGGATTCATCCTTCTTGTCCGGACAACTTTTGTTGGAAATTTTACACGTTCTTTTCCCACTTTGTCTCAGTGAGAGCGTAACCAAAATGTGCTGAACTCTCTTTGTTCGAATCAATTTGATTTTGATTTTCTGTCCGGACAACTTGATGATCAGGACTGCCATTACTCATGTTTTTGTAATTTTCAGCCAAATTGGATGTACGATTTGGAATAAAAACTACTAATTTACATGTAGGCAACCATGTAAACCATTGTCAGATGTTGCCATCTTTCATCAAAAGTTCGCAATGTCTTCGCCAGCTGGACAAAGTAATTAAAATTTATTACAATTTATTAAGCATTTAATTAAGGTCAATCGTTTTCAGATTTTGCGTTGCTAAAAAAGCTTTTTTCAGAAGTGCAAAAGGAAAAGTACACCTTCTTGTATGATCTCAGCCAAAAAGAGTACAAAAATAATAAGCTTAAGCAAATAGCTTGGGGTGAAATCAGACGCACTTGAATTGCCAAGTAAGATGCACTATATTTACTAAATAGTTCTTTAATAAGTATGTGTTGATTAATTTTATTATGTAGAGGATGAAGTGCAAGTGCTGTGGAAATGCACCCGAAATAAATTTAAAAACGCACTTGCCAGCAGTAACGCCCCAAGTGGAAGCGCGAGACGAGTACAAAAGCAGATGGATACTTTTTTGTTATCAGAAATGGAATTTTTACGGAAATATGTAGAAGATGAGGAGTAAGTTTTGTTGTTAGTTTCATGACCAAGTCCGAAGTAAATTGTGTAAGAAACGCGCAGGTATTAAATTTCATGAATATATTTACAGACCAACAACTACAAACTACACTGGCATGCAAGAACTTTTTAACGAAATGGCCGGAGATCCTGAATACCAAATGCGTTTTCAACAACTCTTCGCGCTCTAGACAGATGCTTGTTGAAAATAACTTCTTCTTGTGGTAAATTCATGATATTCCGACCTGGATATGGACGCATAATGTTTCTCCGCAAAGGAAAAGCCTCATCCGCTAGAAAAACAAATGGAGCAACTTCATTTGAGTTGGGAAGCAGTTTTCCCTCCCCAATTTTCAAATCTGCTGGATGATGCAAAATTTTGCACCCAAACCTACAAATTTTAAATACACCGCCGTCGCTGTTATGTCCCAATGCTCCTATGTCCACCATAATAAATTTGTAATTGGCATCAGCCACTGCCATTAAAATTATACTATGCGTATGCTTATAGTTGTATGTCAGCGAATTGTGCCTGAAAATTGGTAAGCGTTAATATCGGATTTCTTGAATTGATGTAAATGGTAAAGTTTTAAGAAAAAATGAGAAACGATGAATAGTGAGTAAAGTAAATATGTATATATGTACATAGGTGGGTAAGTATGCTAACAGGTAGGCATGGAAAAAGATAATCTAGGGTATATTGTACAACAACATGTTTCCCGTCTATTGCTCCTAGGCAATTGGGAAACCCCCACTTCAAAAAAAAAATCGTCAGCGACATTTGCCCAAACCTCTTCTGAAGGAGCAGGAAAAACGAATTGCAATTTTTTCCATATGAGCTCACAAGTCTCCCTTATAATATTGGATGTTGTGGATGCACCAATTCGGAAACCATAAAATCCGATCGATTTCATGCTATCGCCGCTTGCTAGATATCTAAGAAATAATCATTTATGTATGTATGTACATATGCATTAAGAAATATATACATATGTATGTTTACCTGAGCGTTAAAGCTAATCTTTCTGCTTGTGTTATTTCTTCCTCACTTTTATTCGGTGTGTTCCTCATACTGGGGCCCAATATGTGAAGAAGTTCATCGAAACTGTTGGGGTCCATGCGGTGGAAATTTATGAACGTTTCCACATCATTCAATCGAATTTTTGGAATAAGTAGGGTAAAATGCCCCTCTTTCGGCCGCTTCAAAAGCATTTTGCGCACACCGCAGCTTCCTCCCCTTCCTTTTCGATTTTGTAACCTTTTCCATCAAATTAGCAAGCACAGCTTTTGCATTTCTATGCAGAAGAGTTTAATTAGCTGACATCTCTTCATTGATAAGTACAATTTGTCCACTTAAAGGAATTTTTATTTGTTTCGTAAAAAATTTTCACCTGTCAAATGACGGATTATCAGCTGTTTACTGCAGTCAAAATAAAATGTGCCGAACGAACGATGAACCGTACTTCAGCACGCTCTCCGACAAAATATTTTAGAGAGAAAATAAAAAGTTGTCCGGACAAGAACGATGAATCCGGCTTAACAAATTCGTTTTCCGACATTTGGTGTTCTGTGTTTCACTTTCACAATTTCAATTCCACATTTTCTCTAAAATGAATTCCGAGTGAATACGCATGTTCTGGAAAACGAATTCACAAGAAAAATGTCGGTTAGCATTCACTTCAGTTCGAAATTGTGAATTTGGTGCGAGCAAATATGTAAGTAAATAAAAACGCTTGATTATTGGAATAAATAGAGATTTAAATATTTTGTTTTAAAACTGTAACAGGCAATTAAAGTTAAGTATTTTTATAGGGGTAAACATAAGAATACGAAGCAGGAAGCGATCCTTGTCCACTTCATGGAGTCGCATAAAGACATCGCTCGAGGCTTTATTAAGGGTGACAAAGTAAAAGTTGATGTCCTATGGAAAGAGGTGGTGGCAAAATTAAATCTGCATGGTCCACCACAGAAAGATATTTCTGGTTGGAAAAAGGTAAGCAAATAATTTTTTTTATACTTTAGCTAATTTTTATTAATTTGAAATAATATTTCAATAGGTTTGGATGGATTGGAAGGCCTTCATAAGGAAAAAAGTTGCACACAACAACTTAGAAGCGAGGGCAACAGGCGGAGGGCCATTCAACAAGCACATCCTCACTTCAACTGAAGACACAATAGCCCAATTATGTGGTATATATACCGTGGTGGAAGGTATTCCCAGCACAGCAGACTTTGGTGTCCCTTCTGAAAATTGCGATGTGCCTTCAGAGATTTCCAGCGATGATGACAACCTCCCATCTACAAGCAGTTCTGCTCGATTCCGAAGACGTGAGCCTGTGGTAACCGACCACTTAAGGAATAATATCGGTGAGCAGACAGGTGCCTTGAAAAGTATTGTAGATGGGTTGCAAAAAAAATATTGAGGCCACAAAGGAAATTAACACTAGCATTCAATGCCTTTGTGAAAGAGTAAAAGACTTGACTGAGGAGAACAAAAGACACCATTTCGAAATGGAGCGGCTGCGACAAGAAGAAAATGAAATGAAATATAAAGAGTATGAATTGGCGGAGCTGAAAATGTATTTTAAATACCAGTGCAAACCAAACAGTAATTAACTCCATAATTTCCTCTTTTATAGTTTTTTAAAAAGTATAAACACAGCGATGTTTTTATACTCTCGCAACAAAGTTGCTAAAGAGAGTATTATAGTTTTGTTCACATAACGGTTGTTTGTAAGTCCTAAAACTAAATGAGTCAGATATAGGGTTATATATACCAAAGTGATCAGGGTGACGAGTAGAGTTGAAATCCGGATGTCTGTCTGTCCGTCCGTCCGTGCAAGCTGTAACTTGAGTAAAAATTGAGATATCATGATGAAACTTGGAACACGTATTTCTTGGCTCCATAAGAAGGTTAAGTTCGAAGATGGGCAAAATCGGCCCCTTGCCACGCCCACAAAATGGCGGAAACCGAAATAAATAACTAAGCCATAAATAAAGTTCAAAGTTTTTTGTACATATCTCGGAAACTACTATAGCTATGTCAACCAAACTCTACAGAAACGTTTCCTTCAGGCATATACATATACAGTTCAAAAATGGAAGAAATCGGATAATAACCACACCCACCTCCCATACAAAGGTTATGTTGAAAATCACTAAAAGTGCGTCAACCGACTAACAAAAAACGTCAGAAACACAAAATTTTACGGAAGCAATGGCAGAAGGAAGCTGCATCCAGGCTTTTTTTAAAAATTGAAAATGGGCGTGGCGTCGCCCACTTATGGACTAAAAACCATATCTCAGGAACTACTGCACCGATTTCAATGAAATTCGGTATATAATATTTTCTTAACACTCTGATGACATGAACAAAATATGGGTGAAATCGGTTCACAACCACGCCTTCTTCCAATATAACGCTATTTTGAATTCCATCTGATGCCTTCTATGTATAATATATACATTAGGAACCAATGATGATAGCGAAATAAAACTTTACACAAATACGGTATTTGAGCTGAGGTATCCCTTGTGGAAAAATTGTCGTGATCGGACTATAACTTTTCAAGATCCCTGATATCGAACACCAAGAACTCAGTGCCTAACCTAACCTAACTTAATTTTTCACCGAAAATATCGGTAAATCTCTCAGATATTTTCATGTAATTCCGAGGGCATCAGTTTTATACTCTCGCAATAAAGTTGCTAATAACGGTATATATCATCAGATATATGGTTACATATACCAAAGTGATCAGGGTGACGAGTAGAGTTGAAATCCGGATGTCTGTCTGTCCGTCCGTGCAAGCTGTAACTTGAGTAAAAATTGAGATATCTTGATGAAACTTGGTACACGTATTTGGTGGCACCATAAGAAGGTTAAGTTCGAAAATGGGCGAAATTGGAGCACTGCCACGCCCACAAAATGGCGATAACCGAAAACTTATATAGAGCTATAACTAAGCCATAAATAAAGATATGAAAGTAAAATTTGGTACAAAGGATCGCACTAGGAAGGGTCATATTTGGATGTATTTTTTTTGCAAAAGTGGGCATGGTCCCGCCGCTACTAAGTTTTTGCAAATATCTCGTAAACTACTAAAGCTATATTAACGAAACTTTCAGAAGTAATTTCTTGAAGGTACTATTTAAAACGGAGGAAATCGGATTATAACCACGCCCACCTGCCATACAAATGTTATGTTGAAATCTACTAAAAATGCTTTAATTTAGTAAGGAAAAACACAATAAACCTTAAATTTCATGGCAAAGATGACACAGAGGGGTTACATTCAAATTTAAAATAGGCGTGTCTCCGCCACTTATGGGTCTAAAACCATATCTCAGAAACTACTCTACCAAATTCAGCGAAATTCGGTTCGAACCATTTCCGTAGCATCTATGGTTCGAAATTGGGCGAAATATATTCACAACCACGCCTACTTTCCATATACCATAATTTTGAAGTCCATCTGATTCGTTCACGTTATAGTATATGAGTTCAACACCAGTGAAGATAACGGACCAAAACTTTGCACAAATACTGTATTTCTAGTGTAGCATAGCCCGAATAAAAATCACCGAAATCAGACCGTTCTATTGAAAATATCGGAAAATATATCAGATATTCTAAACATATTCATAGGAGATGTGTTCCTTCCAACAGTGTTCGTCTGTGCCAAAAATGGGCAAGATCAAGCCAATATTTCTTCTTTCCCCACATACCTCTTATTTGATTTTCACAATTCTAGTGGACTTTGTGCCGAATATATTGGTCAAATTTTGAATTACCTTAATAAATTTCATACTTTAGTCAACGTGTTGGCCCCCATATACATATGTAACAACACGATTTCTGCCTTTACTTTTTACTTTACGCCGAATATATTGCGTACTTCCTAAGATATCTTTAAAATATAATAAGAATATATTAAACATTAAATTTTTTAGGCGCATGTAAAATCCAACTATATTTGAAAATCAGTAAGATATACTAACGTAAATTAATAGTAGTCTAGTATCAAAGGCATGCAATTAGAAAACCTGCTTTCAGATGGACCAAATGCGACGCTTAAATGTTAAACTGAGCTAATCTTCAACCTCAGTCAAATTAAATTGAAATTATTATTAATTGTTTTAATTTGGGAAAAAATAGCGATTTACAAAGCACTATAGATAGCTTATAATTTACAATATTTAGCATATATATTTAATGGGAATTAGTATTTATTCTTTAAAATTGTTGTCAATGTATTTCGCTGAAAATCCCCTTACTCAAATGTTATAAAATAATTTTTAAAACAAAAGTCTATTCATAACAACTCAAACTTTCAACCTTGATATATACCATATACTTAAAAACTGTTCTCACAAATTTTCTACCTAGTTTAGCCTTCGCGAGCGAACATTTGCGGAAGATGAACTCCTTTGTTTCAGAAAGAATTAAAAAATGCAATTTACGTAGGAGTTTTCCGTGTAAATACTTTCAAGGCTATTAAGCAAATCACTAATTTCTAAGATATATATATTTGTATGTACTATATATGTATAATACAATATATATATATTATGCTAGATGTTTATACTTTCAGTTACACTAAATAATTTGAGTAGTGAAGTCTACATTTTTAGCTGAAGTTTTAATTAATTAAGTGAAAATTTACCATAGTAGTGCATCATCAATCATATCAATATAATAAAATATACAACGAAACTATATCAACATCCACTTGAAAAGAAGACTGAAAGAAGACCAGCAAGTTACCCTAAAAAGAGAACACAGGAGTCATACGGAAGAAAAATCAAAAAGTATATACACACTTATTTTAATAGATTAAGACTAAATTATTTATTTTCTTTAGTAAGATTTAATTTTAAGAAATTATGCCTAGATTAAATAAAAGATCTGTTGTACAAAGTCGACTTGAAAATAGAAGACGTATGCAGATTCTTCGGGCTAACTCCTTATATAGAGTTAGTGAGCAATCACATAATACTCAAAGCCATGCTAATCGCAGATTAGATCCAGAAGTCCGCCTGTCAGAACAAAGTACCAATACAGTTCAACATAAGACAAGGCGACAAAATCAAGAGATTCGGTCTGCTGAGCAAAGTATAAATTCTGTTCAGCATAGGTCTCGGCGGGAAAATCCTGAAATAAGGTTAGCTGAACAAATCATAGATACTAATCAGCATAGAACCCGGCGACAAAATCCTCAATTTCGCTCTGAAGAGCAAAGTAGGAATACCCGAGAACATAGGTCCCGGCGGGAGAACCCAGATCTTCAGTCTGCTGAGCAAAGTATAAATACTGTTCAGCATAGGTCTCGGCGGGAAGATCCCGAAATAAGGTCAGCTGAACAAATCATAGATACCAAACAGCATAGAACCCGGCGACAAAATCCTCAATTTCGCTCTGAAGAGCAAAGTAGGAATACCCGAGAACATAGATATCGGTGGGAAAACCCAGAGCTTCGGTCTTCTGAGCAAAGTATAAATACTGTTCAGCATAGGTCTCGGCGGGAAAACCCAGAGCTTAGGTCTGCTGAGCAAAGTATAAATACTGTTCAGCATAGGTCTCGGCGGGAAAATCCTCAATTTCGCTCTGAAGAGCAAAGTAGGAACACCCAAGAACATAGGACCCGGCGGGAGAACCCAGATCTTCGGTCTGCTGAACAAAGTAGAAATTCAAGGCAACATAGAATTCGACGCCAAAACTCTATTATTCTCTCAAACGAGCAGTCTCATAATACCGTAGTACACCGAGAACTTAGAAGAAATCCTAACTATAGACATTTAGAGCGCATACGTGATCAAATGCAAAGAGAACGTTCAAGAAGAAATCCTGAAACAAGGAGAGAGGTACGTTATAGAGAAACGCAACGACGACAGCTTATCAGGAGGGGTGCAAGGGAACAAATTTTAAATCAGAGACGTCAACAACAAAATCAGGTCCGTATTCATAGAGAAAACTTGGCAAATAGGCAAATTCAAAACGAAAGGCAGTCCCAACGAAATATATTAAACAGAGAAAATAATGTATCTGATATTTTTGCAAATGGTGGCATTTCAAGACATTTTCGAAGTATTTATTTTGAAAATATAAAGAAAGGTCCCACCGAAATATGTATTTGCTGTGGGGGATTATGGTTTCCACATCAAGTTCGCAAGTTAAATTTCAGAACTATAGCTCAAGTTCACCCAGATGCTACATCTGCTTTCTTTTTAAATGAAGATGGAAACTACAATTTTTGCTTAACTTGCAAAAATGGGATTGCCAAAAATAACATACCAAAAATATGTTTGTTAAATGGTCTAGACTTTCCGGATATACCGGATTGTTTAAAAAATTTAACCCCTATTGAAGAAAGGCTAATAATACCTCGATTGCCTTTTATGACCATTCGTCCTTTGGGTTATCAAGGCCAAAGTTCGATTAAAGGTGCCGTTGTCAATATACCTATTTCTGTTAATAATGTTGTGACATCTCTACCGAGGACTTTTGATCAAACTCATGTGATACAAATTCACTTAAGAAGACGTATGGAATACAATCATGATTATATGACTGATACCATACGGCCTGCGAAGGTTATGGAAGCTTTGCGATTCTTAGTGAATACTCCTCTGTATCGTGAGCATAATATAAACATAAATGAGAATTGGATTTCAGGCTTTAATAACCAAGAAGAAGTTCCCTTTGTTGCATCTGCTGAAGATGATAGATTGGTTCAATCTCTTTATGAGGAACAGACTTCCCATAATAATCACTCAGCCATTCCCATAGCACCTGTACCTGCAGAACTGAACCCAGGTGGTCAAGAGACTCTTTTAGACAATATTCCTGTAGAAAACATGGAATATAACCGTTTAGTTATAGCGCCAGGGGAAGGGCAAAGGCCAATTGACATAGTTCAAGATAATAATTCGGAAGAATTGTCATTTGGAACAATATACGTTGGGCAGAAACGTACATGCTCTGAAACATATAGTAAGATAGTACGTTCCGAAATTCGCCGCTTTGACCGCAGAGCGTGTACCATTCCAAAGTTGTTCTACGACTATAAAAAATTAGAATTACTGCAAATTAAGAATAATACATCCATTTGCCTTCGAAAGTTTTCAGGTCCTAACCGCGTTACGGCGCAAAATGTATTAAATGAAAACTTTGTTCAAAACTTGATTCAACATGATGACGGTTACAAAGTTTTGAAAGGTGTTAGATCCTCTCCTGCTCACTGGGAAGCTGAGAAAAAAAAGCAATTGCAATGATTCGCCAATTTGGGCTTCCAACCTTTTTCATAACTCTATCGGCTGCTGAATCTCAGTGGGTTGAGCTGTTGGTTATTCTGTCGAAAACTGTTGATTCAAAAGATATTTCACAAGAAGAAGCCAACATTTTATCAACCCAAGATGGATATCGCTTAATCCGCTCAGATGCGGTTACTTGTGCCAGATATTTTGATTACCGCTACCGGCAAATCCTTAAACTTTTTAAAGATAATACCGGCATTTTTGGAACACATTTCGTAAAAAACTATTACTGGAGAGTAGAGTTTCAACAGAGAGGTTCTCCGCATATACATGGCATGTATTGGCTTAAAAATGCTCCCAAGATCAACCTTCAAAATCCTGAGACATTCTCCGAAGTCATTGATTTCATTGACACTTATGTTTCAACAGATGGTTCAGTAAGCCACTTGGAACATTATTTAGATTATCAAAAGCATAATCACAGTCGGTCGTGTACTAGAGAAATAAGAGGACAACAATTTTGTCGTTTTGGTATACCATATCCACCAATGCCTTGCACACAAATATTGCTTCCTTTTCCAGACACAACCCAAGATTTGGAAAGGCATAAGGAAAACTTTTCTAGAATTCAAAATGTTTTAAATTCAACTCTGACTACTGAAGATATATCGAATTTAGATAATTTTGAATATTTCTTGAGCGATAATAGAATAAACATGTCTTTTGATGACTATTTGCTAGCTCTGAGATCAAGCTTATCGAAACCTAAAATTTTTCTGAAAATAAAAATGAAAGATCGATTTATAAATGCTTATAATCCTCTTATTTTGGAACTCCATAGGGCTAATATGGATATCCAATATATACTGGATGCATATGCTTGCTGTTCCTATATAATTAATTATATTAACAAACCGAACAGAGGAGTTTCTAGGCTCTTAAATGAAGCTGTATCAGAAGTAAATGCCGGAAATTATACAATAAAGCAAAAACTTCAACATATAGGTCATAAATTTATATCAGGCACGGAAATATCTGCACAAGAAGCTGTTTATTGCTGCATTGGGCTTCATCTTTCGGAAGCTAGTAATGGAGAAATATTTATAAATACCTCACGACCGGAGGAACGTGTTCGAATGGTAAAACCTAGGGCGGAACTTCAGAACCTTCCTTCAGATTCTACTGAAATATTTGTAGCTGGTATTTTAGACCGTTATGTGCAGCGGCCCGATCAGTTAGAAACTGTTTGCTTAGCAGATTTTGTATCTTTGTTTAAATTTGTGAAATCCAATAGAATAGTGCAATACAGTGATCACGAAGAAGAAGAGAGGGAAGATAATAACGTACCAGATATTGGGGTACCCATTGCACTTAGAGACGGTAGCGGTTTTGTTAAAAAACGTACCAAACCAATTATTATTCGGTACAGAAGGTTTAGTCCTGATGTGACCAAGGTTGAGTATTTCCGCGAAATGGTAATGCTTTTCTATCCATGGCGGAATGAACAGCAAGATCTTATTGAAAATGATAATGAGCTAACTTGTATAACTCACCGTATTTTAATTGAGGGAAATCGAAAAAAATATGATGTTTTTGATCAAAGAGAACTGGAAAATGTCTTAGAAAGTCTTTATAATGAGACAGACTTAGAAGAAGCTGTGCAAAATGAACTACCTGTTGTGGAAAATGAGTTTCGGGTGTTAGCACTTCCAGAAATAAGTCCTAATATTAATTTGCTGGATTTGCATGGCGAACATACAACAGATAATGGTACTGAATCTGATTGCAATATTAGGCTTATTAAACTACCCCCTTTAATTTCGGTTGAGGAATTATTTTCTCTAGTTCAAGGTTTAAATATTAAGCAAAGAACATTACACCTGGATCCAACCCAAGTTCTTTAAAAGTTCTCCTTTGTGCACCTACGGGTAAAGCTGCATTCGGGATAGGTGGACTGACACTTCACTCAATATTTTCTCTTCCTGTAAATCAGCTGAATAGAGAGTTGAGGCCCCTAAGCAGTGATATAGTTAACTCTTTGTATTCCAAACTTGCTGATTTAAAACTAATCATAATTGATGAAATATCAATAGTGGGCGCTCGAATGTTTAGCTATGTTGATGCTAGGCTTAAACAAATTTTTAAAACAAACAACCCATTCGGTGGCATACCGATTATAGTGTTTGGAGATTTGAAGCAACTCCCACCTGCTGGAGATAGGTGGATATTTTCTTCTAACCCTAATGATGCTTACAGCACTTTAGTTGGTTCTCCTTTGTGGGACTTGTTCAGATATTTTGAATTAACAGAAATAATGAGACAAAGGAACGATCAAGCTTTTGCTATTGCGTTAAACCGTATGGCATCTGGCACTATGACAAATGATGATATATCATTAATTCAAACTCTGGTAGTTAATTCTGAAGAAGTCCCCGATGATGCGATCCATTTATTTTGGTCAAACGAAGAGACAAATAATTTCAATGCCCTTAAGCTCAGTCGAATTACAACTGAAGCTATTTCTTCAACTGCCAAAGACTCTGTAAGAGGAATGGGTATAGGTGATCAACAAGGGAATATTTTGGAAAGAGTTCAACTTTTCAAAACTTCTGAAACACAGGGACTTCCTTATGAGTTTACACTAAAAACCACTGCAAAATACATGATTACAGTGAATATAAACACATCTGATGGTTTAGTTAATGGGGCAACTGGAGAACTAATGCAAATTGATTATCCAGCAATTCTTTGGATTAAATTCTTGGAACCTTCTGTTGGTTTGATAGCTCGATCAAAAAAGCCTCATCCTATAGAAAGTTCTTGGACCCCAATTGAAAAAGTTATTAGATCTTTTCAATATAAAAGAAATGAGCAAATTATAATTGAAAGAAATCAGTTTCCAGTTGTTCAAGCTGAGGGAATAACTATTCACAAAAGTCAGGGTGCTACATATAATAAAGTTGTCGTTCATACTCGACCCAGAATGCCTAGAGCTTCGATATATGTCGCTTGCAGTCGAGCTACTACGGCAGTAGCTCTCTTTATTGTCGGAAATTTTATTCCTCCTAATAAATTTTCTGAATCGGATCCAGTATTTAGGGAAATGATGGAATTGAGCACATTTAAAGCCCTGATTACAAGTTTCAATTTTATGATTTCTCGATCATCAGCATTTCAAATTTTATTTCATAATGTTCAGAGTCTCCACGCTCACATTAACGATATAAAAGGTGACTGTCTGCTGCTTTCTTCAGATATTTTATGCTTCGTAGAAACCTGGAGCATTCCTGTTGAACATTTTGAGATACCAGGATTTACTCTTATAAACGAGCTGAGGATAGATAGCACTGAGACAAGCAACCGAAATAAACGGGGCCTTATAATTTATGCAAAGCATAGTGTTGCCAGCTCTATAGAACCAAAGACTATTAAGAAAATTTATTCAGGCCGCAAAGTTTTAGAAGCAGTTTTGTTTAAATGTTTCAACAACAATATTCTGGTTCTTTACAGAAACTCAGCTTTTCCCCTCAGGCTTTTAATTGCAGAACTTCAAGACATTCTTACTACAGAGTTGTGCAATCAAAATGTCTTAATTGTTGTAGATTTTAACATTTGTTTAAAGTCTACAGGGTCTACAATAAAAAATCTTCTTCAAGATAAAAACTTTAGTTCCCTGCTTAGTGTAGAATATTCAACTACACCTGTGGGGACGCAAATTGATTGGGCATTTTCAAACATGGATCATTCTCATATTGATGCTATCACTTATGAGACAGTGCATAGCTATCATGATGGTATTTGTGTCTCTATTTCGGACTAAGGCTATGTACAACAGTATCTTTTTCACACATAAGGGCATTAAAATAGGTTAAAAATATGACATTATGAATTAATAAATAAATATTTAAACTAAGAAATTTTAAATCATTTGTGTAATTTGTTAATATATAAGAATTTGTAAAACATAAGGTAGAATTAAAATAATTTAACAAATCTTTCAAAATTTTAATATTATATAATAAAATAACATTATTATATATTAAGAGAAATGCAGTTTTTTGAAAAAAAAAATATTGTTTTAAATAAAATATATTATTTGTTAATATATAAGAATTTGTACAAATATAAAGTAGAAGTAAATATTTTGCTATTTTTAAAAACATATCTTTAGAATTTAAAAATATAACATTTAATTATTAAAATATATAATACTTATTACTTCTAAGTCAAACCTGTATAATCTTATTCATGTAAGAAATAAAATGTGCATTAACTTCAAAAAACGATTGTTTTTGTTTTTTTTACATAGTCCTCAATACAGTTAAAATAAACGAAAATACAATTCAATACTCAAAGTACACAAATTGATCTACTCTATCATGCGAGAGTATAAAATGTTCGGTGACACCCGAACTTAGCCCTTCCTTACTTGTTTTACTATAATAACTTACCTTATGACCGTACCTGTATTTAATCCATTCATGTACAATTTTTAATTAAATGTTTTGAGTTTTTTGAAATTAGTGAATTTATAATTATTTTAAATTTAACCTTAATATTGATATTAAAATTAATGACATTTTAAATGTGACTTTAAATTTGAGTTTGTTTTATTTACTTCGGTGCTTTAAACTTTCAGGAAATTGTATGAAGATGAGTGGCTATATTCTCTCTTAATGTTATGGCTTCAGTATCCAGTGTGGCATCATTTAATACTCCCTCAGCAACTGCGGGTTCCATTCTCTCGACTTCAGTGTCAACAGAAAATAGCTCCTGTACTTTGTAGTGTTTGCAAACATTATGTAACGCATAGCAAACATTTGTTATTTGTACCACCTTTTTTGGTTGGTATTGAAGAGGGCGTGCTAAGCATCTAAACCTGCTTTTTAGCACCCCTATTGTTCTCTCAACGACATTGTGTGCCGAAGAATGCTTTTGGTTAAACGTATGTTGCGCTGTGCCAACAAGTGGATCTCTAAAAGGCGTTAGCAAAAAAGGCTGAAGTGCATATCCAGCATCGCCTAGAAGCCATGATCAACGTTCTCCGTTATCGTAGCACCGTTGGTAATAGTCATGAGCTCTACTCATACTCCATATTAAAGAGTCATGACTTGATCCAGGGCGACGGACATCAACTGCCTTTATAACCATATTATGGTCGCATATCTGCAATAAAATGTTTAACTGATAAAGCTTGTTTTATAATAAATTTGATTAAATGGCTTACAATCATTGTGTTAATGCTAAAGTATCCTTTCCGATTGTAAAAAAGGCTATGATCTGTACGCGGCTTACATAATTGTATATGCGTTCCGCCTACACAACCAATTACTCCAGGTATACCAAAACTTCGTTGAAAATGCTGCTTCGATTTAGTCAGCTCACTTTCGGTCATTCTTAATTGAATCCACTGCGTACCTTTCCAAAATTTTCAATATCCTTGCTGTAACTTTTGCTACCGTGCTGCGCCCCATAGAAATGCAACTATCCTTGCCAACAGCCTTTTGGAAACCACCTTCTGCTAGGAATCTTAATGTTGCCGCGAGGTGTAATTGCACTGGAATAGATGTGTGCTTTATGTAATTGTCCACAACGTTTAGCAGCATAAGGAAAGCGTCTTTGTTGACCCTGTAGTTGGACACAAAGCTATGGAATATTTGATTTTAATTGGACTAAATACAAATAAATACGTTGTTACACCAACTCAGTCACATCAAATGGATTTGAATGGTCTCGCAGTATCCTTCTATTAAGAGCTGCTTCTGCATGATCCGCCATTACCGTATAAATAGTGGCAAACGCAGTTAAAGTACTCATTTTGCGATTTTTCTTCAAAAATTTATTATTTATTTTGGGTAAATTGACAGCTGTCAGCTGTTAAGTTCATTTTTGCGGTGAATGAACAACGAGTTCTAAAATGAACAAAAAGTTCGGATTTCAGAACACCAAATCCAAATTCACTCGGATTTAGGTTGGTCGCCTTGCCGTGGCGAAGGGGCTTAAGTAAGAGTAAAGTGTGCATCCCATAGGAAACGCACTCTAATCTTACGAACTAAGAGGGACACTTCATAATTTCCCACAATAATGATATGGATGAATAAACCCTAGGTTTTACGCCCATCTCCTATTGTGGAATTGTGAGGATACCCGAACCAACACCACCCTAAGCCAAGGTGTCGAGGTACCCGTGCCAAGGGCTGAATGGTCAGCGGGGGGTTATAAATAGCTGATCGCGAACGGTCCCCTCCGATGCCCGGGCGAGGTCGGAGGTATAAATCGCCTTCTCTCCGTATACCGGCTCTGCGGACGAGTGACCAACCCTTTCCGGATTACTCGTGGGACCAAAACATGAACAATAAAACAACAACAACAACAACAACCATGACGACGACAACAGCGACGACCACGGACATGAGCTACAGGAATCCTATAACGGAATCCGAAGAGGACGAACTGCTTGCCTCCAGCCAGGAGACAAGTAAGAGTACTACCGGACGTACCAACCAGAGTACACCGGTAGATACAGCAGACAAAGTATCAAATATACCAACTACCTCCAAGGCTGGTATGAGCACCAACCAAAGTGCACTGGCGGCTAAAGGAGACAGCAAAAAGAAACGCAAAAAATCTCAGAATCAGCGGAGGAAAAACCGGTACCAGAGGGCGGTCTTCATACTAGGGAAGATAGCCAAAGACCAGGCGGCCGGTACCCCAGTTGATGAGGCTGAAACGAAGCGCCTTAAATCTATCGTAGACGAATATGAAAGCTACCTGAAAAGGAAGCAATCACAACCTCAAGAACAGAGCAAAAAAGAGAGCACTTCTCAGAAGAGAAATCGCTCCACAACAGAAGTACCCGGAGCTCAGCCCAAAAAACCGAGGAGAAGCGAAGGAGAGCACAGCAGCACAACAACGGCAAGGCATTTCAGCGATGTAGCCAGAGATAGCCTGCAGGTGGCCATTATAGACGGGAAATCCTCCTCTCCGAACACTATACAGGAGAGATGGGTGAAGATCGACGTCAGATTGTCGAGTATGGTGCTAAGCTATGTACTCGACAATCCGGCGGGTCCTCACCCGGAGTTTGACTCCTCTGAGACCCTCAGGGGCTACAGGGTCATCAAGTGCGCGGACCAGGCCTCGTTAGATTTCCTGACGGGTAGTGTTGCTAAAATTAGCAACGCCTTTGAAGGCCTCCAATTGAGGCTTTTACCCGCCAGCGATATTCCGAAGAGGCCTCGGGCTCGCATTTGGCTACCCCCACTAGAGGAGCCAGGCGAAAAACTCCTGAGGTGCATTAAGCTGCAAAACAAATCTATACCTGGTATAGATGAGTGGCAGCTTATCAAGGAGGAAAACCCAAATAAATCAAGCAAGCCAATACTAGTGGCCATTTGTGAGGAGTCCATTGAGGCTCTGAAGAAGACTGACAACAAAATCAGCTTCGGAATACGCAAGGCCAGATTAAAAATCTTCCAAGGCGACAAAGCGGCTGACGAAGACGATACGGAAGATGTCGACGACGCCAGCCAGTTGCTAAGGAATGTGGGCATTGAAGAACCCCGGGATGCCCAATAATAACAGCATAAGGTGTGTACAGATTAACCTGCAGCACTCGAAGAGTGCTACAGCAATTCTGACAACCCTCGTGAACGAGGGGGGAATGGACATCAGCCTAATACAGGAGCCCTGGGTCAATGAAGATTCCATAAAAGGGCTAAACAGCAGCAATTATAACCTGTTTTACACGCGGAACAGAGGTAAACCTAGGGCATGCATTCTTATCAATAAAAGTATAAATGCATTTCTTTGTCCTAATTACAGCACAGCAGATATCACAGTGGTGAAGGTGGAACAGAAGGAAAAGTCCTTCTTCTTGGTCTCGGCCTACTTGGCCCATGACGAAGACATACCACCGGCCCCGCTCACCAGGCTAGTAGAGGAGAACAAGAAGGATGATGTCCTAATAGGGTGTGATGCAAATGCAAGGCACACCTTATGGGGTAGCTCCAGCATAAACACCAGAGGTGAGTCACTCTTGCAGTATATTTTGAATAGTAATCTAAGTATTTGCAACAAGGGCGATAAGCCAACTTTTATTTTCCCAAGCTCAGATAGGTTCCCGGGGTGGGAGGAAGTTCTTGAGCTCACGCTATCAACAGACACAGACAGTCTCGTTGTGGATAACTGGAGGGTATCCGACGAGCCTTCCATGTCGGATCACTCCTGGATACTCTTCAGCATCCGCGAGAGGTACAGTGCGCCTCTCACATACCGGAACCCTAGAAGAACGGCATGGGGAAAATTTACCAGTATAGCAACAAAATGCCTCGAAAAGGGAGGCAATAAGAGTATCAGAAATCCAGAGGAACTAGATTCAGAAGTTGAGAAGTTGGAAAAAATCCTAATCACAACTTTTAATAAATCTACTCCGCTAACAGTTTTGAAAAAGAGAAAGTCTCTTCCTTGGTGGAACAGTGAACTCAAGAATTTGAGAACACAACTAAGGAAAGCTTTCAATGAAAGTTTTAGAACCAAAATCTGGCAGCCATATAAAGACCTTATGAAGGAATACAAAAAAGCAGTCAGGAAAGCTAAAAATGACTCATGGCGAACTTTCTGCACATCGATTGAAAGTTGCAGAGAAGCCGCTAGGCTGAGTAAAATGCTATCCAAAGACCATATTAATACTGCCTACATTAGGGCGGAGGGTAGTGATTGGACCTCCTCGGCAAAAGAGTCTCTGGAGGTACTAATCACAACACACTTCCCGGGAGTCAGCAAGCACCTTCAACGAGGGTTCAACCGGAACCACCGGTGAACGCAGCTGACTATCGAAGCCAAATAATAGACAAAAGGAAAATCAAATATGCCATAAATAATTTTGCACCATTTAAAGCGGCAGGTCCTGACGGGATTATGCCCATAATGCTGCAGAAACTGGTAGAACCCATGGTTCTGAGGCTTGAAAATATATACAAAGCAAGCATTCAACTATCTTACATGCCAAGAAGTTGGAAAAGGAGCAAAGTTGTGTTCCTTCCGAAACCAGGCAGAAGAACACACGAGAATGCCAAGGATTTTAGACCTATTAGCCTTACCTCATTTATGCTGAAGGTACTAGAAAGGCTAATAGATATACACGTAAGAACAATAATGGCGGAGAAGTTATCGAAGTCCCAACATGCGTACATAGAGGGCCGATCAACCGAAACCACCCTTCACGAGGTGATAAGTGTGATTGAAAAATCACTACACCACAAACAATACACCATGGCTGCCTTTCTAGACATAGAGGGCGCCTTCAATAACATAAAAGTAAATTCGATAATTAATTCTCTGGCGCATGGGGGCATAGATGACACTGTGTGCAGATGGATACTATCGATGCTTGAGAATAGGAAGATTATAGCTTCAAACGGCGCTGCAACACAAACAAGTTATGTGAGTAGAGGGACGCCTCAAGGGGGGGTCCTCTCTCCGCTTCTATGGGTTGTAGCGCTGAACGAAATACTCCTCCAATTAAACGGTGGAGGAGTGAAAGCAGTAGCTTATGCAGACGATATAGTGTTGTTGGTATCAGGAATGTTTCCTTCAACAGTCAGCGAGATTATGGAAAGAGCACTTCGTAGGTTAAACCTATGGGCTAAGAGCAATGGTCTAGGAGTTAACCCGAATAAAACAGAACTGATGCTATTCACTAGCAGAACCAAAATACCTCAGTTTCAACTTCCGGTACTAAACGGCACAACACTCACTCTACCCCCAACAGCTAAGTATTTGGGGGTGGAGATTGACGCCAAACTGTCCTGGAAAATAAATATAGAAAAAAGAATAAACAAAGCATACATGGCCTACTATACTTGTAAGAAAATCGTCAACAGGAATTGGGGCCTCAAACCAAGTATAATCATGTGGATGTACACGGCGGTCATAAGACCCATACTCACATATGGAGCTCTGGTATGGTGGCCAGCGCTAAATAAACAGTACAACATTAGAAAATTAAATGGAATACAAAGAGCAGCATGTGCGGGTGTTACGGGCGCAATCAGGTCATGTCCGACTGATGCGCTCAATGTGATCCTGCATCAACTACCAATGGACATTTTTATTCAAAAAACAGCAGCTATTGCGGCGATAAGAATAAAAGAATTGGGAGGTTGGAATCAGCAGAACTACGGACATAGTGTAATCCTGAATAAGCTCACTATTAATAAATCAGACTACATTCTCCCAAAGCTAGATTTCAATAGACACTTCCAGGTGAGGATACCATCTAGACGAGAATGGAGAAGAGGCTCAGTTGCAGAGGAGGGTACCACCTCAGTCTATACCGACGGGTCCAAAATGGACTGCGGAGTGGGCACGGGGGTATTCTCCGCTGATCTGGGCATATCTCTCTCTATACGTCTACCGAACTCGGCTAGCATCTTCCAAGCAGAAGTACTAGGCATAGAAAAAGCCTGCGAAGTTCTATTAGAAAATCACGGGAATATACATAAAGCAACTATATTTACGGATAGCCAGGCGGCCCTCCTGGCATTGTCTTCACCCATGACAAATTCCAGTATAGTTCACAACTGCAAGAGAGCACTAAGCACAATAAAAGACAAGCTCCAGCTAAACTTGATCTGGGTTCCCGGCCACAGGAACATTTTCGGTAACGAAAAAGCAGATGAGTTGGCAAAGGCAGGAGCTTTCCTCAATGAATCCGAGGCGGAGCTCATACCAAGCCCGCTAGGATCGATCAAAGGAGAGATCAATAAACAATTTCAACAAATTGCAAACAACAGGTGGAAAAACAGTACAAAATGCGTCATAACTAAACAATTATGGCTAACATACGACAGGAAAAGAACCAACGACCTATTAAATAGGTCAAGAAAAAGTATTTACAGAATAACAGCTACCACAACAGGGCACTGGCCATTTGGGGTACATGCGTCCAAAATGGGTATGCCCTACAACGACATCTGCCGAAGCTGCGGAGTAGCAGGGAACAAGGAAACAATCCTCCACTTTCTCTGCGAATGCCCGGCTCTGGCACAGATACGACACAAAACACTCGGAATCCACCAAGCACCAAACCTTGAATGGATTTCCACCAAAAGCATATCGGACATAAGTAGTTTCATCGAAACCTCAAAATGGTTTGAGAGAGAGGGTGGAACGTAACAGCAGATACAGGAGGTTCTACGAATAGTGTATCAAAATGGCACATCAGTGCTAATTGAGCCCGATAGGGCTGCACTCCTACCTACCTACCTACCTAGGTTTATTTTCATATTCACTTTCGCTCGGATTCCAGAACATGCCTGTATCGAAAATATGTAATTAAAATATTGCAAATTTCAACTTTAAACGCGAAGATCTCGAAAACTATAAGCTTGCTGCGGCTTTAACTATATATGTATATCCTTGATCAGGATAATCTCCTCTATCCGACCATATCCTTTTTATCCTTGAAAACCTGGACGGTATACTAAATTCTTCCCCTTCTGCAGGATACCGAACAATTAGAAATATGTTCTTCTTCTTCTTCTTCTTCTTTACTGGCGTAGACACCGCTTACGCGATTATAGCCGAGTCAACAACAGCGCGCCAGTCGTTTCTTCTCTTCGCTACGTGGCGCCATTAAGATATTCCAAGCGAAGCCAGGTCCTTCTCCACTTGGTCCTTCCAACGGAGTGGAGGTCTTCCTCTTCGTCTGCTTCCCGCGGCGGGTACTGCGTCGAATACTTTCAGAGCTGGGGCGTTTTCATCCATTCGGACAACATGACCTAGCCAGCGTAGCCGCTGTCTTTTAATTCGCTGAACTATGTCAATGTCGTCGTTCCATCGAATGCGATATTCGCCGTGGCCAACGCGCAAAGGACCATAAATCTTTCGCAGAACTTTTCTCTCGAAAACTCGCAACGTCGACTCATCGGTTGTTGTCATCGTCCAAGCCTCTGCACCACATAGCAGGACGGGAATTATGAGCGACTTATAGAGTTTGGCATTTGTTCGTCGAGAGAAGACTTTACTTTTCAATTGCCTACTCAGTCCGAAGTAGCACCTGTTGGCAGGAGTGATCCTGCGTTGGATTTCCAGGCTGACATTGTTGGTGGTGTTAATGCTGGTTCCTAAATAGACGAAATTATCTGCACCTTCAAAGTTATGACTGTCAACAGTGACCTAAGAACAAAGTCGCGAGTGCGACGACTGTTTGTTTGATGACAGGAGATATTTCGTCTTGCCCTCGTTCATGGCCAGACCCATTTGCTTTGCTTCCTTGTCCAGTCTGGAGAAAGCAGAACTAACGGCGCGGGTGTTGAGGCCGATGATATCAATATCATCGGTATACGCCAGCAGTTGTACACTCTTGTAAAAGATTGTACCTGCTCGATTAAGTTCTGCAGCTCGAATAATTTTCTCCAGCAGCAGATTGAAAAAGTCACACGATAGGGAGTCGCCTTGTCTGAAACCTCCTTTGGTATCGAACGGCTCGGAGAGGTCCTTCCCGATCCTGACGGAGCTTTTGGTGCTGCTCAACGTCAGTTTACACAGACGTATTAGTTTTGAGGGGATACCAAATTCAGACATCGCGGCATAAAGGCAGCTCCTTTTCGTGCTGTCGAAAGCAGCTTTGAAATCGACGAAGAGGTGGTGTGTGTCGATTCTCCTTTCACGGGTCTTTTCCAAGATTTGGCGCATCGTAAATATCTGGTCGGTTGTTGATTTACCAGGTCTAAAGCCACACTGATAAGGTCCAATCAGTTTGTTGACGGTGGGCTTTAATCTTTCACACAATACGCTCGACAGAACCTTATATGCGATGTTGAGGAGGCTAATACCAGGGTAGTTGGCGCAGATTGTGGGGTCTCCTTATTTATGGATTGGGCATAGCACACTTAAATTCCAATCGTTGGGCATACTTTCGTCCGACCATATTTTGCAAAGAAGCTGATGCATGCACCTTATCAGCTCTTCGCCGTCGTGTTTGAATAGCTCGGCCGGCAATCCATCGGCCCCTGCCGCTTTGTTGTTTTTCAGACGGGCAATTGCTATTCGAACTTCTTCATGGTCGGGCAATGGAACGTCTGCTCCATCGTCATCGATTGGGGTATCGGGTTCGCTTTTTCCTGGTGTTGTGCGTGCACTGCCATTCAGCAGGCTGGAGAAGTGTTCCCTCCATAATTTAAGTATGCTCTGGGCAGCGGTGACTAGATCACCTTGGGGTGTTCTACAAGAGTATGCTCCGGTCTTGAAACCTTCTGTAAGCCGCCGCATCTTTTCGTAGAATTTTCGAGCATTACCCCTGTCGGACAGCTTATCAAGCTCTTCGTACTCACGCATTTCGCCCTCTTTCTTTTTCTGTCTACAAATGCGTCTCGCTTCCCTCTTCAACTCTCGGTATCTATCCCATCCCGCACGTGTTGTGGTCGATCGTAACGTTGCGAGGTAGGCAGCCTGTTTTCTCTCCGCTGCGACACGGCACTCCTCGTCGTACCAGCTGTTCTTTTGCGCTTTCCGAAAACCAATGGTTTCGGTTGCAGCTGTACGTAAGGAGTTTGAAGGATGGAGTCATGTGTAGAAGTTCACGCAAGTGAGGAAAGTTCTCTGATCGCCATTCACTTGAGAGTGGCCAGAAACGATTCTTTTACATATGACTCAAGCAGCTCGCGACTTCCGGTCTTTGACCAAGTATCCTCTGGGTAGCCTAAGAACATCCGTTTGAAGGCGAGCTAAAGTGAGAAGGCGAAACACCCCCTGCATAGGGTTGTGAGCTGGGATTGGGACCCGCCACGTAAAAAAAAACCGCAATGCAAAAGTTAAAATATGTTCGGAATTGGTAAAAGCACTGTCTGCTCCATTCTAATTGATTTTTTGTATTTGAAGAAATTCCCAACGAACGAAATTCAATTGCGCGAGTATTTAAATGGTTTTGAGCCATTGAGTTTCCTTCAAGTGTTAAGAGCTATAGGTAATAAGTTAAATTTTTTGCATTGGAGTTTTTATATATTTTTAAGTTTTAGATGGTTGTCATATAAAAGTTCGCCCAGCTGCAGAAGATTCTGTTGGCTACTACAATTACAAAGGTTGGTATTCCACAGTTCTTTTGGCTTTAGTAGATACAAGGTAAGTTTTTTCATTAAGCTCGCTTAAACACCAGGCCTGGACTGGTTTTAGTGACTCTTCAATAGTTGAAAATCCAGTTGGAACAATCTAGTTTATTTAAAGACATGTTAAAGACATGTCAGTTAATGTTCAAGTCGTTTTGTTAGGCGACTCTGCGTTCAAATTTGATGAACATTTGATGAGCATTTGATGAAACCATACCCATTTTGTGTAAACCAACCTTTGGATAAAAAAAAAAATCAACTATGTACTCTCGCAATGCCGAAGAGTGGTGGAGAATGCTTTCAGTCATTTAAAGAGAAGGTTTAGACGGGTTGGAGAAGGCTTGGATAACCACATGGCAAAGACGAGAATTGTCATAAAAGCGTGCTGCGTTTTGCACAACTTTTTAAATAAGCAAAATGATGAAATTAATGAAAAGTGGATTGCATCACAACAAATCGAAAACGAATCACGGGAATTGCCAGATGGCGTCTCTAATATTTGTGGAAACGTCAACCCAAGAGCAGAGAAAATAAAACTAGCGTTCGTTTCGTATTTCGGTGAGTTATTACATTCCACTTTGAAATATCATTAAGTCTTAACCGATCCATATTTACATATCTCATACCTCAATTCTAGTACAAAAAAAAAAACATATTTCTATATTTTATATACGTATACATACATATGTATGTATGTTACATATATATTTTCGTATTCATTCACATAATTGTATTTATTTTTCATTTTCGTATTCAATTATTCATTTATGTATATATATACATATTTTATATATTTTCATTCACATAATTAAACTCATTCGTCCTTCACTTCTTTTGAATCGCTTTTGTATTCTTATAGGAGAGAAAGACGATTTTCATCGGCTTCCTTCATCGCCTCAGTCGCCTTTACTAAGTCATCCATAATTTCCTCCATTATTGTTAACGCTGATTTTTTCTTTTTTCCAACATCGCTTGACGATGACCGAGCGCAACCACGCGACGTAGAAGGTCCATCGCCTGGGCTTGGGAGCGGCGACTCTCCTTCTGTATCGGCCTCAACGTAAATTGGATCCATGTCAACTGAAAATAGAAGAAACAAATAAAAGTGTAAAGAAACATTCCATAAACGTTTTTCATTTTATTATGAATGTTGGAATTTTCTTACCCACAATGTTATCCTCCACAAGTTCGGCGGAACAAAAACTTTTAAAACCGCCTAGTGCTTGGTGGACCGCCTCATAATATTTCCACCGACTAGGGGAGCCACCCGATGGGATAATTTTATGCTTTTCTTATCTAAAAATAAAAAAATTTAATAAATTTAAAGGACGTATATTCGTGTCCAGCCAAAAGCATTGCACAGGACATTTCTTCGCGTTGACCGCAGCTCTGACATTTTTTGTTGTCACTCCACATAACTCGTTTCTTTTTCATAGTTTTTTCCATATTTTTTTTTACTTTGTACTGTGATTTGCAATCAACGAAAATTTTGTTTTATTTTTTTGTCTTCTATGTCTGTTAGTTTTAAATTCTGACAGTTTACAGTGTCAAAATCAGTTGAAATTAAGCAAATTTGACCAACAGATGGCGCAAAATCAGAGTCGCACAGAGAGATTTAATGATTTTGAACTGCCATTTTTGTATGGCGAAATCTTGATAAATTTTTAAGATTATTGGGATAATCCATTCAACAGCCGAAATCGTGTGACTAAGTGTTGGTCTGAACATACTATTAGTATAGTTAGAGAGTGATCAGAAGATAATGGGTTGTCAAAAAAGTCTTACGGTATTTTTATTGAATCAATTCGTGTGGCACCCATACATCGAGCTTGTTCGTGACTCCAAGCTTCTTCAAATGGTTTATAACGGTTTGATGACTACTATGCCGGTCTCTTTCGACCAATTCAGCGATTTTATCGCAATTTTCGATGACAGGCCTTCCGGAGCGTGGCGCATCTTCGACCACCCCTACACCAGAACGAAAACGTTGAAATCATCATTGTGCGGTGGAAATGGAAACTGTATCGGGTCCATAAACTGCACAAATTTCATTGGCGGCTTGAGATGCATTTTTGCCTTTATCGTAGTAGTACTGTAAAATATGCCGTATTTTCTCATTATTTTGCTCCATGTTTGCGACGCTATAACTCACGAACGACTTAAAAGAAACGACAATCAATCAAACACGTGTCAGCGCTTGAAATGAGCTTTCCAAAAAGGTATAGCATGACTTGATGCGACGAATAAAACTAGAACTACACGCTTTCAGCGCAAACTAGCGAAAATACCGCAAGACTTTTTTGGCAAACTAATAAATCAGTAAATGTATCAACTGTTATTTGCGATTTATCTATATTTTTGATTACAGCAAAATCAATTACGTTCATTAGGCCAATATTGCTTACCAGGAGACATTATGTCAAGGTTATTGTGCCTATTTATAATAGTGTGTGGCCTTTAGGATTAATTAGCCGTGGCGTGTGTTTTGCATTGTAATCTCCACCTGCTATGGCCTAGTGTTCCAAAAAAGTCTTTAAATTGGATGTCTGTAATTTTAATCCGAGGTGGACCGTCAGGTTTAAGTCCCCGCAGCGATTTTTTATGGTGATCGTTGTAGCTTGTAATTGCGCTGTGGCATAAGATTCTAGTGCGTGGTGATTTAACCGTTTTCTAACCAACACTGCTGTTCCTCCTTGTGCCTTTCCATCTGTGGGGTTTGTAAATCCCGGTATAAAGAAACTGTTTTTGTTCGCAAGATGAGTTTCTGACAATAGCATTACATCAATATTATTTTCATCCAGAAATCTAATAAGTTCCAATTTATGTTGGTTGACATCGTTATCATTCAATGAACAAATGTTCAATACTCTAATTTTTTACTTAAAAAATTTGATTTTGTGATTAGATTATGTCTTGAATCATATTTTGCATTGAAGCCATAAATTGTGTCATACATTGGGCAAGGTTGAAAATCATAGTTTCAACACTTCCATTTGGTTGTTTTTGGGGCAATTGCATTTGTACAGTATTGCCTTTTACCACGTTTGCATAGCTCCCTTGGTAGCATTGTCTTTAAGATTTACTGGTTTTGAAATACGGACGGGGATTTAAATATTTTCATTAGGAGAATTCAACATTTGGTTACGACATGCTTAAATGCCCTGTGACAACTTCGATTTCAAATCTTTATATAAAGGGAAATCCCTGTAGTTAGCAGTGTGATTTCCTCCACAATTGCTGCATTTTTTATTTTAATCCTCTTTTTAATACGCTTTTATTAGCTTCACTCGTATGTATGTATGTATGTGTTTGTAACTTTTTTAAGTGGTACTGAAACCTAGAATACTTGAGCGACACTGTAGGAAGGCGATGATAGTAAGTTTAAGCAGCTCACCAAAAAGATGCGCTTAAAAGTATGCAACATCTATATAAAACTAGTTTTGGTGACATTTAAATAGAATACTGAGTTGGGCGTCGACCGTTCATAAGATGCAAGGTTGTACAGTAAAACATGCAGTAATTTATCTAGGCTCTCGACTGTTTTGGGGTTTCTCACATCAAACTAAAAAATTAAAAATAAATATAGTTTAAAAAAACTAAAAAACACGCTTTTAAAGCATAAAAAACTAAAAAGTGAAAAGTAATTCTTTGTTTAAACTAACAATAATAATGAAGAAAAAATTCCTGCATTATTATGAGAAAAGCGTGGGGTGCTTTGTGACATATTTTTCATAGTATATCGAGCATGCCACGCTTTACTCACAATAATGCAGGAATTTTTCCTTCATTATTATTGTTAGTTTATACAAAGAACTATTTTTCACTTTTTAGTTTGATATGCTTCAAAAGCGTGTTTTTTAGTTTTTTTAAACTATATTTATTTAAGAGTACATTTTGAAGTAGGATGTAGATCACCACACACCACACAGACACTGCGTAGAGTGTTTTCGTGGGTCCATTCTCAGTTTGTACAATGTACTGGACCATTTCATTTATGTGGTTCCCGAACGGTGATTCTGCGAGAGAGCAGATATTTTAAATTGTAAATAGGTTGTATCTCATTTTTTTTTAGTTGGTTAGAATTTGTCATCAATTCTATTTTAAACATTGGTTATGGAACTTTGTTCTTGTTAAAAATATTTACTACAGTTCGTTTGGCTTTAGTAGATGCGAGGTACGTAAGTTTTTTACTTAAGCTCGCTTAAACACCAGTCCTGGCCGTTGTAGTGACTCTTCAATGGTTGAGGGTTCATCTTTGAAAAGCCAGTTGGAACAATCTAGTTTATTTAAAGACAAGAGTAGACAAATATTGTCAGTTAATGCTCAAGTCGTTTTGTTGGGCGACTCTGCGTTCAAATTTGATGAAACCATGCCCATTTTGTGTAAACCAACCTTTGGATAAAAAAATCAACTATGTACTCTCGCAATGCCGAAGAGTGGTGGAGAATGCTTTCAGTCATTTAAAGAGAAGGTTTAGACGGGTTGGAGAAGGCTTGGATAACCACATGGCAAAGACGAGAATTGTCATAAAAGCGTGCTGCGTTTTGCACAACTTTTTAAATAAGCAAAATGATGAAATTAATGAAAAGTGGATTGCAGCACAACAAATCGAACACGAATCTCGGCAAAACGAACCTCGGCAGTTGCCAGATGGCGTCTCTAACATTTGTGGAAACGTCAACCCAAGAGCAGAGAAAAGAAGATTAGCGTTCGTTTCGTATTTCAGTGAGTTATTACATTCAAGTTTGAAATATTATTAAACAGGAATAAAGGGATGTTTAACTTATTCCAGTGTGAGAGTGCCTCAAAATAAGCGTTTTTTATAACATTTTCCATTGTAGCCAGATCAGAAAAAAAGCTATTTTTTGGGCATTTTAAATAAAACACCCAATTCGCATATTCCACACCACCTATGAGGTATGCAATAGGGCGCGTTACCGAAGTTATTTTTGGGTGCTCGGTTCCCCAGTAGGCCTATATCACCCATTAAAAATTTTTTTACATAAAAAAATGAAAAATAACAAAACGATAACAATTCATATATAATAGTATAAAAAAAATAACAAAAACAATATCACTTCATATCACAGTACAATAATATAATACTTAAAATTACAAAAATAAACGTACATATATACAAATGCCAATCAGGGGTGTGGTGGAATCTGGTAGATGTCGGAATCAGAATTGAAACCGATCAAAAAAAGCAGTAGGTGTCATGAATTCAGATATTATTGGTTTGATATTCGAAACAGAATTTGTATCGGTTTTGGGTGTCACGCAAACCAATTTTATCGGTTTTGCTGTCAGAAACAAATCAAGAAGATAGTCGCACACAGATCTGAAATGCCAGTTAAGAAATCAAGTTATTTTAATGTTACGAATTAATTTATCTTTATTTCTATAGGCGAAAACATAAGAATAAAGCACGAAATGTCTTAATTATTGAGTTTTTGAAAAAAAAAATGCCGATATTTAAGAGGGTAGCCTTTTTTAGAGGCTTAAAAAAAATCGGTTTTTGTGGGAAGGAAAGAAAGAATTAATTGAAGCGAAATTTCTAGGATTTATAGTTATATATTTAAACATCATCCGCAAATTTTTTTGATACGAAATCTTTTACATTTGCCTTTGAAAAGCAATTGCCAGATGCTTATCCCATGTGCATATGCCAGACGGCGGGCAGGATGCAGGTCGCGATTTCTATCGGAAACAAAAAATTCAAAGAGATTCATATTTTCAAGTTAAACTGGGAAAATATAAAATAAAAAGCGTAAACTTTTTTAAAAATAAATAAAATAAAAATTTTGGTCTAAAAAAATTTTACTTTAAATATAAGTATGTTCAAACTTAACTTTTCTTAGTTTTTTTTAGTTTAAATAGAAGATAATTTAATGCCAAAGATAATAAACTTTGCCGCAATCCCATATGACGTTCAGTTTTTTTTCTATCCTGCCCGCCAATTAAGAAAAATCGTAAAAATGAAAAAAAAAAAACGAAATTTAACACCCAAATGCGTCTTTATTCATTCAATAAATGTTATCTCTTAAAATCTTTTTTTAATTCGGAACTCATTAAAAACTTTAATAGGATTGCTTGTATATACTCATTTGCAAGTTTTGTCACATTAGTAAACAGCTGGTTCGAATATTGGTTTTGCGTATGCTCGAAAAGACGAAAATCCAATCAGATTCTGTGATACCATTTAAAATCAGAATTGGTTTGCAATTCTGACAGCTAAGCACTTCCGTCTTGGATTCCACAACACCCCTGAATATTTAAGCCCCAAATTCGAATTTGTAATTAAAAACCTTATAATCTTTATCGTTCTAACTTTAGAGCCTCTTAATGCGAATCTTTTTAAAAAATCTTTTTTTAGTATAAAGTATTTAGCTCATTGCAACCACTAAAAAAGGAAGATAAAAACTACAAATGTGAAACACACAAAATTTTATTCTTAAAATTGGGTAGAGATAAATCTTTGTTTAAAAATTTTGTCACAAAATAAATTCTAATTCTAATAAATAGAGCAATAACTACCTTTGGGTCACAGTCTTCACAACACAAGAAGGGCCTAATATCTTTTAATTTAGCAAAAAGAAATTTCTCCTAATCGTATTTTATGACAATTTCTGTCAAATTCCTCAACAAATTTTATTTCTAAATTATTAATAAATGCAACAAATTCTTGAGGCGGCTTCACTAAGTTGCATTTATCGATCTGGTTTTGGTGTATGAAGATGAATTCATCTGAAGGAATTTCATCTCCTAAATAAGGTAATGGCAAAAGGCATGTGTGCAATTTAAAAATTTCCAAATAAAGGTAGCCGCAAAAATAATTAAAAACATTTTCCTTTAAAAAGCTAATTTCTAAACTTCTATCTAAAGTAATGGATCTAACAATGGAGTGTTCGGGCCGTGGTAAACCCTGGAAATCCTGCCAAGAAAGGTCACTTAAAACGGAATCATTGCACACATTAAGAAGAGCATTATGGCTATGTTCTGAAATAACTGTGGCTTCGGGTTCTAAAGGCAGTTCACAGTTACCTTTTATAACGGTATTTACGTAACGTAAACCCCACTACTTCCTAAATAAACTAAAGAACATGAAAGGTGTAACTCTAGTTCCTCCCCTACTTCTAATCTGACCAAAAAAATGCTCTAAGCTGTCCCGACATAGTCGTCTTGTCTTCAGGTAAGGAAATCCTGAGTGTGACAGCAACCGCCACAATCGTCTTAAACTATTAATATTAATTAACACCCCTTGATAAAATTTAAATTATTTGTTGTGTTGTTTCCTAACTCATCTACGACCCGAATTGTTTTCAAAACTTTTTCTGCCTCATCTAAAAACTGGTTTTGCTCTGGGGAACTTATAAAAACTTTTTTAGTGGGTACAATGGCCTCAGTGAAACTACTATTAAAGATATCGAATAATTTATTGAAAAAAGAAACGAAATCCGCGGTATTAATAAAGCTCATACTATTTGAGCTTAAGGCCCCCGAGCTGTAAAGAGAAAGCATACCTGAAGCGACCGTATTACTTAACACTTGAGACGCGAATTTAACTTTAATTTTTTGAAAGGTATTGGACTAAAAGTCCTGTATATAAAAATGGACTATATCTGACCAACATACGCGACTATTTTTAAAATCAACTTTATTTTTCATATTTTGTAAGCAGTTTCGACTAAATTTCAATAAATGGGGGCTACCGTAAAAAACAAACATATTTCCTTACCATTTACGTTAAAAAAAGACCGTGACATTGAAACACCTAACAAATTAGCTAAATTTTGAAAATTGGTACCCTGGTCACAAACAAAATGGTAAGGAACTAGCCCTATATTTTGAAGTTGGGTAATGGCTTCAAGAATATATTTCTCGAGGATATCCCCTTTACATGAGCCTCTAATAAAAAATAAGCTAACGGGTGGGACCAAGGTTCCCCACCAATACCTTGCACCATTATGGCCATTGCAGTTGTGGCTATTCTAGATGTGCGATTTTCATCGCCATAATCTTCAAGACCTATCACCCTATCAAATTTCCTATCATACTGCTAACGACATTTCAGTGACATTTCATCACAAGAAACTGATGTGAACTTTTATTCGAAAGAAAATCCCTTACTCCTAATTTGTAAAAACTTTATGCTGCTTTGGGTGCAACCTGAGAAACGAGGCCAATCTGCGACAAAATTATGTAACGTAATTTCCGAGGGAAAACTAAGTTGGTGCTTTAGGTAGCGGTAAGCGATTGGTGACAAAAAAAATACACCCAAAGCTAAAGTTTTAAGAAAAGTATCATATCGCCGACCGTGACTTTGGCGATTACTATTTAAAAAACTACTCCTAATACAAGCACCTAACTGAGGAGGAACTTTGCTGCAAACTATCTCAAGAGGATCTGACTCTTCCCTGAATGGACTGCTTCTTAACATTTCCCTACATCTTTCTAATTCAGTTGCCATTTGGACCAACTGAGCTTTTAAACTCCTATTCTCCTGTTCTTTTTCGTCTAATTTTATTTTTAAAATCCTATTCTCTTCTCTCAATTTTTTTTTCTATCTGTCCCTGCTGTCAGACCCCTACCTGTTTGCGCGGCTTTTTCACAACTCTTTAGTTCCTCCTCAAGAATTGGCGGAGGCTCTAAAATATTTTCGCGGTCTTGCCTTTCTAAAAGCGGAAGCAGCTGCCTCGATGCACCGTTTGCATTTGAGGCAGATCCTTCCATTTGGGGGAAAAAATCTTCAACGCCTATTTCAATTGTATTTTCAGAATTTGGGGCGTTAAATACTGGCTCATTAATTAAATTTATGTCCGGAACGGCCCTCGGACGCAATTTTTTTGCGTTACGCATTTCATTGGAAAAATGCCGCCCGCACGCAACAATGTGTTTAGGTGTTTTTTTACTCAGATCTTCAAAAACACCTAAACCTTTGAGCCAACATTTACGCCTATTAAAAGAAACAAAATTAAATACAAAATGTTATATATAATTATAAAATATGTAATAATAATAGTGCAAAAAGTGCATATGTAATGAATATTTAAAAGTAAAATTTTTTTGAAGTGAAACTTCTTTACGCGCGCTTGGCTTGGGGAGTAAGCTGACGAACGCGTTACGAAAAGTGTGATGAGGCGAGGCGAACGGTAATTGGTGGGGGATATATGTAGGCAAGCGTCAGCAGTGCGCGCGCACATTTGCCTTTCTTTCTCTTACAGCTGGGAAATGAAATATGTGTATACTTCAGTCAGTCGTTCGTTTGCGAGTTTACTTGTAATTTACTGTAATTTTATTGTGTTTTGAACCAGTACTATGGCGAGGATTAAAATTTTACCAATTGACAGAAGTGATGCGACAAAGTAATGCAATATTTTAAACAATTATTGAATCACGATTCTTTACAAAGGAGCAGGCTGGTCAATTATGTCCACATGAAATTCGTCTTTTTCTTACTAATAATTCCGTCAATGAATACAATAATACGATATTGCAATGTGCAGATAATAAAATAGCATCAATAGCTACGGATTTATTTTTTGGATGTCAAAGTACTGAACAAGAAGCTTTTCTCAAACAGAAATTTCACAAAATGTCAGTTATTGATAGTGTTGGGGACTATCGAATAAAAAAAATCAAGTTATTCGAAAGTTCAGCAATTTTCATTCATTCGATAGTTTTCAAGAAATCACTCATTACTATTTTTTCGTTCATTCGAATTTTTTCGTTCATACCTATTTTTCGTTCAAAACGAATATTTTGTTCGATACTAATTTTTCGTTCATACCAATATTTCGTTCAAAACGTATATTTTGTTCGCTACTAATTTTTCGTTCATTACTATTTTTCCATTCATTAGTATTTTTCCGCTATTGAATGATTTTTCGAATGAATGATTTTATGCAAGTAGATATCTAGCAAAGATTTTTTGTACGAACTCATTTATTCCATTTCAAGTAAATGGTATTATATTAAGCAAATGTACGAATAATGCTTAAATTGTGTGTATTTCAAAATTATGTTGAATGATTTATGTTGAATTATGTGTGATAATGAAAATTAAATTGGATGCAGTATGAGTGGTAGAAGTTAATAGATGCTTAAAATAGATTTAAGTGAAAAGTATTAATAATAATAAATATAGACTTATAAAGCGATAACGTAGGAGGCATCGCCAAATTAATAAGATGACTAAAGTAGATTCATATCGTCATCGGTATTTGGCAAGATTAAATGACAGTTTCTAGTCGGTTTGATAAAATCCAATGGCTTTGAATTAAGCAGGTTGGCAACTTGGTTATGTATTTCGATTCGAAATTGTAGCTATGTATACAATCACTTAACCGTTTTAACTGTTTGTATTATTTGCAGCATCAATAGTAAAACATTTGAATTGGGTCGCAACTTATATAAATATTGGTATTAGATTTTTAATTGCAGTGTTTTCTGTGGTAATATAAAATGTATTTTGTAAAGAAATGCTGAAAATGTTTTTATACATAATAAGATAATACAAAAATGCGCCCTAGATTAAAGAGATCAGCCGTGTGGGAGTTTTTTTTACTAATAATGGTAATAACGTCAACTGCAATATTTGTAAAAAAAATTTAAAGTTTGCTGGTAACACATCAAATATGAACGATCACCTACGACGAAGGCATCCATCATCACATAGTGTGGAGGAGACTTCTTCGGCGATAGTCAAACGAGCACCTGCTGTAAGTGACTAAGATATGCCAAGCTGTTCTTCAACGCAAAGAGATGTGAACTTAACAGAGGAAACTATTGAAAGTGAGATAAGTAGTGCTTCTTTGGTACCTCCTGTGAACGTAGAAACTACAAGTTCTTCAACAATACCCAGTAGAAATGTTTCAGGTGGTGGGCCATTAAAAAGAAGGGCAATGCAAACAAAATTATTTGTTACAAGCACGCGATCTGAGCTTTCGGAAACTGAAAAGAGAAGTAAAGATGAGTCTCTTATTAAAATGGTTACAAGAGATATGCAACCACTCTCTATTGTTGAAAATGAAGGATTTCGAGAATAGACAAAAAGCTTCATCCTTTGTATTTAATCCCAAACAGAAAACTTCTTTCCAACACAATGTTGCCTTCAAAATATAACGAGACACGGAAAAAGCTTCATGCCATTTTGCAAAATATTTCACACCTTTCTATAACAACAGATATGTGGACTACTGACAACCAGAAGTCTTTTTTGTCTGTAACTAGTCATTTCATTTGGAAAAGCAAAATGAACTCAGCAGTCCTGGCAACTAAAGAAGTGTTCAGCTCACATACTGCTCAAAATATAGGCACGGAATTAAAAAGCATTTTTGACGAGTGGTCAATTTTTAACAAAATAGTGACGATAGTGAGTGATAACGGTGCAAATATTAAAAAAGCGATAAGGGATATACTGCGAAAACACCACCACCCATGTGTCGCTCACACCCTAAATTTATGCGTTGTGGATGCTATAAAGACTGCTCCTCAGATTTTAGAGCTTATAACGAAATGCAGGGCTATAGTAAAATATTTCCATCATAGCTCTCAAGCAGCAGAAAAACTTAAAAATATTCAAAAGGAAATGGGAGTAGCTGAACTTAAGATGAAGCAAGACGTTGCTACTAGATGGAACTCTGGCCTTATAATGATTGAACGTATATGCTTGATAAAAGAACCGCTCTCTGCTGTACTAACTTCCTTACCAAGTGCACCGAACTTTCTGAATGCATCAGAATGGGAAAGGTTACGTGATTCCATCACTGTATTGAAGCCGATAGAGCATATGACAGAACTTTTAGCACAAAACTACCCAACGATGTCACTAGTGGTGCCTATAGTCAGAGGACTGCAATATGCAATAAGATCCCAGCAAATGAAAACTACGGAGGGAGAATGCTTGAAAAGTAGCTTGTTGGAAGTAATTTCAAAACGACTTGGCCAACTAGAGTCTGACAAGATGTGTGCCAAATCGACCTTCTTAGACCCACGGTTTAAAAAGATTGCCTTTGGAAATGAAAGTAACTCTAGTAATGCTCAAAAATGGTTGGGAGAAGAGGTATCAGCATTCATACAGCGGAACCAAAGGACTGCTACAGCCCCAGTAATAGAATTACCCGCAGATAAAAGTAAATTATCTCTTTGAACTCTACTTGACCAAAAAGTAGCGGAAGCAAAAACTATTTGTCACAACGCCCCTAGTGTTAATGCACATATTTCTTTGGAACAATATCTTAGACAAGATTTCGTTGAGAGACATCAAAACCCTTTAAACTATTGGGACAGCAAAAAGGCAACTTTTCCAGAACTCTACGAGCTTTCCAAAAAATATTTATGTATACCTGCTACTTCAGTTCCTTCCGAAAGGGTTTTTTCTAAAGCTGGGCAAATAATAAATGATAGAAGAAATAAACTTAAAGGTGGAAAACTAGATCAAATAATATTTTTAAATAGCAATTTTAATATATAATTAATATTTTTTTGCGTTCTTCTGATATTTATATTTATTTTATATGATATTGAATACATTTTCTGTGCTTTACTATTTTTATGTTTTATTAAAATATTGAATTAACCTTGGTATTGGTTTAATTAAAAATGAATAAAATTCCAGTAATTTTTTGTTGTTTGAAGAGCACGCATTTGCTTAGTTATTGAATTTGATTAAACAAATGAATGAATGAATGAACGAAAAAATTCATTCGATAGTCAAAATTATTCAGTCATTAACAATCGATAGTCGAAATCACTCGATAGTTCCCAACACTAGTACTGGCGGTTTGCCGTACGAAATTGTTTTCATTCCGTACAAATCGTACATTATCACCACAAACATTGATGTATCAGATGGATTGGCAAATGGTGCAGTTGGTAAATTGGTACATATTGAACGAAACGAACAAAATGAAGTTACACGAGTATGGTTAACTTTTGAAAATTCACAAAAAGTTGGTAAAAAAACTTCGACAAAAAGCTTCCGCTAACGTTGCGTCACATAATATTGATAAACATGCCGTCCTAATAGAACGCAGAACATCTAGCATTGCCATGAATAATAACAAAACAGTAAATGCAAAACGTAATCATTTTCCTTTAGTATCAGGATGTGCCATGACAATTCATAAATTTCAAGGTGGAACATTCGATGAATATCAAAGGACTCATTCTTTATCATTACTTTATGTTGCTCTATCACGAGTTACCAGTATTGACGGACTCTACATAGTACAAGTAAAGACAATGATAATAGATTTTATCATGGGCGAAAAAATGATACATCGATCATATCTTTACAAGATGAATTTCGCCGATTATCGTTGAACATATTGTCAACAATATGTAGAACGGTTCTCGATTTTATGAATGACAGAAAAAAGTTGTCCATGGTTACTTTTAATTGCCAAAGTCTCAGAAAACACGTATCGGACTTGAGCGACCCCGCAATTGAATCAAGCAATATCCTGTTTTTATCAGAAACCTGGTCAAATGACGATGAAAACATTGACATCCCGAATTTCGATTGTATTGCGAAATTCAAGCGTAAGAATGTTAGATCAGCAGGAGTGGCAATTTATCAGAAATCGAATGATACCTCGAATATAGTAACTTCGAACATGGGCATTCTATTACGACATATTCGTGAAGTTGATATTGGTCAGTCATCAATTGGTGATATATGTGCTGCTCACTGTGTTTTGGACGATGGAACAAACATCATAATGGTAGTTGTTCACATTTCGCCCAATAACACAGTTAATAATATCATAAAGTTTATATACAGAAGACTTATGATCTATGGTCGAGTAGGTTCTGAAGAACTAGAAGAAAACTATCATACGTTGCCACTAATCTTAGCAGGAGATTTCAATATCAATTTCGCATCCGAAGATGGACAACTCTTGATAAACTTTCTACGAGATAAATTAGAATTACAAATGAATAATGACCATAATGAGCCAACTACAAGACATGGAACAACAATCGATGCAGTTTTTTCTAGATTTCTGTCTAATTTTAATTCTAAAATATATGTATCGTATTTCTCATATCATAAGCCTATTGTCTCGGTTTTACAATCAACCACAGTAATTACTGATGTACCCAATAATGAAAATAACGAATAAAACAATGAAAAAAATAAATAAATAAAAGATCTATGCAAAAATATTAATTTACTAATGAAAACATAAAATAAATTTAAATATTTGTAGGAAATTAATATATGTATATGTGCATACATGTATATATTGCACACACACATTCGTATATATGTTTACATATAGATAGAGCGAAAGAAGTTTCACTTCAGTCGTGCGGTCATAAGCACACTCACTTTTTTTTATGACTATTATAAATATTCAATGATAAATCGTTACTTTAAAACAATTTATTTAGTTAATTAACGGCAATGGCAATAAATTGACAGTTACGCTCTGAACAAGTAGAGCGCGACAGACTGCAAGCGACATTTGTCAAATATTAAAATACACATGTTCTTAAGGACAGAGTTATTGAGGCAGCTGCACGACTACATAACTGTGTCCATAAGAACGTGAGTATTTTAATATTTGACAGATGTCGCTTGCAGTCTGTCGCACTCTACTTGTTCAGCACATCACACTTAAAAACACACGGAAATTCAATTTCATTATTCAAAATTACTATTTTAATTGCACAATAGAAACACTTATTTCATCGAAATTTTTCACAAATGCACAAACACTTTTTGCACTATTTAATGTTTTTCATTCACCGTTCGAGGTCCGTTGCTCTGTTTGGAAAACTAAATGTTCTTCCTCCCTCGTTGCAGCAGCCAACAATACATTTTCTCCAACTGCTGGTTGTTTTCGGCATCTTATCTGTAAAATCAGGGATGGGCACATTTTTAGCCCGCAAAGTTAGCAAAGTGCGCACGGGGGCTAGATGAGGGGAATATCAGTTTACGGAGAGAAGGGCATAACAAGTTTCGAAAAAAATCAATTACACTCCTCCGTAACTTAATGTTCATCGCAGAGTGGTTGCGGCAATACTGACATTGTACACAAATTAAAGAGCGGAAGTTTACTTCATATCGGAATTGTACAGTTGTGTGAACAAAAAGAGGTAAACATAATTTGCAGGGTTTAGAGTTTCGCATTAAAATTTGTTTTTATTTACCTTTGCATGGTGGGAAATTCTAATCACTGTTAGGAAAAAATATATAAGTTATACTTGTATCTAAAAACAATTTTATTTAATAACAAAACAGCAAATTTTAAAACTTCCCAACACCTATAGTTGTTCACACCACTGTACGTGTGATAGATCAGTTAATGGTGGTGATGCCAGTTGTAAAAATTCATTTTAGTTACAATTGGGAAAACTTATCTTAAGTTGTGGGCTTTTATACGTACATATGCATATCTGCATAAATAAAAAAAGAAAAGATACTTGTTACCATTATATATATTGTGTTTTAACATATTGCAGTTCCATTTAATAAAAATGCTTATATAAATATATGATTTGTGATATTTTTAGTTTTTAAAATTTAAGTTGCCTCTGGAAATGTATTAAAATAATAATATGCGCTATAGAAAGGGAACACATATTTTCAAAAATATAAGAAATCATCAAATAAAAATATATTTGCGCGGTATAGCTTTATTGATCGGGAGTGGCTAAGCACACAAATAGAATACAAACGCTAATGGCAGAAAAATCTTCTCCCTTCGCTACGAGCGGCAAGCGTTTTGTTCTCGTTTTTATTCGAACAATGTTGCTATTACTCAATACGCATATGTAGTTTTGTACACCTCTAAGTTTTCAATTATAATTTTTCATAATATAAAATATCAAAACTGAAATCAAACTATTTGAACTAGTTTATATATTTGTAAATAATAGCATTCGATTCTGAATTTGAGTTATTTTAAGAAAATTTTAAATATATTGAAGACAATTTTTATAATTACTACAGTATATCGAGCCTGGCAACCCTGCGGAAAACCCCGAGTCATTGGAAATTCTACGATTGACAGGTGGTAGAAGGCTTGTTGGGTAATTATTTACATTGCGCTCTCATAAGATTCATTTGGTCATATGTGTTTGAAGAAACAGTGGTTCATAATTTGAAGTTATTATTGAAATTACTTTTTATAAGGAAATTTAAAGAAATAACCTTGTTTGAAACTTTTTGCTTCGAAAATTATATCTAAAATAAGAAGTAGGTTATCTGATTTAAATTTTGATACAATAATGCGCGTAGCTACAGCTAATGAGATTAAACCAAACATAGAATTTATTATGGCAATTAAACCAAATTAAATGCTGTTATAAAGACTTATCAAAAAATTATTACTAAAATAAAATATTTATTATACTTTTTGTTGTCTTACATTTTATAAATTTATAATAGTTACAAAGAAACTTAAAATTGTTAGGCAATTTTACAGTTATTACCCACAGTGCAACTTCCCATATATGCGTGCGCTCTCATTTGTAAACATGGTGTGGGAAAATACGTTGCTCTCATTTGTAAATATGGAGTGGTAAAATACGTTGCTCTCACTTCCCTCTTCATGTTTGCCCGCGATGATCCCCTCATCTAGCCCGCAAAATGTGCACTCGTGCCCGCACGGGCAAAATGCCACTGAGGGCTAATATGCCCATTCCTGACTATCAGGAAGGAGGTGTAGGAAGCAGTAGTAGTAGTTTGGAAAATATGTAAATGGATGCCTTTGATCATGCTGCTGGCATTAGTGGTGAGCCAGACGAGTCAGAAAAGGGCGATCACATCGCTCATCACTTTAGTAAGTTAATTCACACATAATTAATATTAAAAATTTTCCTTAACGTTAATATGTTCCCCCTGAGGGAAACATTTTAAGTTCTACGTAGACGCTGTATATTTCTTTCCGTCTTCTTCTAAGCAGTTTATACAGCTTGTAACCGGTAATATAGAAGCAATAACCTTCTAGAACCACCGCAACTAGATACTGAAGGCAAAGAGCATAATGGATCTTTTGCTATCGACAGTGAGCCAAAAGGATTTTGCGACAGCGCAAGTACCATTCATATCCCAGCTTTTGCCAAACTTCCGTGCGGCTCAGTTATCTAATAGTAGTACCAATTTAACTGAGAGCGAGGCTATGGGACCTTTCAATGCCAGCTCACTAGCTTTGTTATCGAAGATGGTTGCACTCCATAGTAGTAAATGTCCCATTACTTTAATGACAGCAACTGAAGTTATTAGAGAGTTGCTAACAATATACTCATCCTCCAACCTTGCCCCCAAACTTTGGCTAATCCACGAAGAAGCACACTGCCGTCTCCTCTAGCATTTCCTTCCCATACAAGGACTGTCGCAAAAGAAACATAACTTTTTAAATATAATTGTTTCTGGTGGCGCCACTATTGGTGGGTATACGAAATAAAAAGTTTGATCTCTTGTTGACATTTCGTAAAAATTTTAAGACAATTGGATAACTACAATCGATGTTATTGATCAAAAAGTGACAGCAGCTTTTGGTCATCGGTCGTAAAATGCATTTTGAACAAAGAGCAAAACTTAAATTTTGTTGTAAACTTAGGAAAACGTTTACCGAAACATTTCAAATGATGAAAAAAGTTTATGGTGATCAGTGCCTATCCCGTAGTGCCTGAGTGGTTTAAGTCAAAAATAAAGACAATGCTGATTTGTTTTTACGATTCCGAGGGTACTGTACACCGAGAGTTCGTTACACCTGGTCAAACGATTAATGCTGTGTTTTGCTTTGGTGTTATGAAGCGTCTTTTGTCACGCATTCGTCGTGCTCGACCACAATACCGTGAGGCAGGGTCCTGGCGTCTGTTGCACGATAATGCACCGTGTCATCGGTCGACGCTTGTCACTGATTTTTTGAAAAAAGCTCCATGTTAACCATTAATCACTCACCCTACTCACCTGATCTGATACCCTGTGATTTTTACCTATTTGGAAAACTTCATTTGCCCATGAAAGGGCACTGGTTTCAGGACATTTCAGCTATCCAAAAGGCGACGACCGATATTCTCAAGAGCATTCCAAAAAATGACCTTAAACACTCATTTGAAATGCTAATTGACCGGGCTAAACGCTGTATCGAAGCACAAGGAAACTACTTTGAATAAAAAAATATAACTTTTGAAAAATACTAATTTTTTGTTGTTTTTTTAAAAGTCCTGTTTCTTTTGAGACAGACCTTGTACTCTATTTATTCCCATTAACTTCCTTACCCTGGTTTGTTGATTTTTGCTTTGGAAAATATGCATGAACTAGAGTTGTTGAAATATTTTTACATTAGGAAGAGGTAAGTGGGAGGAAACAAGACGTTCTGACGACACCTTCTTCTTCTTCTTAATTGGCGTAGACAACGCTTACGCGATTATAGCCGAGTCAAGAACAGCGCGTCAGCCGTTCTTCTTTTCGCAACGTGGAGCCAATTGCATATCCCAAGCGAAGCCAGGTCCTTCTCCACTTGGTCCTTCCAACAAAGTGGAGGTCTTCCTCTTCCTCTGCTTCCCCCGGCGGGTAATGCGTCGAATTTTTTCTCTCGAAAACTCTTAAGGTCGACTCATCGATAATTGTCATCGTCCAAGTCTCTGGACCATATAGCAGGACGGGAATTATAAACGACTAATAGAGTTTGGTTTTTGTTCGTCGAGAGAGGACTTTACTTTTCAATTGCCTACTCAGTCCAAAGTAGCACCTGTTAGCAAGAGTAATCCTGCGTTGGATTTCCAGGCTGACATTGTTGGTGGTGTTAATAGTGGTTCCTAAATAGACGAAATTATCTACAACTTCAAAGTTATGACTGTCAACAGTGACCTGAGAACCAAGACGCGAGTGCGACGACTGTTTGTTTGATGACAAGAGATATCTCGTCTTGCCCTCGTTCACTGGCAGACCCATTTGCTTTGCTTCCTTGTCCAGCTTGGAGAAAGCAGAACTAACATCGCGGGTGTTAAGGCCGATGATATCAATATCACCGGCATTTGCCAGCAGCTGTACACTCTTATAAAAGATTGTACTTGCTCGATTAAGTTCTGCAGGTCGAACTATTTTCTCCAGCAGCAGATTGAAGAAGTCGCACGATAGGGAGTCGCCTTTTCTGAAACCTCGTTTGGTATTGAACGGCTTGGCTCGGCGTTTGGTGCTGACGCTGAGTCAGTTTACACAGCAGTATTAGTTTTGCGGGGATACCAAATTCAGACATCGCAGCGTAAAGGCAGCTCCTTTTCGTGCTGTCCAAAGCAGCTTTGAAATCGACAAAGAGGTGGTGTGTGTCGATTTTCCTTTCACGGGTCTTTTCCAAGATTTGGCGCATGGTGAATATCTGGTCGGTTGTTGATTTGCCAGGTCTAAAGCTACACTGACAAGGTCCAATCAGTTCGTTGACGGTGGGCTTTTATCTTTCACAGAATACGCTCGATAGAACCTTATAAGCGATGTTGAGGAGGCTTATCCCACGGTAGTTGGCGCAGAGTGTGGGGTCTCCCTTTTTATGGATTGGGCATAGCACACTTAAATTTCAATCATTGGGCATGCTTTCGCCCGACCATACTTTACAAAAAAGCTGATGCATGCTCCTTACCAGCTTTTCGCCGCCGTGTTTGAATAGCGCGACCGGCAATCCATCGGCCCCCGCCCCTTTGTTGTTCTTCAGGTGGGTAATTGCTATTCGAACTTCTTACTGGCCGGGCAATGGAACGTCTGCTCCATCGTCATCGATTGGGGAATCGTGCTCGTCTTCTGCGGCATTGTACGTTCACTGCCATTCAGCAGGCTGGAGAAGTGTTCCCTCCATAATTTAAGTATGCTTTGGGCATCGGTGACTAGATCACCTTTAGGGGTTCTACAAGAGTATGCTCCGGTCTTGAAACCTTCTGTAAGCCGCCACATTTTTTTGTAGAATTTTCGAGCATTACCCCCGCCGGCCAGCTTATCAAGCTCTTCATACTCACGCATTTCGGCCTCTTTTTCTTTCTGCAAATGCGTCTCGCTTCCCTCCTCAACTCTCGGTATCTTTCCCATCCCGCACGTGTTGTGGTCGATTGTAACGTTGCGAGGTAGGCAACCTGTTTTCTCTCCGCTGTCCTTTTGCACTTTCCGAAAACCAATTGTTTCGGTTGCAGCTGTACGTAAGGAGTTCGAAATGCCGTCCCACAGTTCACTTATACCGAGTTGTTGACGAGTGCTCTCAGAGAGCAGGAGTGCAAGCCGAGTAGAAAATCGTTCGTCTATCTGTTCGATTGCAGCTTCTCGACGTCGAACCTTCCTCATGTTTGTTAATGTTCGTTTTTAGCTGCACAGAGGCGGTTGCCAATCTTGGCTGCAACAAGGTAGTGATCCGAGTCGATGTTAAGACCTCGGAGCGTACGCACGTCTAGAACACTCGATACGTGTCTTCCATCTATCACAACATGATCGATCTGGTTGGTGGCTTTTCGATCCGGAGACAGCCAGGTAGCTTGATGTATTTTCTTGTGCTGGGATCTAGTACCACAGATAACTATATTTCGGGCCTCGGCGAAGTCGATCAGCCTCAACCCATTTGGGGATGTCTCGTCGTGGAGGCTGCATTTACTGACCGTAGTGCTAAAGATACCTTTTTTGCCCACCCTGGCGTTAAAGTCGCCAAGCACGATTTTGACATCGTGGCGAGGCAGCTCTCATAAGTGCGCTCCGAGCGCTCATGGAAAGCATTTTTGGTCACATCGTCCTTCTCTTCCGTCGGGGCGTGGGCGCAAATCAGTGATATGTTGAAGAACTTCGCTTTGATGCGGATTGTGGTTAGACGTTCATTCACCGGAGTGAATGATAGTACTCGGCGACGGAGTCTCTCTTCCACCACGAATCCCACACCAAACTTGAGCTCCTTTATATGGTCACTGTAGTAAATGTCACTAGGACCTACTCGTATCTGTCCTTGTCTTGTCCATCGCATTTCTTGGGCGGCGGTGATGTCAGCCTTTGTTTTCACGAGGACATCAACCAGCTGGGCAGCGACACCTTCCCAAATAAGGGACCGGACATTCCAGGTGCATACCTTTAATACGTAGTCCTTATTTCGTTTGCCATGGTCGTCATCAAAAGGGGGTCACTCATCCGAGGCTTGTCGTTCCTTTTCATTGGTATGATTTTTTACGTGGCGGGTCCCAAACACAACGCACAACCCTGCGGAGGGGGGTTTTCGCCTTCCCATTTTAGCTCGTTTTCAAACGGATGTTTTTAGGCTTGGGTCATATGTAAAATAATCGTTTCTGGCCACTCCCAAGTGAATGGCGATCAGAGAACTTTCCTCATTTGCGTGAGCTTCTACACATGACTCCATCCTCCTCCGACGACACCTACATTTATATAAACAGACAAAATATTAAATACAAACTCAAACATATTTGCTTATGCTTATTTACATAAAAAAGTTCACTTTATCTCATCCGGCCGGTAATAAAAACAACTTTTCATTTTCTGATCTAAAGCCAAACAAGTGAGCAAAACATGTTACCTAATCAATAAAATTTAAACATTAATGCAGAGAAGTAGAAAAATAAGATATTTTCTGTATCAACACACAAAGTGAACAGTCTACTTAGTTAAAGTTAAATTATTAAGTTACAATTTTTTAAACTGTTCAAGCCCTTTAATGTCAGATATTTTCTGGGAGATATAATTGAAATTCAGAGAGAATCCTTTCCCGATAGTGGTATATCTATGTATTAAAAATGGGTTGAATCGGGTCAATTTCCTAAACGCCCATATACCTAATACAAAGATTTTCGAACTTCCGGGTGACTTTTCTCCACATAGTTAGTAATGGTATGTGGGTACCTTATTGTAAGTAATATTGGCAAAAATAGAAAACATCCGAGTCAATACTACGCAGGTCCTATATATACATTTCTTATAATGATTTTCGTTATTCTCATAAGTTTTATGCCGATTATGTCAGTCAGTAAGTATAATTTATTATAAACATATATAATTGCTTCTAAATATGTTCTCGAGCATATCTCAGCAATGTTAATGCAAAAAAACTTAAAGAACGAAATATAATGCCGCAGAACGTTTTGTGAAAGTAACACAACTATTTGCTTTCCTCGTAATAACTACTGCACGGAAAGCCGCAGATGGTAGGTTGTGCCAACTTGACAACTCACTTGCTAAAGAACAAAACGTACATGCATTCTGTGTAAGTCTGAGTATTCCATGCATGCAAATGCAAATAGTCACATACACATTGCGCCAATACACCAACAGCTTCGCACATTTTCAATATACAGCTTTCATTGTACTACGTATATAGCAATAAGGAAAGAGAAGTTTTGTATAAATTATTCGCATAGTTTGGAAAACTAAGTATATTTGTTGCAAACATTTAATATATGCAGCATTTATAAATTTTTTGCAACATTTAATTACAAATGAACTCTGTTCCTCAGCAAAAAACAAAAATGTCATTGTAAGAAAGAGGAAACAAGGTTGACATGTGCTAAAACCGCTGAACAGACATGAAAATGTGAATTTATTTTGTCGTACATGAATAGATTTGTATACGGAACTGTGCGATATACATATGTAAAACAAACTCTTAAAACATGCCATACATGTACATATAAATGCTCTAATTGAATTGTTTCGTAAACCTTTTCAACAATAAGCGTATGTTAACTAAGAGCAAGTGCATATTTGATATAAGGATTTGTATGCCATTTTAATTATATCGCAATGCCTTACATATGTATTACTTTGAATAGAAACTTTCGGTTTTTAATTATTTATTAATTCGATTGTTTCGAAAAAAATTTTTATTCTTTGTCGAATACAGATGAGACAGACAAGGCGTATGAGTGACACAAATACCAACTAATACGTTCTATAGCAGAGCCGCTCAAAATAATGCGCAATTTATTTACTAACGCATACAATCACACATTTGATATTGTAAGCGCTTGCTTAGTACACTGAGTGAAATCGTGCTATTTGGTTATTTTGTTATTAAAAATTTAGAAAAAAATAAAAAATTATGGTTTTTGATTAAAAAAGCAATTAAGAACAACAATAATTTTAAGTTAATTTTTTTTAACTTTCCATGATTTTTTCCATATCGACTTCAAGATCGTAAGTTTTGATTCTCATTAAATCCTCTATATGCTTATTCGAAACTGAATTCCTGTATTTCGAGTGTATTTTTGACGCTGGCAGAATTAGCGTCATAGCGTACATGCATCGACTGCATTTGCTTGCCTATACTCCGAGTATAGGCATGAAAAATTTTGAGCGGCTCTGTTCTATAGCATGGTAATATGTAAAAAACGTTATAGAAAGTCATTGCAGTTAATATATTTCAATAGTAACACGATAACAAATAATGTTTAACTAAGGTATGACATAATCGATAGTCAATTATTACCGCAAATTAAATTTTATATTCCTATTCGAAATTCAGAATATGAAGCAAATTGGGGAAGGAAAAACAGGTGCATTTTTAAGAACAAGTAGGCATTCCAAGACTGCAAAGTGCATTTTCTTAATACTTACAAAGTTTAATTCAAAAGTACCGCACTTGCACGAAAACTTCAAAGATCCGGCTAAAATAGCTTTTTATTTTTATTAAAGTTTTTACGAATTCATAAAAAAGTTCCTAGAGGTAGATAACCATAGTGGTATCAACAATCATATATAGAAGGCTGCAATAGAAATATAAGTAAATTTGCTGGGATTGTAAAAAAATTGATTTTAAGTTTAAAGAAACGTCCTTACTATAGTAAGCTTTCTAAAAGTAGAAACTAGTCCATGTTAAGTAAGTTTAAATGAGTTAAGCCTCCACCCACTCTACCCGGGAAAAACTGGCACATCCTAGCCAAACACAGTTCGATATCCACAGCCGATGACAGCACAACACAAAACCAACGCAGCTTACCACACCTATTGACCAAGCCACGCAACAAAAAGGATAGACAATGGGATCGCAACATCAATTCGCTACCAACGTTCGCTATACACATTCATTTTGTACAATTCGTCACACACTCATCGGAGATCGAAGGAGAATCAGACAAATCATTTCGTCACCCTCGAACCCGCTTATCGATATACAATAATTTTAATTGTAACGTTAATAACTTGTTATAAAAATTAAATTAAACTTTAATCTATCCGAAATTAATCGCATTTTAACTTATAATTAGTACTTAACGCGAGTGCAGGAGCTTTATATGTCTAATTAGTGGTGGGTGTTTCCACTAATTGGGCATCCAATTATTCAAATTTAAAATACTACTCTGAGCAAAAAATAGTAAGGTATTGTTCATAACTTTAAAATTCTTAATTTATTCATCAAAAGCCATCTCGTCCCCCCCAAAGTAATCACCTTTGGTCCCAATACCCTTGTGCCATAGTTTTCGCGCAAATGACGCATAACAACCAAATATGTAGTATTCCTTGTTAACAGCTTATGCGATATGTGGATGATCGTTTGTTTCTGGGTCTTAAATATAGGTCCAAGACTCATCGCCAGCAATTTCTACGGATATTGCCTTGCGCCTTAAGAAATAATAAATACCAAATTTTTTGGAGAAATCTCATCAATTAATACAGCTTTCTATACAAGCAATTAATTCCGACTGTTCAGTTTATACGGATATGGCCCAAAAAAAAGGTGACATTTGAATTTAAACTGCGCACGTCGAAGAATTTGGAGAATTATTTTTGTTTTAGATTGGTAGTACTGTCAGTCATATTTGTGTCAAATATCATGTCAAAATATTCATTAGTGTTTGAGATACGTGTCGTTTTGTGAGCTGCTAAAAGTGAGTTTTTCGTTTTTTGCGATGTCGAAATTTGTTGAGCAAAGAATTTGTATTAAATTTTGTTTACGGAATAAATTTTCTGCTGGGGATACATTGAGGATAGTTCAGAAAGCCTTTGGTGATGAGGCTATGTCTAAAAAAATGTTTACAAGTGGTATAGTGAGTTCCAAGCCGGCCGTGAACGTGTCGAAGAGGAAGAGCGTCCAGGGCGACCATCAACCTTAACCGACGAAGCTCACGTTCAACAAATCAAAGATTTGGTGTTTAAAAATCGTCGATTAACAATTAAAGACCTTGCTGATGAAGTTGGCATATCGAAAGGCTCAGCCAATACCATTTTGAAGGATGCTTTGGGCCTCAAGCGCGTCAAATCTCGACTGGTACCGAAAACATTGAATTTTTTGGAAAAAAGGCGTCGCGTTGAAGTGTGTGAAACGATGCTTTCCGACTACCAGGGTGTCATGAAATGCATTATAACTGGCGATGAGACCGGGATCTATGCTTATGACCCCGAAACAATCGATCAGTCGAGCGAATATCGTGCTAAAAGAGAGCCGAGACCAAAAAAATCGCGCCAACGTCGCTCAAAAATCAAGGTTATGTTGACTGTTTTCTTCGATTATCGTAGTGTTGTGCATTATAAATTCCTTGCAACCGGTCAAACAGTCAACAAGGAATATTAATTGAACGTTATGCGTCGTTTGCGTAACGCTATCCGCCTAAAAAGGCCGGAATTGTGGAAAGACAATTCTTGGTTTTTACACCACGACAATGGTGCATACTGTCCTCATAATTCGTGATCATTTCGCCAAAAACTCGACCCACATCGTTCCGCAACCACCGTATTCACCTGATCTGGCGCCGTGCGACTTCTGGCTGTTCACCAAGCTCAAAAGACCGCTCCAGGGAAACCGTTTTCATACGATAGAGGAGATTCAAGCCGCAGCGAAGACGGAACTGAAGGCCATCCTGGAAAGTGACTACAACCAGTGTTTCGAATATTGGAAAATCCGTTAGCATAAGTGCATTGCATCGGGAGGGGACTACTTTGAAAGGGATGAAATTGATTTGGAAGAATAAATAAGGATATTTCAAAAGAAATACAATGTCACCTTATTTTTTGGGTATGCTTAATGACCAGATTCTTGCTTGGAAACTTGACTAATCGAGTCAGCTACATATATGTATTTTGTAGGCTCTCCGACGTTTCTTTTTGAATGTTAAAAACTTCGTGGCAAAAATAATATACCCTGTTGATGGTATAAAGAATACTAACAGGGAAAAAGTCATACATACTTATGTATATGTATGTTCTCATAATCGAATCAAAACAGCAAGAAGCTCAGTGGCTTGACTTCAAAGGTGTCACGTGGTTGGGAGTAGTAGCCACTGTCAACTGTGCAGTGAGCATATACAGCTATTTCTTTTGTTATGTTATAATCCTTTTTGCTGTTTTTCTCATACTAGCTCATTGTGCTCTTTTCTTCTAGATGACAATAAATCTCATTGTTGTTTGATGTTTTATTTACATATGTACATGTGTGTATATTTGTATATTTAATCGTAAGCGAGTTTGCCGACTAAGAGTTTTTTACCACCTTTTAACTATACAACTAGTTTGCCATCCAACATTATTTTTTGTTTTTCTTTCCATTTCGTTTTCTTCTTATCATTATATTTCGTTCTATTTTATAATTTTTTTCAAACGTATTAACCAGATATAAGGTTTGAGGACTATGCTCAGCTGGCCTGCTAGCATTGCGGTGACGGAGAGTTAACTGCCTATATGACTGACAACTTTCGTTTGCAACCCACAATTATGCAGATTTCCATTGGTATAGCCTTCTTTACTTCTCTTTAAAATTTTTTGCATTTCAGTTGGAAATTTGTTCATTCGTTTGTGCCTTCGCAGTTAGTTTCTGGCATTGTTTAATGGTTGATGATGCAGATATAATAAAAAAAGCCTAGAAAAACATAATTACATTTAAGAAGCGAAATGAAAAAGTGTTAAGCAAATTGAAACAACTTCTAAACCAAACAAAAAGCTCTTACTGATATGATTTTTATTAAGTTTGATATTAATCGGTGCTTTAAGAAAGTACATATCGCTCATTTGCTGCAAGACCGGCGTAAGTCAAAAAAATCGATTTGCCAGGAAACGCGTTTAAAGTTTTCAACTGACTATAACCTTACACGGAAAACAGGAAATATATTCTCTTCTCAAGCGGAGCATATAAGAGGTATTCATATGAATTTTTCACTCAACATGAAGTATGATATAACGAACAATTCTGCAGCATTAACTCAAAAATCACGTTTTTTGCTTTATGCCGGTCTTGCAGTTTTCCCGCGTTTGATCTTTTCAAATATTGAGAGTGCAAAATGTTCGGTTGCACCCAAACGTCAATTGTTTTATCAAGAAAAAAATATGACCTGCCTATGTTATTTTAATGTATATGAATGTTAGCAATTTACGTAAAAAAGTATGTAGAGTATGAAAGTCATTTTTATGTAAAGATCTATATGTATTATAACCCTACCCAAAAGCCAAACAGTGCAAAGCAATGACACTACATGCTTGACCTAGTCCTCATTAAAGTAATATAAGGATTTTCGTACATCCGACTTGCTTTACCCAATGTGATTAGTGAAGTATGTGAGGTATCTTAATGAAACGCAAGGAGTATTTTTTTAGTATACGAGGTGTTATTGCCGCGCTTGTGGTGAACCTGTGATCTTGAAATTCCCTCTCTCTTTTTCCGGCATCTCTCCCCTCTCCATTAATATATGTACCATCGCTCTAGCTTGTTTAGTTCGCCTGCTGCGTCAAGTTGAGTAGACGTGTATTTGTAGTGCTTGTCACGAAAATGGAAAAAACGAAATCAAGAGCAACGCGTCGCGATAAAATTTTGTGCCAGATTGGGCGAAATAGCTTCGGAAACGTACGCTATTACAGGCGATGAGAGCTGGTTTTCCCAACATGACTCGGAAACCAAACGCCAATGCTCACAATGGTTGTCTCCGCGCGCCCCCCGCCCGAAAAAAGCTCGCATGAGCAAGTCGAAGGTGAAAACGATGATTATTACCTTTTTTGATAGCCGTGGAATCGTCCACAAAGAACTCGTTCCACCGGGGAAAACTGTGAATCAAGTCTAATATTGCCAAGTACTCGAAAGATTGCGAAAACGAGTCAACAGGGTGCGCCCAGACATCGCTCGTAACTGGATCCTTCATCACGACAACGCGCCGTGCCATGCCGCCCTCAGCGTGTCCCAGTATTTGGCCTCTAAAGGGATCGCCGTTTTGCAACAGCCGCCTTATTCGCCCGACATGTCACCCTGTGACTGGTTTTGTTTCCTAAAAAAAAATCGGTGGTCAATGGAATCTATTTTGAGTCGATTACGGACATCCATGCGGCCGTGACGAGGGTACTAGCAGACATCTCAGTTCCAGAAATGTTACGAAGCATGGAAAACGCACTGGAATCGCTGAATAGCTGCCCAAGGGGACTACTTTGAAGGGGATGGCAGAGTTGTAGAATAATTTTCAAATATACGGTTTTTATGGAATCAGTCTCATTACCCAATTGTCATACTTCGTATGGCATGATAATACTTAATACATAAAATCGAGGCGATACCATCCAACATACTACGTTTAAGGATTTTCGTTTTTCTAACAAATCTTATGCTGAATATGTCAGTCAAGAGTATAAAATATTTGATTGCACCCTATCTTACTTGTTATAGTTTAATTTGTCCTATCTTTCAAAATAAGCCTCAGTTTTGGCAATTACTTCTTCAAACGATTTTAGGACAGGAAATAGTTGTTGCGTCTAGATCCTAGTTCACGGATTTTGCCATCGTCTTCATTGACTGGTGACAGTGCATTGTCGTGAAGAAAAATTACTTTCACTTTTTTGCTTGTTATCCATATTTTTCAGAATAACAAAAGTTGCTTCAAATGAAAACAACTAAGTTAGTAGTAAAGTATATTTATATACAAATGACTTTCTTAAATTTCCGACTTTTATACAAAGTTTGAGTTTGAGACAAATTGATATACGCTATATTGGTGTACGGCCAAAATTAAAGAAAGCTTTTTAAAGACTCACAAGACTCATGGATTTTGAAATTAGAATTTAAGAAAAATGTAGGGGAAACTGGGGTACCTTTGACTTTGGGGCACATTTGACTATGGCCTTTTCGAAGTCAAGCCAGTAAAATCAATCGCATTTATAAATTGGGAATGGTGAAGTAACTGATTTTCTTCAATATGTTGAAGTTTACCAGTTAGGGTTTATACATTTTGGTGAAGCAAGACGTGTTTTTCTCTTTTCTCTGCGTTCTGTGTTATTTTGTGGCAGTGATATGCAAGACATTTGTGAAGTCAATTGAACACCATTTTAAAGTGCTAAGTGAACTTAACTAGTATTATTCTGAATAATTTTGGAAAGATTAGGAAATTTAAGAATAAAAGAATTGAAAAGGTAAGAAAATTGAAATTTCTAAAGTAAACTTAGTTGGGGTACATTTGACATTTTTGAATGGGGCACATTTGACAAAAGTCAAATGTACCCCGTCTCTGTTTTGACTATGTAATGAATGCACTTTATGCAATTTAGTGTTGATATTCAGCAGGAAAATGGTACGCAATTACAAAAAAAGACTAATCGGTGTGCCATAAATGAAGATAATATTAGAAAGGCAATAACGGATATCAGAAATGGGACTGAAACGTAAACTACAGCTGCCATCAAATACGGAATAAATAGAACAACTCTAATCATGCGTTTAAAACATAAGGCACCTTCTGGCAATCTATCAGATTCTGGCAATGATAGCAGCTCTGATGATTATTTTAAATTTCAATCGAAATTCACATCTCGCCAGACATTTAATAAGCAACAAGAAACCGATATTTGTGATTACGTCAAGAAATGTGCTTTTTATTCTTACGGCTTAACTTATCAAACTTTAAAAAAGTTTGCATATGATTACGCTAAAGCTAAAAATTTGGTTACTCCAACTGCCTGGGAAAAATCCAAAGAAGCTGGAGACGATTGGCTTTACGGATTTCTTAAAAGAAATGGTTCTATATCTCTTCGTAAACCTGAAAAGATCAGTTTGGCAAGATTACGCGGTTTTACTAAATCAGCAGTGGAAAGTTTTTTCAAAAACCTTACTACTTTGTTTGAAAAGTACTCATTTCAGCCAAAAGATATCTATAATTTGGACGAAACTGGTTTAACTACCGTTATGGAGCCTATTAAGGTAAGATAGGCTTATACATTTAGTCGTATTTTTAGCCTGGTTGGAAATACACGTTAATGACTTTAAATAACATATTTCTTCTCTAGATTTGTGCTGCAAAAGGACAACATTCTGTTTCTCAAGCATCTTCCGCTGAGCGCGGCAGCTTGGTTACAATCGTTGGCATAGTTAACGCTTGCGGAAATCGTTTGCCTCCGGCTTATATATTTCCTAGTGTACGTTTCAGTGAAAGATTCGGAAGTGGATGCATGCCCGGTTCGTTGATATTGAATACAAAATCCGGATGGATGATTTCCGAACTCTTTGCAAATGTGCTGAAACACATTAAAAACTTTACGAACTGTTCAGTTGAAAATCCAATTCTAATTCTGCTTGATAATCATGCGTCACATTGCAGTTTGGAAAGCTTTAACTATTGCGCCGAGGCTGGAATTGCATTACTTTCTTTTCCTCCACATACATCCCATCGTCTACATCCATTGGATGTATCAGTTTTCGGACCCTTTAAGCAATTTTGCCGCAAAGCCTTTAACGATTTTTTAACCACAAATCCTGGAAAACAAATCAGTATATATGATATAGGCACCTTAACTCAACAACCATTTCAAAGAGCATTTTCCCCAGAAAACATAATGAACGGATTCAAAGCAACAGGAATTTGTCTTCTCAATACCCAGGTTTTTCAAGATGAAACATTTGCGCTGGAGTCTGTAACAGATGAGGAAGTTGAACGCGTTCATCCTGATAGATCAGATGATATGAATTCATCACAAAATGCTACAAAAAATCCACAAGGCAACCTAAATCATAACTTACCATGTACTACGCCAGAATCAGTTAGGCCTATATCGCAACTGCATGCATCCACGAAATCTTCGAGAAGTGGAACTTCACGAATCCTTACTTCTTCAACTGAAAAAAGAAGGATTGAGCAGCTTACTACTGCAAAGAAAAATTTTAAAACCGCCAAGCGCACTCTCAAGTTTTCACAGAAGAGAACACAGCAGGCTAAAAAGAAGAAACCAAAAAGAAAACCTCAACTGAAAATCGAATCTTCAGACGAAAGTACGGGTAACATTAGCTACGCTGACACAATTGACTCTAATGGATTCCCTCCTGATGATGAAGGTTACCTTGAATCCCGGGCAGATGATTTAGAGACACACAAAAAAACTGATGATGATAATTTGACTGTGGGAGACTACGTTCTGGTAAAATTCCACGAAAACATCAAAAACACCGTTTTCTATGTAGGTCAAATAATAGAAACGTTTGGCAACTGCACTTATAACATCAAATTTTTCCGAAAGACATCTCCTTCAAGTTTGGCTTTTGTTAATCCAGAAATTGAAGATTTGGCTATAATTATGCGCAGTGAAATAGAGCTGAAGTTGCCAGTTCCTGAAAATCCTGCTTCAACTTCACGGTGTCGTACAAAATACATTTTTAAACTGGACTTATCAAAGTATTATATAAAATAATTTTTTATCAAAACTTATAATTCATTTCCTTTAAATTTTTCTTTTTTTTAATTCAAAACTTGCAACTGAAATATTTTTTGTTTTCCAAAATTAAAATAAAATGAGTTTATATACAAAACGCTGGTTTATTTTAATTCAAAGACAACACAAAATTGTTTTAAATATGCATGTATGTAGGTGTCAAATGCTCCCCTCCTAAAGTCAAATGTACCCCGTGACAGGGGCACATTTGACAAAATGGCTTTTTTTTAAAAACTGTAAATTAAAGTGTAAAAGGGAGTCGCTGAAAAAAAAACTCCGGCAATATTATAAAGCTGAATAATTGCTCTAAAGCAGGTAACAACTTATTTTATGATAATTCAAACACATTTCGAGAAATTTTATTTTAAAAAAAAGGTGTCAAAGGTACCCCAGTTTCCCCTACAGAAGTTTAAAAATAGTAGGCGCTACGACTAAGGATGTGTTACTCTTTAATGTTGGTTGTCATCCTCGAATGATGTATGTTTTTATTTAAATTTTCTTATACGTTAGCAAAAGGCTAAATGCGAAAAACCGGACTGTTTACAGCAATTACTTCCCAATTATCTAATACAAACATTACATTTAGGTTTCATATATAATAGAGGTCTTTCACCCAGTGCTCCTTGATGTCTGAAATACTAAGCAACAAGTAACACAGTATAGTGATAAATCTCCAACGAAATTTCATTCAAAGCAATTTAACTTTGGCAAGGAAACAATGTAATTTCCTGTTTTCGTATTTGAAAGGCGTCACCATAAATAAACACAAAGCAGACAAAGAGATAGTTCAAAGAACAAACAACTGTATAAATTACACTGGTAGACACATAAGTTGAGACATGAAAGTTCTTAGGTGTTTTTACTGCAGTTTGATACCCTGAAATCAAATCTGAAAATAGAATTTTTCTATCACTCACAGATATTAACCAGTGGGCCATCTAACTGGGAAATATTGAAAAACAAAAAACCGATGATGGTCAATTTTATCGAAAAATCATCTTTTCGATGGTTATGTTAACAAGCAGAATTGTCGCATTTGGGGTACAGGATGGCGCTACGTGCCATACAGCAAACGCTACACCCAATTTTTTACGCCCTGCCTTCGAAAATCGCATAATCAGCAAAAGAGGTTATGTGAATTGGCCTCCCAGAAGCTCCGGTGGACTATTTTCTGTGGGGAGCTGTTAAAGATAAATGTTATGCCAACTATCCAGAAACAATTCAAGATCTAAATTATAAGATTCAAGCTGCTGTAGCTGCCATAAGGCCTGAAACCATCGAGTAAGTACTTCAAAATTGGGTGGATCGGATAAGCTACTGTAAACTCAGCCGTGGTGGTCATTTGTTCGAAATTGTTTTCCACAAATAAATTTCATAAAACAACCTTTTAAATAAATGTTAGACCTTTGAAAAATATCAAGCCGTTATTTTTTATTGACTTTTTAAATTTAAAATTTTATAAGGCCCACCCTTTATTTAGATTTTACAATACTACTGTGATGAAATTTAAACGTGAATTTATTTATACTTCGCGTGTTTTTCGAATCGGTATTTTTTTTCTATAAGTTGGTAGTACTGTTAGTGACATCTATGCTTAATTTCACGTTAAAATATTCATGAGTATTTGAGATATGCATTGTTTTTTGAGGCTCTGAAAGTGAATTCTTCGATTTTTACTATGTTTGAATTTATTGAAAGAAGAAGTCGATAAAGCACCATCTCATGCTGCATTGGTTATTCGTGATCATTTCGCTACATTTTTAACTAATACATATCATGCCGCAACCACAGCATTCGCCGGATTTACCTTCGTGTAACTTCTGGATATTCAGCAAATTCACATGACAGTTAACCTCAAGTTGAACTTAAAAAGGTATTACTACCACCTTTGCATATTAAATTGGGTTTAATGAAGAATTTTTTTTAGCAATGGACAGACATAGGGAGGGCGTATTTGTGGGACTGCAAATAAGAAAACTAATGAATGATGAAACATTGAAGAAATTCTGAAACTGAAATACGAGTCAGGAGTGCCTTTTAAAGCGTCGTTTAAAATTTTCTTGGAAATGTGAAAGCTGACAATTACCAAGATGTTGTGACTGAACTACTTACTGCCTATAACAAAATGGGTTGCAACATGCCCCTTAAAGTTCAATTTCTCGACACCAATATTTTTCCCCGAAAATTTAAGGGCCGTAAGTGACGAACATGGGAAACGGTTCCACCAAGACATTTCTGCATTGGAGAAACAGTACCAAGGCAAGTAGAGTGCCAGTTTGCTTGCCGATGACTGGTGTACATTGTTAAGGGACACTCAAAAAACAAAATTTTGCCGAAAAACATCGATAGTAACATTTTAAGGTACTCTGTGGTTAATAAAATAATATATCTATTACTGTTTTTGGTTTTTTTTTTTTTTTTTTTGTAAACAAAACCCCTTATAGCAAAAAAAACCATAGGTCTTTTGCATTTGTAGGAATTTTTACGTAATAAACACCTTGTACTGTTTATGTCCCAAAAAACAAGTGTATTTTTGTTTTCCAGTGTTATTAGCGTTACAACAATCATGCCAAGCAATATTGCTCCTGCATTCACGGCCGAAGTACAGACAGAAAAGTTCAGCTGTATGGCTATTTATAGGACCAAATGTGTATATCTCAATATTTTAATCAAATGAACTCCACTCTACTGTATCAATGGCGCACGCAATAGAACTAAAAAAAATTACTCAAAGCGAGGGTTAAGAGTATAGCGGTTGCAGCGACCAAGAGGTACGAATAAACAATTTTTTCACTTGCAAATTCCAGCTGTAGTGGTTTCTAAATAGCATTGTAACTGAGGATAGTGTGAATTCCCCTGATATTCACGAGATAATATATAATTGTGGACGTGCAGCAGTCTTCCGGGTTGTCCAACTAAATGCATGATAGTCTGAATGCACTGTGGCGTTGATTTGCATATGTATGTACTCGTACGTAGCACCGTAGACTACGTGTATGTAGGTAATTCAGTTTCTCACTCTGTGGTGCAAAGCCTAGAATTAGAAGTGTTTGCCAACGTAAGTATGTCCGTGTGGGCGTGGTGTACACATTTCAATCATACACTAGGCACTGTTTTTTATAGTACTTAAAATTTGTATAGTTTCGTAGTGTGTGTAAATGTGTTTTCTGCACAGACATGTCCTATCTATTTCAATTTGTTTTTTTTTTTTTTATTAAAATTTGTATAGTTTCGTAGAGTGTGTAAATGTGTTTTCTGCACAGACATGTCCTATCTATTTCAATTGGCCCACCCCCTCTCTCCTGCTTGCGTGCGTGTCTTTCGTCTAAAAATTATTTCCGTTCCTGCGCAAATTAGAGGCGCGAATAGTAGGTGGTCCTAAATGTAATGCAATTATCAATGTTTAATCATAATATTTTTTTTTGAGCTGAGTTTAAATTATTATATGTTCTTATGAATAAATTTAAATAAATGCTGAAATTTAATTTAAAACTCGTAAAACAATACTACATAATTTTATAAAGAGAAAACTTTTAAAAATACCTATTTATTATTTTCTTAAGTCTTTTGTAAAGATCCGTTCTTAATCTAAAGTTAAGATTTCCAAATATATTTTAAATGGTCTCCGATGTTTACTTCTGAATGTTACCAACTTCGTGCCAAATTTAATATATGTACCTTGTTCAGGGTACACAAATATTTTAGTACCGCCGACAGGACGTATAAATCGTGATGAAATTACAAAAACCACATTAGAATATTGCATACTCGAATAGCATACTATAAAAATAGTGTCCCTTTCTACATACTAGTTATAAAGTATGTATCATCCATTACTAGGAATAAAAAAAAGAATCAATTACTTTTAGCATTGTCATCCACAAATCCTCAACATAAGTCCAATCACAAAAAAAAAAAAAAAACATTCAGCAACAAATGAAAACGTTTATGCCTGTTATTATTGTCAAAGCTTTTGCCAATAAAGCCATGACATAAATCAAGTTTTATTACACGACAACCACAATTAACAATTGCATTCGCGCTTTACACATCACCATATAAAATCCTCAACTACAGCATTTTTTGGATTCACTCAATCGTTTCTTGTTTAAGCGAAACTACATATAATATCTCTTATGTGCCTTTTGTATGAAATCGTGCCAAATTAATGCATTTCAGCCTACTAGTTCGCACATCCGGACTCACCAGCAGCCGCAGCGAAATCGCCTTTGGTTTTCCCCACATACTTCTTCTTAATTGGCGTAGACACCGCTTACTCGATTATAGCCGAGTTAACAACCGCGCGCCAGTCGTTTCTTCTTTTCGCTACGTGGCGCCAATTGGATATTCCAACGAAGTGGAGGTCTTCCTCTTCCTCTGCTTCCCCCGGCGGGTACTGCGTCGAATACTTTCTGAGCTGGAGTGTTTTCGTCCATCCGCACAACATGACCTTGCCAGCGTAGCCGCTGTCTTTTAATTCGCTGAACTATGTCAATGTCGTCGTATATCTCGTACAGCTCATCGTTCCATCGAATGCGTGGCCAACGCGCAAAGGACCATAAACCTTTCGCAGAACTTTTCTCTCGAACTTATCTACAACTTTAAAGTTATGACTCTCAACAGTGACATGAGTGCCAAGTCAACTCAAAGCTAACAGACTGCTAACGTTTAAGTCGCGTGATGTAGACTTTAGACTTTATACGAATACTTTCAGAGCTGGAGTGTTTTCATCCATATAACATGACCTAGCCAGCCTAGCCGCTATTTTTAATTCACTGAACTATTTTAATGTCGCTGTATATCTCATACGGCTCATCGTGCCATTGAGAGCGCTACTCGTCGTTGCCAACGAACGGGAATAATGAGGAAAAAGTTTTCTGCTCACCGAGACGACGAGCTTCAATTTCAAGCAAACTGTCGGTTATCATGTCACGATAACGGTGGTCATTGATGGTTACGTTCTCTCATATGGACCGATGATTCCATCCGGCCACAAACCATACCAAACCCTTGTTTTTTTGATGAAATTACAGCTCTTGAATCTCTTCAGGTTACTCTTCGTCCCAAATGTGGTTTCGGTTTACATGCTTATTGAGCAAAACGCTTGCTCATCGCTAAACAAATTGTGGCTCGACAATGTCGGGGATCTTCTTAGAACTTTGCTTTCGCTTGCGAAAGTCGAGCGGATTGAGTTTTTACACAAATTTTGCGAATGGAACGCTCAGTAGGCCCATTATGTTGAGCATAAATTGAGCGAAGAGCGCGAAACACATTATTTTACAAAATGCAAAATAATTATAAATGGAATGGCTTTTCCCTTTAGCATAATCCGACAACTCTTCTTTTCCTCCTCTTTTGAATTGGCAGTTTGTCGAAGTATTATTTTTTACTGCAGCATTCATATGTGAATAATTGTATGTGAAGCAAGCACTAAAAGGTGTGGACGGCTTTGGAAATTTATTGTAGATATTAAGTACAGATTTAGCTAAACCTTAATTATGACTTAGTCTAGGACCAATTCTTATAGCAAATTAAATTTTATATTCCCATTCGAAAATCATAAGAATCAAAAAACATAGCAAAAGAATTGCATTTCTGTGAAAAAGTAGGCGTTCCTAGAGTTGGGTTCAAAATTCACTTTTCTGAAACTTCCTTTCTTGAGCTGCAATGGAATTGCAAATAAACTTACTGGCACTATATGTATATGAAAACCTTTGATTTAAAATTTACTTTAATGAAGGGAATTACGTCCTTACTACACTAATCTTTCTAAAGGTAGAATTTCAAATCAAAGTTTAGTATTATAAATCCAATATACATATAACTTATAATTGTAGCTAAATATGTTTTCTCTGATAATAATTGGCAGCAGTAAATTGATTGCCTAAAGCTCCAGTTGAAATCTAGTCTATTAAGATGTCGTTTTTTTTTTAATTTATAGTTTAGTTTACAATTTTTTTTTTTAATTTCCTAAACACTTTTGATTTCGCTTCCGCAACCCAATTAATATTTTCATTACTTTGTTTTATTATATACGTAAGAAGTCACCAACCAATATCCAATGCCACATATCAGTGCGGGCATTAATTACGAAGATATAAGCCAACACAAAATTTATAACTAAAATGCAAACAATGCTAAGTTAAAATGAAAACGCCAATACCGTTACAAGTTTGTTTAATGGTGGGTTGCAAATGGCAGTCACTTAGTCAATTGATTCCCCATTTCCTCTAGACAACTAGCCAAGCAGGGCACAGTCATCAATCCACAAGTTAACCCTGCTTAGATAACGTACGTCTGCGAGACGTACACTTGTTTTATTTTTCCTTCTCTCTCTCACAACCGTTAAAAGGGAATATTCTCGCTTTCAGTTTTCTCAGTCAACTGCTTGTGAGTGGTGACAGTTTTTCAGTGATAAGTGTTTTCTCTGATGAAATATTACAAGTTTGTTTTCTGAGGTACGTCTGAGAGACATATCGTTATCTTTTACGTAACTTTTAAACTTTTTTATGTTCTCGTTTTTTCGTGTATTTGATGAAGCTATGAGAGGTTTTATACATAATTTCTCATTTCTTTTAGTTAATAAACATGGAGAATCAAAGTGTGGATGACACAAAAATTGCTGCTCTTTTGCAGGATATTTTGGATGGCTCAAATTCATCGAAAAATGGAAGAGAATCAGAAAATGAATTGCTGGAAGATAATGCACAAAGCGATGAGTTTATTGATTGTAAATCCTCTCAAGAATTACCGCAAACCTCTGCACACTTTAATTCACCTTCCGATTATCGCATTATTACGCTACCCCAACCGACCCTTAAAAGTAAAAGTAAGCATTGCTGGACTTCAAAGGTCAAAATTCTGGACGAATTTCTAGAATAAACATTGTTCGAACAGCTAAAGGGCCTACTCGTCATTGCAAATCGCTGAATGATCCAATCTCGTGTTTCAATGCTTTCTTAACGGAAGAAATAATTTCGGAAATTGTGCAGTGGACAAATGCTGGGATTTATATAAACCGCCGAGACGATATTACGTCTGCAACCTTTAAAAATACAAATGTCCTAGAAATACGAGCATTAATTGGCATGCTTACCTTATCAGCAGTACTAAAGGATAATCATTTATCAACCGACGCAATTTTCAATACTTCTTATAGTGGAACCCGATATACAGCAACTATGAGCCGCGAGAGACTCGATTTCTTGATTCGGCGACTTAGAATGGATGATAAATCTTTGCGCCCTTCTCTAAAACCAAATGATGCCTTCACGCTCGTCAGGAAGATATGGGACCTTTTTATAAAGCAATGCCAAACGAGCTACAATCCCGGATCTCATACTGCAATTGATGAACAGCTTTTAGGATTTCGTGGACGTTGCCCTTTTAAGATGTATATTCCCAACAAGCCAAACAAGTATGGAATAAAAATTGTGATGATATGCGATAGTATCACGAAGTATATGTTCAATAGGGTGGGTCGATTCCGGACTTTTTTCGATTCGGGATTTCTAATAGTGCGGAAAAATTGCCTTATTACTTCCTGATTCCAATGCAACTTTTTGTTTTGAGACCGGATTGCATCTTTAACCCCAACTCAGGCCTTGAAATTTCGGAAATTCGCCTAAAATCGTGAAATTGTCTACCTAGCGCCTGAAATACGCATCTCGAGGCAAAATGTATAAAGCAAAAGTTATTTGCCACGTCATTTGCTACCGAAGGGGTATATGTGATCATGGCTGTAGGACGAACCGTTCCCGAGATACGAGCGAAAATGCGGCGCGCCTCAGCGCAAGGTGAAAATCGGCTTGCGGCCACACTTCTTGACGTTGATTTCGCCGAGTGCTATCACTCACATTCATTCACCTACGCCAAAGGACACGTTCGGATAGGTCTCCACACAAATATTTTTTCATCGATTTCCTTTACTCTTGTCGTTGAAAAATCAAAACGCCATTCAACATCAACACTTACCAGAAAAGTATCAGCTAGAACACGTGACCATTCTGATCAGCTAGACTCTCATACAGACTACAACAATGTAGGTGCATCGCACATGGATTCTTCCAAAAACGATGCTGATGATGAATTTTCTCTTCCATCCTCTAAAACCAAACAAAACACACCAGCATTAGAACACACTGATTTAGCTACCCAAAGATTTGGAGTAAGTGATAGAGCAGCGGCCTTGATTGTTTCATCTGCTTTTCTGGATGCCAAAAAAGCAGGTTAGATAACAGAGGATCAGGCTAGCTTTGTCACTGACAAATGCAAGATTAGTCGGGCAAAACAAAGTGTTGAAGTTAAGCTCCAAAACACCAAAAGTATTGACTCTGTATATGGGCTGCATTTTGACGGCCGCAAAGAAAATACACTTACACAAGTCAGCGAAGGTGAAAAGTACTACCGCGACACTGTCAAAGAGGAACATATTTCTCTTATAGCGGAACCTGGTTGTCATTACTTTGGCCACGTCACCTCTCCTTCCGGGTCAGCTGAGGAGGAGACGCAAGCTATATGGCAACAATTACAAGACAATTCAGTTGATGTGGAACATCTAGAAGTTGTCGGTGCTGATGGCACCAACACGAACACAGGTTGGAAAGGTGGAATCATTCGGAAACTAGAAGAAAGAATAGGTAGGCCATTACAGTGGGTTGTTTGTCTTCTACATTTCAACGAACTTCCATTTCGTGCTCTTTTCGAACACATAGATGGTGTCTCAAAGAGTCCAAATACATTCTCTGGCGACATGGTAAACTGCTCCCTGATTGTGAGAAGTGCCTGTTGTCGAATTTGAAAGTTTTCCATCCTGCCAATTACCTTCTGAGGTTATTAATCCGACCCAACTTAGCACAGACCAAGCTTATCTCTATAAAATATCAGAAACTGTTATTTCCGGTCAATGTTCCTCAGATTTTGCGTCGATGCATCCAGGTAACATGTGCAAATCTCGCTGGCTCACCTGTGCAAATAGAATTCTGCGATTATACATTTCTACTGACAAACCAACAAAGGAAATAAAGATTTTGGTCAAGTACATACTTACAGTTTACTCACCTTTGTGGTTCTCAGTAAGATTCAACAGTTCAATCAAAGATGGCTCGCGCCATCTCAATGGTGCAATTCAAAGGTCGAGATACTTACCTGCTAAACTGCGCAGGGTTGTCGATTCATCCATTCAACAGAATGCTTTCTTTGCTCTTCCAGAAAACATTCTCCTTAGTATGATGACTGACGAACGGATAGAAGTTAGAAAGTTGGCCCTTGACCGTCTTCTGGCAGCCAGAGAAGCAGAGTCTGACACTGTAAATGGAAGGGTTAGATGTAATAAAGTGCCAAAGCTGAATTTCAAAGCTAATAATTATTACGATATGATTGACTGGAAGACTATTACCTTGACTGTTCCACCAGTTCTTTGTTCAGTTTCTAACGAAGAACTCATAAAAGGGCTGTCGGGAGACACTGCAGAGGTATGGAAATTTAGTGAATTCCCCTCTCACACCGTGGCAGTCGAGAGAACCGTCCAACTAGTGACAGAGGCATCTTCTAAAGTTAATGGCCCCCAATCTCGTGATGGTTTTATACGCTCTACACTGAAATCTAGGTAACGAGTGCCAAAGTTTAGTACAAAATCTGATTTTATCAATAAATTTGACACAGATTCAGACTAAAACAAGCCTGACATATGGTTGGTTGGTTGGGTTGGGCTTGAGAGGAACCCGAAGATCAGCCACCTCCACGCGGTGGGTTCTGGGTGACCAATACAGGTTAGCTGAGATATTCAATATCTTTTGAATGGTATGAATGAGTAAAATTTTTTTTGTAGATTATTAAAGGTGAATATTCTCTGCGTTGTGTTACATACTTTTCAATTTTTTTTATCGTGATGAAAGTTAAAAAAATTTCAATTGTTTGACAAAAAATTACGTAAAACATTATTATTTATACAAATCGATCATGAAAAAATATTTATAATATAGCACCAATATTTCTTAACTTTCCAGGTTCTGGGTGACCAATACAGGTTAGCTGAGAGCTGAAACAATTTTCACTTTGCGCTGTGGCGCGCCGCATTTTCGCTCGTATCTCGGGAACGGTTCGTCCTACGGCCATGATCACATATACCCCTTCGGTAGCAAATGACGTGGCAAATAACTTTTGCTTTATACATTTTGCCACGAGATGCGTATTTCAGGCGCTAGGTAGACAATTTCACGATTTTAGGCGAATTTCCGAAATTTCAAGGCCTCAGTTGGGGTTGAAGATGCAATCTGATCTCAAAACAAAAAGTTGCATTGGAATCAGGAAGTACTAAGGCAACTTTTCCGCACTATTAGAAATCCCGAATCGAAAAAATTCCGGTATCGAACCACCCTACTGGTGGGGGATATTCGGAACATAATACGTTGAAAATCTTGGTCATCTTTACGTACGACTATTTTCCGATACATTTTTTCAACGTCCCCATTGAATACGTATTTGAATATACGCCAATTTAATATCAGAAGCATTAAATCTGGTTGGAGTCTGGTTGCCTTAAATAGGATATTATTTTGGGAATTCCCCGAACTAGTGGTTTTCGAAGCATTAAAGACAACTCTTACTTTTGTTGTTTTTTGTCTGGCTTTACTACAGCGTGATGTGGCAGGTAAAAGAAAGAGTACTTGGCGTTGGCGATTTTCTCCCCTGGATTAACTTCCTCCATATGATCTAAACGGAGGTATTCTTCTAACACACCATCATATTCAGATTTGAGTTCGCCTTTTTTAAGTAGGTTTCTTTCTATACTTAGAAACTGCTGTATTGCAGAGGTGCGAGAGTGACCTAAGGCGAGTGTATTAGGAAATTGTTGGTCTAGTAGTTGTGACTTTGTAAAAGTTCTCACAATACTGATCTTCAGGGATTGTGTCTGATATGAGGGGGAGTTCTTCTAATTCCCAAAATTTTTTCAATTGTGAATTGAGGTACTCGTTTGAGACGTCCTCAGCTTGAGTTGTCAATGTTCTAACTGCTTCCGCAACTAGTCCACTTAGGACCCATCCGAAAATGGTATTTTGCGCCAGAAGTGTATTTGTGATTTTCTCAATACCTTCGAGTATTATCTGTGGTATGAGATCGCTGCCTAATATAAGATCTGTGTTGCAGTTTGGGTCTGCTAGCTATAGGTGTGAAACCTTTTGCCAATGCTTGCTATTTTTATGTTAGTTTGGTGACATATTGGTTAAATGTGGTAAAAAAATAGCTTGTGCTTGTATGCGCTTATTCGCTTTGGAGGAAAAGAGGTAATTTGAGTTTTGAACAACTCTTCCGCCCATTCCAGTGTTTTCAAAATTGGCCAGTTTTGTTGGCAACTGTAGCCTGTTTTGTGCCCTAGACGCTATAAATGATCGTTGTAATCCTTGGTCTATTAAGGCTCTGAGTTTAAGAAGTTCTCCTCGATGTTCGATGGGGACAACTGCTATGGGTAATAGTACCCTACTGCGATTTTCGCTATGTAGCGTTTGGGCTTTCAACGCCTTTGAGCAGCATGGTGCTTCTTAGCAGTTTTCATAATTTGTTGTTGCGTTTGCGCTGTTTGGGCGTGAGCTGGAAAAATTCGGTATATGTAACATTGAATGATGTCTTTTATGGCAGTAAACACAATTAAATTTGCTTTCGCACTCTTTAAGCGTATGCACATGTGACAAACAGCTGGTACATTTGTAGTTTTTTAGATCTTACGAAATTGTTTCGATCGCTAATATTCATTTTTTTGATAGGAAACGATACCACTCACTTTGATTTCCGCCAGGGGTGGAGTGTATGTGCCTGAATTTGCGTGTGCCAGTGCCTGTGCTTGTGCCTGTTGTTCCTTTCCCCAGTCCTTTTGGTGCTGGCGTAGTTGTTGTGTTTCCTTGTTCCTCTTTTGTCTCGTTTTGGGTTTTGTTTTCACAGCAATGTGAAATTTATTTGTTGTCTCCACTTTTTCAATTTGCGCACCAAAATTTTCTCACCTCACTTTTTCCCTTTGGTTTGTTTTTTTTTGTTTTACCATAAATACATATGAATATGTATGTATTTTATCTGTATTTAATGTTTAGCACCGCACTTTTGTTCACCTTTTTCACACTTTTGTTAATTTTTCTTTCTTTTTCACACTTTGCTACCACCGTTTTCTCTCAATTTTTTTTTTTAATTTATGTCACCACAAGTACCGTCCGGTACGGCTCGAAGGACCATATGTCAAATTTGCAAAACACTACCGGCAATCACCTTTCTGACGTATTCGTAGAACTGGTTTGGAAGCAAAAATATGTGTTGATCGGCGATCGCGATGTTGAAGCGTGTATGCGCACGGATAGAGAACAAAAGACGCCGGGCGCCGTCCGTCGGTCCCTTTTGTTGATTATGTGTGGCGTCATCATGCGTGTGGTGTGTTGAGTATGGGATGAAACGGATGATGCGCATGATGCCGATGTGTTGAGTTGATGTGTGTAGTGTGGTGTGAATATGTGGTGTGCATGTGTGGGGTGTAGCTGTGTTATAATTAGAGGGGGAGCTCATTTAACCAGATATTATTGTCTCATATTCATCCCTTTTCGTTTTCTAACAAGTTTCGAATGACTTTATAAGAAACCAAGTAAGGAAGGCCTAACTCGAGTGCAACCAAAATTTTTTTACTCTTGTAACTTGCGATCAAAAAATGTCTAAGTCAAACTGAAACTGTTCAAGCCCCTAGATACCGAATAATTGGACCCCAGTACCCATTTTTGGCTTTTTAAATTCACCTTTTATAGATATGAATGCTCCTTTTCTGACACAAATTCATTTTCATTAACAGCTTACCACACACGGAACTATCATTATTTTTTTACGGAAATTTTACCAAATGACCGCATTGATCTGAATATGAATATTACGGACGAAGGAGTTGATATGTCAATTGTTTTGAAAATAATACCAGTCTAAATAAAAACATCAGAAATAATTCTTTTAATTATCTGCCACTCTTACTAAAGTTAAAATTAAACAACTGAACTGATTATGTAAACATAAAATATATATAATAATTATAAAAATGGAGAACGATACATAAACATAAAGTTTTTATATTTTTTGAAATATGTTTGGTGAAGACTCCCTGGGGAAACCATTCGGGTTGAGCAAGAGACAGCAACGAAGTTACACCACTGAAACGCCTTTGATAATAAATTATATGCGTTAATACTTACATCAAATCAACATAAAAAGAAGAAGCATTTCGGGCTATTGGTAAAAAAAAAAGCATATCCTTCGCTGCAAGCAAAAACAAAACTCCGTTTCTGTTGAAAAAGCATTCGATGATATTTTTGTTTGTCGTTGGATTTTGTTACACCCTGAACAGCTTATATATCGGAGAAAACGTTTTTTCGGTTTGTTTAGCTTTGAAATCTATTTTTTGGAATTTTTTTATAGATACGAAATAACTCAATACTTTCTTTATTTGCTGGTCAACTACATGTACTTGATTATATGATTGAGTGAAAATTAAAAAAAAAAATTTATTCTTTGAACTCTTTTGTGAGCATGTAAGTACATGATCAAACATTTTTGATGCAAAAAATTTTAAGTTCATTTTACTTGGTATTGTAATGCAGCGTTACAGTAATTTTTATCTACTGCAATTATAAATTTACTGCTGCCATAAAAGATGCATGTCAAGATCGAAGAGTGCTTTGTACCCCATGTAAACTTCGGCAATGAGTATATATGTAAGTATATATTTGTATGTGGATGCTAATATTCTTAAAAAAAATTAATAATCGGTTGTCAAAAAAGTCTTGCGGTATTTTTATTGAATCAATTCGTGTGGCTCCCATACATCGAGCTTCTTAGTGACTCCAAGCTTCTTCAAATGGTTTATAACGATTTGGTGACTACTATGCCGGTCTCTTTCCACCAATTCAGCGATTTTATTGCAATTTTCGACGACAGGCCTTCCGGAGCGTGGCGCATCTTCGACCACCTCTACACAAGAACGAAAACGTTGAAACCATCATTGTGCGGTGGAAATGGAAACTGTATTGGGTCCATAAACTGCACAAATTTTATTGGCGGCTTGAGATGCATTTTTACCTTTATCGTAGTAGTACTGTAAAATATGCCGTATTTTGTTTGCGACGTTATAACTCACGAACGACTTAAAAGAAACGACAATCAATCAAACACGTGTTAGGGCGTGAAATGAGCTTTCCAAAAAAATATAGCGTGACCCGATGTGGCGAACAAAACTAGAACTACGCGCTTTCAGCGCCTACTAGCGAAAATACCGCAAGACTTTTTTGACAACCTAATATCTTTAAATTAAAGAATTGGAAGTTAATACCTAACGTAGCCTTGCTCAAGTGATAATCAAGTGTGTTAGAAAGCTGACCCACACGAAGCAAAATTTTCTACGCTAACAGTAATACACATGCATTCCGAATTTTCGAGTAGAAGTGGTAATATGTGGAATGGTGAAATTACAATATTTATGTATGTATATGCACAATGGCTACCTTTATTCAGGTATTTGAAAGCATAAGATCACAAATACACAAAAAATACATTAAATATCATTTTATGAATAAAATTTCCTTGACCTGTTGGATGTGTCGATCAGTGAAAGTGTTATTGCATTTTAATTTTTTATTTAATCTCCTGTAAAGCAACAAAATGCAAAACATCAGCGGTTACAAGAAAATAACAGTTGTGAAACAAAAATTAAATCAAGGGAAACCAAACCGAATACGAAAAAATTATTATTAAAATAAAGATAATGGTAACTGATTCTCTCCTCAAAAATTTATTAATTCTTTGATAGACGAACAATTCATAGATTTCCCTCACATTCGTTAAAGGTTTTAAATACGTTAAACGAAGGTGAATTTTAAAACTAAAAACTATCCATCAAAATTTTAAAACTTGGATCTGTCATCCAACTCATACTGATCGCTAGACTGATGCAACTGAATTTCTTTAACCAAGTGCTTCGTAGGCATGTGTAAACATGTTTTCCATCCAAAGTAGTGTTTTGGTTTGCATTTCACTGTTGTTAAAAAGCAGCCAACTTTTTCCTTACATATGTATATATAATTTACACGACTTGCCGCTAAACGCAACATTAATGGGGTTGGCCAGGCTGCGACTTTAGGAATTTTCCTCGCAATTTTCATGCTTCATACTTCTTCACACTTTTAATCATTTTCTTATTAAATTTGCATACCTCAATGCAATTTCAATTGATGTATAAATGATTTTCCTAGAGTTGCGGTTGGCAATTGAGCAAGCGCCTAAGGTTCGAAGCGCCAAGAGCTTCTTGAAGTTAGGGTTGCCTTTGTTATAATTCGTTTTTGTGTTGTGCTTTGACAAGTGGTGTCGTGTTGAATTGGGATTGTGTAGAGGATTAAATGCGTTTATTTTGTGTGTTTTTTTTTGTTAGAAGTAATATAGCTTTTAAATAAAATTAGCCGCTACGAAGAGAGTTTGCAATGCATTTTATGAAACATAAGTTTATTATGAACTTAAACTCAAGAATTAATAATTTTATATTTACCTTAATTGTAGTAACTATTAATTAATTGTGTAATTTTTACCATTTAATTATGTCTAATAGTGGCACTACAGGCTTAACATCAAATATACAAAAGAGAATCACTCTCTCCAAATAGTACAAGCAAGTCCAGGGTCAGCCAAAATATCATATTTGGAGAATCTATATATAAAACAGAAAGTCGTGTTAGTTACACCTAAACGGATTTGGCTGAAAATTGGTGTGGAGGTAGCTTAGAACCAGGGTAAACATATATATGATACTTTTTATAAAAACAAAAATGATATTTTAAATCATAAGCATTTATTCAAAATGCATGTAAGAATTGTTTGAAAATTTTAGTTATTCAAAAATGGAAAGAAATAAGTAAAAAATTGCATATAATATGAGTTATACTGATTTTGCTCCTGAACCAGACATTTTTTTTTTTGAGGACGAATCTGTCAGATATATTTAATACCACAAGAAAAAATTGCATTCCCATTTTCGTCGTGAAGGCATAGCGGATACTTTGCTAGATTATGGGTAAAGGACGCAAATGCATTCATAACAAACCAAAGGCGATATTTAGCATAAAAATATGGCGGAATAGTTGGAATGTTAATAAAAGATATACAGAAATCTTTTCGAAGCATTGCAAAGAGCAGTGCAATATTTAAACGGGAACGGTGAAGTATAAGCGTCAATTTCAAACTGATCCTTCCTAAAAAATAATATAATTGCTAAATATTTGGAATAGTAGGATAATAAAAAAAAATAAAAACTGGCTCAGTAATCATTCGATTAATAATATACCACGTGCGTTCCAAAAGACAGATGCCATAACCTTCCCAGCCGATTTTTTTGTCTTTCATAATATGCAGTCTACTAGGCTGACTATCGATTAGACTCGGTTGATTTCACTGCACGGCCCAAATTCAACAGTATTTTTCCCATAAAACCAATATCTTTTGGTTATTTTTTTTGTAAACCAACACAAGTTGCTTCACGAAAAATGCTATATCTCTATTTAAGTGAGAACATCATCACACACAGCAAGCAGTTATCACACGACAACATCGCATACCGCCAAACCAACAAAATGTAGTTGGATCATCGCATAGGACACATTCGTGCAACATTTAAGTTTTAATTTAAACGTTCGACGTCGTCCCCACCCGGCTCCGCCTCTCTACTTCGATAACGACAACGATCCTGCTTGCCACTCAATTGTTTACCCATCCCGAACATCTCGTCAACCTATTTCGACTATGTGATCTGTTCCCTATAAAAGAAATATTGTAAGTTATAATAAGAATGATAATATAAACCCTTTGTGAGGGTACATCAAAGACATCGTTCTTTTATTTAAATTCGCTTTCTCAATTAACCTAAGTTGACGGTGCCATCATACTTGCACTCTATTTATTTAAAATATCTCCACGAAAATTAATCCCTTAATTAAATTTTTGTCACCACGAAGCCACAATGACAAAGTAAATGTGTTGAGTAGGAAAGATGCTTAGATATTTTTAGCAGCGGGATTTTAGCTGCACACTTAATATTTGCTGGAGTGACTAAGAAGAAAAATGAAAATTGCTTAATGTTTGCGTCCGAACACTTGAAGTTTGGAACTCTCTTTATTTAAGATACATTTATAGTTGTGCCGTTGCGTCGGTGCATAAGCCACTCATCTTCGAGCAATAAAAACTTTTGCTTTTATGCTAAAGTCATATTTAATTTTGGTTGTCCTACCCGGCTTCTAATTAAAGCTGCTAGACCATAATTGGCTTTGTTACACTGTTTTGCTCAATCGTTTCATATCTTTTGTATTTGTCCCTTGTTTAACCGAACTTTGTTATCGTTTTTCACTATGGCTGCACTCCTTCATTGAAAAGAAATTTTCATATTATATTTACTGTCTCCTGCCCCTTGTGTGTGTGTTTTGAGAAAATAGCTAATTATGTCATTATTAAAACTTTGTGAACAACTTTCCACTTCATTTAATACAACACTTAGATAAGGGGAGCTAACAAAATTCAAAAAACTTCAAAAACGCCTTCAAAACTTTAAATTTAGCAAATGGTTGAGAATACTAGTAATTTAAAACCCTCTTATATAGATAAATGGTAAGGATATGTATTGGCGACCCCTCACTGGATTTCAAATTGTTTTGCCGCTATATGTACAGTTCTCGAGAGAGAATCGGTAAATATTTAATATAAAATTTATATTTCGTCATCGTTAAAATATTTAGCTTTTATAATGCTGCAACAAGTTGCTTAAGAGTATAATAGTTTTGTTCCCCAAACGGTTGCTTGCAGCACCTAAATTTAATCGAGGTAGATATAGAGTTATATATATGAACGATTCTTGGAACCTGAAAAGTTTGAACCTGGATTGCCGTCTGTCTATTCGTCTGTCCGAGTAAGCTATAATAGGGAGATTACAATAATGAGTAGCACTTTTGGGCTAAACGTTTTTAATAGTCATTGTAGTATTTCTTATACACTGGGTAATAACCACAACCAACATAATATATTATATATGTCGGCAAATATTAGAACGGCGATGACAGACGTAAATTGGCATAACGGTCAATCTGTGGATTCTAGTATTGAAACTCGGAATGAATTTTTTTTCGATAACAGGATGCTCTTGTGCCAAAAATACTTAAAATCCGATCAGTACTTCCCTGTTTTTGCAAACACGGACTGTGTTTCTGTTTTTGCCCTAAAACTATGGATCTTAGTTAACCTGCGCATTCATACGAGTGACTTATGCATTACACGTTGTTTATACGACATGGTGTACCAGGTGATTACTGCACCATAAGTATTAACTTCGTATAACTATTAAAGGAATGAAAAAAATCATTAACATCCTTTTTCTAGAGCGAAACATTTAGTCTTAGAGTATCAACTTTTCGAAGTTGTTGATTAATTATCTTCAATAAAAAAAATTAATTGCAAAAAATCAAAATATCTAATATAAAATGTATGGAAATAATAAAAGGTTGTTTAACATGGATATATTTTTTAGTGCAAAAACTGGCCTGTGCAAAGAAAAAAATTAAATGATACAATAAAATGAGCATCAAATATATGTTCCAAATATATAGTTCCAGAGTGCTTTTCCAAATTAATATCCAGCGAATATGGTTTTTGTTATAAGGATTATTTATTCAAAGTACTTCCAACACAACTTTATTATTTTAAGTTAGACCAACATCCATCAATATATGTATTTCAAGAAGTTTTTCCTACATGATGAATGTAGTATTCTTTGCGTTAAATAAATAAAAACTGCAGCTTTTAGAAATATATCTTAAGGCGTTTCAATATTCTATAGAAAATAAACTAAAGTCGTAAAATGTGAAGAAAACTTAAACTAAAGGAAACATTTCTTCCAATGGTTAACTTAAAAAATGCATTACATCTGTTATTCTTCTTAATTTCTACTAAGTTCTTTCAATCGCTTTAGTATGAGTAAAAATCAGTTTTTAATATTATTACTATATATTGGATGATGAAATACTGCATAAACTAAAACACCCAGATATTTTATAACCTAACGTTATTAATATTAAAATTTATAATATTTCATTTTGCACCGCCGGGGCCGAAAACAAACTACAAAACTGCTGAGTTATTTGCTGGATTTTACATTTTAAGTTGTTCACGGGGTACTAACGGATAATAATGAAAAATGCTACCAAACCAGGTGGGCATGCGATGGAGGGAACTCATGGAAACCTGCATGTAGTCATGTATAAAAACGAGAAGAGTCTACGAAAAATCCCCTTTCCACGAAGCATATGCAAACAAACACAGTTGCGATGTACTTTACTATTTTTCTGCAATTTTGCCTTTAGTTGATTCTTGCAGCGATGCGAAGCGTTAATCAATAACTGAATATGCCAGAGATCTTAAATTTTACCATCGAGATGGTACTAGAAAGCTTTATTAGAACGGCGTGAAAATTGGCCGATGAGCGTAGCACCGCCCACTGTTTGGTGAAATCCCACATCTCGCGACTCAATGAACCGATTTCGACAAAAATTAGTACGTGACATTCTTCTTACATTTTTATGTCATATGTGGAAATGGACGAAATCGGACAACAACCACGCCTACTTCGCATATAGCACAATTTTAAATTCCACTTGATACGTACGTGCCCAAAAAACAAGGTGACATTTGAATTTAACAGCGCGCGTCGAAGAATTTGGAGAAGTTTTTAGGTTGGTAGTACTGTCAGTCACATTCATATCAAATTTCATGTCAAAATATTCATTAGTGTTTGAGATACGTGTCGTTTTGTGACGTGTAAGCATGGAGTTCACTAACGCCAAAATTCACGCTATTTCAAGTTTTCCTGTGAGATTAGTGGTGTTTTGGGTGATGGTACTCTATCACTTCGAACTGCGGAGGAATGGTTTCGACGATTCAGAGCGGGTAAAAACGTCCCCACGAATAAGCCAGCCGGCGGTAGACCTGTGACGACGAATACCAATCAAATCATAGAAAACATCGAATTGGACCGACATGTGGCACCTCGTGACAACGCCCAGAAGATGTGAGTTAGTCACTAAACCATTTAAACCATCTGCTGAAGGCTGGATTCACAAACAAGCTTGATGTTTGGGTGCTGCATGATTTGACGGATGCTGCTAAAACGAAACGAACTCGACCCATTTTTGAAGCGGATGGTGACTGGCTACGAAAAATGGATCACATACGATAATATCAAGCGAAAACGGTCGTGGTCAAAGACCGGCGAAGCTAAGCTGGGATTGACGGCCAAGAAGGTTTTGCTGTGTGTTTGGTGGGATTGGAAAGGAATCATCCACTATAACCTCCTCGCATATGGCCAGAAGATTATTTCTACCGTCTACTGCGAACAACTGGACCGCTTGAAGCAGGCGATCAACCAGAAGCGTCCAGAATTGCCCAACAGGAAGGATGTAGTGTTCCACCAGGACAACGCAAGACCACACACATGGTTGATGACTCGTTAAAAGCTACGGGAGCTCGGATAGGAGGTTTTATCGCATCCACCATATAGCCCGGACATAGCGCCAAGTGATTACCAACTGTTCCTGTCCGTGGCGAACGCCCTTGTTGGTGTAAAGTTGAACTCAAAAGAGGCTTGTGAAAAGTGGATGTTCGAGTTCTTTGCAAGGGGGGCTTCTACGAGGGGGTTTTTCTGAAGTTGTCGTCTAGATGGAAACAGGTTATCGAACGAAATGGAGCATATTAGAACTAAATCCTTTTTCTCAGCATTGCGTGCTATCTTAGAGGCATGTTGGAATCTACTGGTGGCTTAGAAGACTTTTGGGTTTTCCAAAGGGAGTTTTGTTTGCTAGAATTTGGACAAAGTTTCTTTATATACAAGTTATATTCAGTTCTGTATTCTTCTTCACGTTTAAGCGCTTAATTTTTAACTTACGTACAGAAAATTTTAGTTGAAGCAGAGTTAAAGGGGAGCGACTTAACTGCCATTCACAACAAGCTCGCCTTTCCTCATTTACAAAATCTTTTCCAGTATTTATTTTGTACTCAACATTAATGTGGCTACTCACGTATTTTTTTGTTTAGCCCATTTCGTTTTATAAGATATTAGACCCACTTTTGGATCAACGAATATAGGTTGTTCACATACCTTTATTAGTTCAGGAAAGTGATCAGAAGATAAATACATGTATCAACTATTATGTGCGATTTATTTATATTTTTGATTACAGCAAAATTAATTAAATCTTGTATTTTTTTTTCTATCACTGGGTCAGTAAGTCGGTTTACCAGGAGATATTATATTCAGGTTATTATGCTTATTCATGATTGTGTAGTACGGCTACTTTCCTTTCGGATTAATAAGATGTACATTAGGGTGGATCGATTCCGGACTTTTTTCGATTCGGGATTTCTAATAGCGCGGAAAAATTGCCTTAGTACTTCCTGATTCCAATGCAACTTTTTGTTTTGAGATCGGATTGCATCTTCAACTCCAACTCCGGCCTTGAAATTTCGGAAATTCGCCTAAAATCGTGAAATTGTCTACCTAGCTCCTGAAATACGCATCTCATGGCAAAATGTATAAAACAAAAGTTATTTGTCACGTCATTTGCTACCGAATTGGTTTATGTGATCATGGCCGTAGGACGAACCGTTCCCGAGATACGAGCGAAAAGGCGGCGCGCCACAGCGCAAGGTGAAAATTGTTGCAGCTCTCAGCTAACCTGTATTGGTCACCCAGAACCCACCGCGTGGAGGTGGCTGATCTTCGGGTTCCTCTCAAGCCCAACCCAACCAACCAACCATATGTCAGGCTTGTTTTAGTCTGAATCTGTGTCAAATTTATTGATAAAATCAGATTTTGTACTAAACTTTGGCACTCGTTACCTAGATTTCAGTGTAGAGCGTATAAAACCATCACGAGATTGGGGGCCATTAACTTTAGAAGATGCCTCTGTCACTAGTTGGACGGTTCTCTCGACTGCCACGGTGTGAGAGGGGAATTCACTAAATTTCCATACCTCTGCAGTGTCTCCCGACAGCCCTTTTATGAGTTCTTCGTTAGAAACTGAACAAAGAACTGGTGGAACAGTCAAGGTAATAGTCTTCCAGTCAATCATATCGTAATAATTATTAGCTTTGAAATTCAGCTTTGGCACTTTATTACATCTAACCCTTCCATTTACAGTGTCAGACTCTGCTTCTCTGGCTGCCAGAAGACGGTCTAGGGCCAACTTTCTAACTTCTATCCGTTCGTCAGTCATCATACTAAGGAGAATGTTTTCTGGAAGAGCAAAGAAAGCATTCTGTTGAATGGATGAATCGACAACTCTGCGCAGTTTAGCAGGTAAGTATCTCGACCTTTGAATTGCACCATAGAGATGGCGCGAGCCATCTTTGATTGAACTGTTGAATCTTACTGAGAACCACAAAGGTGAGTAAACTGTAAGTATGTACTTGACCAAAATCTTTATTTCCTTTGTTGGTTTGTCAGTAGAAATGTATAATCGCAGAATTCTATTTGCACAGGTGAGCCAGCGAGATTTGCACATGTTACCTGGATGCATCGACGCAAAATCTGAGGAACATTGACCGGAAATAACAGTTTCTGATATTTTATAGAGATAAGCTTGGTCTGTGCTAAGTTGGGTCGGATTAATAACCTCAGAAGGTAATTGGCAGGATGGAAAACTTCCAAATTTGACAACAGGCAACTTCTCACAATCAGGGAGCAGTTTACCTATGTCGCCAGAGAATGTATTTGGACTCTTTGAGACACCATCTATGTGTTCGAAAAGAGCACGAAATGGAAGTTCGTTGAAATGTAGAAGACAAACAACCCACTGTAATGGCCTACCTATTCTTTCTTCTAGTTTCCGAATGATTCCACCTTTCCAACCTGTGTTCGTGTTGGTGCCATCAGCACCGACAACTTCTAGATGTTCCACATCAACTGAATTGTCTTGTAAATGTTGCCATATAGCTTGCGTCTCATCCTCAGCTGACCCGGTATTGGTAACTTCCATTTTAACGTATCTACCACAATTAAGTTTGCAGAGTCTCATCAGCCGCAAATTTATCGTAGGAAAAGTTGGGATCTAATGACGGAAAACACAATGCAACAGAACCAAGCTAAACTCAAACAAAAAGTAGCAACAAATGAGTTAAGCAATATCTACCGGATAGTTTAACGTTGGCAAACTTTTCCGATATGAGTACTTATTAGTGATTTAATATTATTTTGTTAATAAATGAATATGTAAATAGAGAAGGAATTATTGAGTCATTTAATCTTCATGTAAGAGGGTTGGTTAGATTGAGAAAGCTTTTATGTGTACTATATTAATATATTTTATAAAATAATTTATAAAGATGGGCTAAGGTGTTTTAAGACCATACTAAGATATTGCGAAGGAATAGTTTGCAAAAAGTGCAATTGTGTTTAACGAAGATTTAAATTAAGCCCATTGACCAGTTCCTTTACAGAGAAATATCTAAATCTTATGTATGATTATTTCACCAAACAAGCTTTAACGCAACCTTCGTATTTAAAACGAAGCTTGCTGTAGAGACCGTAGGGTGTAACAGAACTTAAACTACTTTTCGGCGCTTAAGCCAATTCTGGTAATAAATTCGGGAGCCTCTTAAATTCTGGTGCACTAATTTTTTTGAAGTGATTCAATATTGATATTTTGTAAGTATTCCTCTTCTTTACCGAGAGTGGAAACCGCTTACGCTGTTATAGCCGAGTTCACAACAATGCGCCAGTCGTTCTTCCTTTTCGTTGTATAGCGCCAATTTGAGATTTGAAGTGTAGACAGGTTCTTCTCCACCTGGTTTTTCCAACGTAGTGGAGGTCTTCCTCTTCCTCTGCTTCACCCGGCGGGTACCGCGTCGGCTTTCATCTATTCTGACGACATGACCTAGCCAGCTTAGCCTCTGTCTATTAATTCGCTGAAGGACTATAGATCTTTCGCAGATCCTTTCTCTCGAATACTCGTAATGTCGACTTATCAAATGTTGTCATCGTTCATCTGGTTTGTCGCACAAACTAAACTATTAGAATAAAGTTCTTGTAAACAATCTTTTTTATATGTGAAGGGTATTATAGTCCCGGATGACATTTTTTTTTTTGGTTTCAGAAATGTTTGCATCTTTATTATTTATTTTTTATTGATAATAAAAATTATAACACTTTTTATTATAAATATATACGTCAAAGACATTAAATTGAACCACCGATATGGTATGAGAGAGTTTAATGGTGAGAAAATTGAATTAGGGTAGTGGCTTCCACAAAATTTGGTATGTGGCATTCTTCTTGAATTTTTATGTCTCTGTGTGAAAATGGACGAAACCGAACAACAACCATTCTTACTTCCAATATAGCAAAATTTTAAATTTTAATACTTCACTGAGCCTCTACATACCTAATATTCGAGGTGACGTTGTACCGCCTATACTGGCCGACATGTGAGTTATCGCAATAAAAATAAGAGAGCGTATTTTACTCATAACAGTATATCTTTGTATCTAAAATAGATAAATTTTAGCTAAAACTTGGCCTAGATTCTATATAGCTAATATCAAGATTTTCGAACATCCGGCCGACTTTACTCTATATGACTGTTTTT
>JBAWJQ010000457.1:0-186117 GCA_037783105.1 Bactrocera zonata
TTGGAAATATTACCCAGTAATAGTAGTATGTTATTATATAGGGTTTGTCCGGAAAGTAATAGGGCTGAGTCGATTTAAAAAAAATGAACCAATCTGTACAATTCTTTGAAAACTTTCGAAATAGGCTCCTTCTGCGTCGATGCAGCGCTGCCAGCGTGATTTCCAAATATTGAAGGTGCCTCGGAAGGTATTCTGCGGAATAGCCGAGGTGCTTGTGCTTGGATCCCCTCCGTCGTCTCAAAATGCTTTCCTTTCATCGGCCGTTTTTGGGCAAGAAAACAAAAAAAAAAAAGTCGGAGTGGGCCACATCTGGGCCGTAGGGCGGCTGTGGAAGCGTTGGGAGCCGTTCTTGGTTAGGTAGCTGTTCACAAGAAAGGCGGTGTGAGCCGGGGCGTTGTCGTGATGCAACTTCCAATTGGCTGTGACATCTTGTCGTACTCGATTGATACTTCGTTTGAGTCTCTTGAGGACTTCCACGTAAAACTTGGCATTGACGGTTATTGAACATTGACATAATGTATAGTATGTAAAGCTTCCTGTGCTCATCTTTCAATTCTTTTTCTTATTTGGCACTTCAACCGTGGGTCGATATAAGGCGAGAACACAAAACTTTGCAAACCGTCTATTGCATGCGTGGACATCCTTGCCTTCGTGGTCCAACCATGGTCTCTAGTCAAAACAGCATTTCGCTGGAGCAACGTCTTCCTTGTGAATGTTATGGTCTAACCAGCCAAACGGCGGACGGCTTCAAAGTTTGCAAAGATTTCTCACGCATACTCCAAGTTCCTTCTCATCTCGAGTCGTCATTGTCATAATCTTTAATTATGGATTGAAATTCGATCTTTAGATTAGATTAAGTTAGATAGCTAGATCAGAATTGAACCGCGATCTTACGTCTATTGTGCCAGCCGTTCTCTACACTCCTGCACCAGTAGCGATTTGATCACATAGGTAGAGATTGCTTTAAGTCAAGAGTAACCTTGAACTTCTTGATGAAGTTTAGCATTTTGGTAATGCTATCTCTTGGAAGAAGAACCAATGGTATTAGACCACTTAACTCTTTATCCGCTGGGACGAGTTTACCTTACCTCTGCCACACCGTTCTGTTGTCATTTGTAGAGGTGTGTGCTTAATTACCTTACCGATTTCTAGGTGAAGTGGTGTGAGCTCAAGCACGATTTCCAGGTCTGTCGTCGGACAAGACCGCAGTCGACTTCGCCTGCAGAGCGCCGCTACATGAGGGCATATCATCATCATTCTCCTAGGCATGTACTTCAAAGAGCGCCCGCTCCTCTGGCGAGAGGGCATCCAAAAGGCTAAACTTCCTATTAGCTTCGCACACTCCTTACTTAAAGCGGTGTCGATGTTGTTTCCATATCGTCGTCCTTTGTCATTCCTTGCATGCGCTGCCTTAGTTTACTCTTTTGGTTGGTTGTTTATTTGTTTTCTGTAATTTTTGTCTTACGTCCCTTGGCTCAACGCTGTGTGCTGTCGAGTCTACGCTGTTGTAGTGGAGCTTTATGACGCGGTAAGGCCACCGTTACTTCCCAATTCGGTCTGATGCTGGAAAGGCTCCGTTCGAAAAGAGCCGAATTCATCTCCTGGCTGCAAATCATACAATGGGCACGGGAGTCGCATAAGAGACTGGATTAGGAGGTGACAGCTGCTGGTTGCCGCACGATCCCTACTGCTTACAGAATTTTGTTCTCCGATTTTGTTTAGTGGAGATTCGCAACTCAGCAACTATGTGAGTCATGGTAAGATTTCGATATTATCAATAAAGTGTAGAAAAGTCGTTCACTTTTGTAACTGTATCCTGAATTTTTAGTAGTACTGTAGTAGTATGGACCGGTTATACTTGCATTTCGGTTAACTGGTTGACTCACAAGTAATTATTTTATTACCGCATTTATTGCCATAGCAAATATGTAATGAAGTAATGAGAGCGTTTATGGAGATGTAAAATGAGATTAAATATTTAATTAGATAAGCAGCGACTGGTCGTGTCTTGAAAGACGCCGAAATATGTGCAAACATAAATAATGCTACTGATATAAATATTTTGTGAACAAATATGTAACTGATTTAAAAATTTGTTTTCAAGAAAGATAAAAAATAATTAAATTTCGTTTAAGAGGAATTCTTCAAGCACTAGATTACCTCGCATGGAAAAACTGCGCGCTTTCTTAAGACTACAATTTTGTGTAAATAAAAGGAAAAAGAAATCGTCGACATTACATTGCAGCAATTGCTGAAGGTCCGCTGTTTATTTTCAACAACCAAAGAGAGAGAAAATATAAAAAAAAAATATAAAAAAAATATAAAAACAAACAGAGAAGTCAACAACTTGCAACCCAGAAATCCTTAACTAACCAACCAAGCGCGTAACAATTACTTGTATTGCCAGATAAAGAATATAGTATATAAGCAAGTAAACTTTGATGAAGAGAAGAAATAAGTCAACAGGCAAATACTAACTACAAGCGCGGCAGCACAGGGGGGCATACTTCTTGAACAGATAAAATCCCTCAAATGTAATGGAAATAAAAGTACGCAATGACAATGAAAGTCGTACGAACGAAAAGTTACTTTTGTAAATGCAAAACAGTCGAGCCAAGTGGGCGCAACCAACGAAGCAAACAGACAATCAAGCGAATACTCAAAAATGCTCTCAAGTAAACCGCTAGTCAAAGCGCAATATCCCCAAACCGACGTCGCTACTTTTTTTCATTTGCATAGCCACTTGTATTTATTTTCGTGCTACCCTTTTGCCGCTGCCAACGTTTATTTGCCGTTGCCTTTTTTCCAATTTTATCCCCCCAGCACTTATTTATTTGTGTTGCCGAAAAACGTGCAGCAAATCGTTGTACGTGCAACGCACACTTTTCCCCAAATCTATTTACCTGTGGATTCCACATTTAATTTGGCTCAGCTTCACTCCGCGCTCGTCTTGTTTTTGTCGGCGCGTTGACTATGTCAAACACCGCCGAACCGCGCCAGCTTCGTCGGCTAGGTATTGTTTGCTTTTGTGGTTTGCTTTGTGTGCATACAACCCCCCACTACACCGTTTCGTTTGATTGGATGCATTCAAATGTGGGAAACTAGATTTTCTTTATTTGTGTGTGGTGAGGGTGTAGTGAGGGTGTGGTGAATGCGTTGTTCGTTAAAGATAAAATGCTATACTTTTGATATCCAGCGTGCGTTTGTCTTTAGATTTTATCTGTATTTGTGACGGGGGATTATTTGGTTTACTTTAATCGACGAGTTCTGTAAACGAATGTATTTAGAAAGTGGGACATTTAAACCAAAAAAAATATGAGCATCTGAAAAGCTATATAATTCAGTTGAGGATTTATTCGATTTAAGTTGGTTTTCCCATTAGAGTGATATGATTTAATTCGAATTACCTCACCAGCTACATCTCGAAAGAAGTAGCGACCGAAAATTTCATCAGTCCAAAAACCGCGCGCCGTTCGTTCTTCCTGTTTTGACGTCCGTTCGTTCTTCCTTTACGCTGTTTGACGCCAATTCGGGACATCAAGTGCAGCCAGGTCCTTCTTCATCTGATCTCTCTAACGGAGTGGTAGCTCCTTCTCTTCCTTTGCTTCACCCGGCGGGTACTGTGTCTAACACTTTCAAACCTGTAATATTTTCGTCCATTCGGACGACATGACTCAGCCAGCAGAGCAGCTGTCTCTTAATTCGCTGAAGAATGTCAATATTGTCATACATATATCTCGTACCGTACAGCTCATCATTCCATCGTTTGGGATATTCGCCGTTGCCAATGCGCAAAGGACCATAAATCTGCCTTATAACCTTGCTCTCGAAAACTCGTAACGCCTACTCATCAGTTGTTGTCTTCATCCATGCCTCTGCACCATATAGCAGGACGAACTTCAGTGACTTGTAGAGTTTGGTCTTTATTTGAAATGCCGGCCCACAGTTACCTTAAATCCGGTTGCTTATGAGTGCTTTCAGAGAGCAGGAGTACAAGTCGAGTAGAAAATCGTTCTGCTGTCTGTTGTGATTTTGTGAGCTTCTCAACGTCGCACCTTTTTTGTGTTTGTTAACGAACCTTCCTTGTATTTTTACTGCACAGAGGCGGGTGCATATCCTAGCTGTAATAAGATAGTGGTCCGAGTCGATATTAAGTCCTCGGAGCGTACGCACGTCTAAAATACTGTATAGATGACTTCCGTCTATCACAACATTATAGATCTGTTTGGTGTCTTTTCGAACCGGAAGTCGCCAGGTAGCTTATTAAATTTTTTTATTTTGGAATCTAGTACTACAAATAACCATATTTCGGGCCACGGCGAAGTCGATCAGCCTCAACCCATTAGGGGATGTTTCTTCATGGAGGATGTTGGAACAAAGATACCTTCTTTGTCCACTCTGGCATTAAAGTCAGCAAAGCACGATTTTTATTTCTTGGCGGGAGCAACTCTTATAGATGTGCTCCAAGAGCTCATAGAAGGTATCTTTGAACCCATCGTCCTTCGCTTCTGTTGGTGAGTGGGTGCAAATCAGCGATATGTTGAAGAACTTTGCTTTGATGCGGATTGTGGCTAGACTTTCATCCACTGGAGGGAACGCTAGTTCTCGGCGACGGAGTCTCTCTCCCTTCCCTATAACTTTGAATTATATTACCCGCTATTCAAACCTGTTAGTCCATCATTTAAAATTATCAGTGACCTCACCACCACACTTTTTTTTAGATTATTAGCTATTCTCTATCTATTTATGTGCATACTCCGACTTTTACAAACAAACTTATCGCCGCTTCTGATCTTACTCCAAAACAAATATTATCATACTTTTTATTTCTTTGATTTTTTACAAATTTTAACTCTCATATTTACAATGCTGTTGTGTCACATTCCAATTTAAACTTTTAGATAAGCGTTTTGAAAATGCCACCGCAATCTTCTCTCTGAATTGGCTTACGCTTTAGTAAAATAAGTGCGATGAGATAATACATGGAGCACTGACTTTATCAGTTCTAACTTTATATTGCTTGTTGTTGTTTACCTGTTACGCTATTTGTTTACAGTGGACTCTGTTATCATAAATATATTAAATATAATTTCTTTTTGTGTTTGCTGTGGCCGGTGCCAGCTGCCTTTGCTGCTACTTTAATGTGGAATTTGGTTAGGTATGCGGGTTTATGGTGTGATTTCGTGGAATTCGCTGTATTTAGCTATAGTGACATACTATTTTATATTGTTGGTATGAATAATTGTGAGATGTGTTTTCTTAAAGTCAAGTCTCAAACAGATTAAAGCAGTATTTACAACAATCTTTCAGTGATCGTTTTCATTGTCACAGCAGAAACTTAGTCTCTCTTGATACTTCCTCATTACAGCTGAATTTCTGAAAAATTACTTGACTTTTAATATAAAAGTTAATAGCAGATGCTACCAAGAGTCCGGCGAATCGGCCTTGAATTTTTCCAGTGTTAATTCCGGTCCATACAAGCCGCAGAAAAGGTGTTATTAAATATTATTATTTCGTCTATATGACAAAACTTTCAATATCAGAAAAAGACAGATCGATTTTGCCAGGGTCCAAAAACTGCTGAACCTATTTCAGACCAATCGACTTTGCCTGATTCCAAAGCCTGCTTGTTTATAGTGTTAAGTATTTCACACTACCAGACCATTGTAGCGTCTGTCAGGCGGAGGTAGTTGCCATTAGGTAACAGTAGTTGTACAGCTCCGAAGTGCAGCTTTCAAAGATGTGGGCAGTCATTCCATTAGATGCGTGGCTGTACTCTTCTTCTAGCTCACTGATTGTGCGCTCAAAACTAGTCGAGAAGATCGTAACTTCATTACTAATAGCTTCAAGCTTCTTCCATATTAGACTTGTATGTGAGCACGGGCACAGCGGAATCGCCGGAAACTGTAAAGTGGATAAGCTTGCTAGGAGGACAACCTTTTTCCAATTAGATTCAATTGGAAGCGAGCCTGTTTTCCTATGCCACTTGACTTTTGGCGTTGGACTTTTGGAAATCCAGTGAGCATAATAAACTTTATCCAACAACCAGAACATGTACGACTGCAGGATCCTTTTGACCCAGAGTGAATCGTAAGATGTTCTCCGAACTACTGGCTCTTAGTAAAATCAATATCGCCGCGATTGGTAGTTTTTCCAAATGGACACTGTTTAATAGGTTCCGAATTGCTGGCTCTTTGCAAAATCAATCTTCCCGCAATTGCACTTGTTCTGACTGGACACTATTCGATAGGTTCACACGTGGTGTGGTTAAATATTTTGTATGTTTTTCTTTGCCACTTGTCGTCAAGTCACTTCCTTCCTATGGCCTGGTTTTTGGCAGAGTGAGATCGAAATATTGCGGTAGACAGTTCTGTGGTGAAGCTAGCGAAGTTGCATTGATTGATATTAAGCGCCTTAATCTGGTAATCCACTTTTAGGTATGTATGGCTAACAAATGACGAATATCTGTCCAAGTAAGATTCATATTTTGAGGACAAATCCTACGACCTAATTTAATATACATTGCGTACCCGATATAGCTGGCTAGCGCTTCTTCTTGCCGCTGCCATCGAAGAAAGCATTGTTTTTAGTAAGTCAAGAAACGACCATTGTTATAGCCATCCCGAATAAGGCCAAGTATAGCACGGCTTATTGAATTTATTGTGCTAAAACAGTCTGTAGTGAACAAAGTCATGAGACCCAATCAGAGAAGGAAATGTTTTGATCTGGAAACCTGGTCAGAAACCTGAGAGTTTTCAGTCTGGATACTCAGTCAGAAACATGAGTTGACATCCGGTATTAGTTTATGGGCTTCAAATTATTTCGAAAGCCTGAATACCTGTACATTGTTACCGACATAAGCTCAAGACCTCCGTTAAAGTAGTCTTTTGTCAACCAATTCATGGGATCTTATCAGTGAGGGAGATCTTTTGTTTCTTAGTTAGAACCATCCAGTATCAGTTTATGGACTTCAAATAATTTCGATAGTTTAAATTTGTGCTTACAGCGTCGTAATCTTAAAATATCGAGTACAAGTACAGCGTTAGTTATCGAATTATTTTGTTAAACAGTCTGGAGATCTAAATACCTAGTCGAAAACATGAGTTGACTTCCAGTATCAGTTTACAGATTTTAAATTATTTCAAAGGCTTGAAAACTTTTACATTGTCAGGGCCACAAGCTTAAGATCTCCAGTGGAATAGCCATTTGTCAACAAAATCATGGGAACTAATCAGTGAAGGAAAGTTAGAAAAATGAGTAGAAATTCATTATTAATTTATAAACTTTGAGTTATTTCACATACCTGAATACCTACATATATATTGCCAGGGCCATATGAAGATTTAGATCTCCATTAGGATTTGAAAGCATCTCGACAAACAGTTTGATTTCAGGCGTGAAAACGCCGAGCCTAAATCAGTCAGCAAACATTTTTCAAACAGCTTAAGGCTCATTCCATATTCGGAGCGTCCAACAAAATATTAGGCCAAGTTGTAAGCGTGAAACTACGAAATTATTAATATTATTAGAGCAATATATCCACACCATGCTGTACAATAAGTTATAAATAACGCCACCATCAACCGTAGGTATCATAATAATCTCTGTCATCCGTAGCAATACCAACACTATGATTAAGTACTATTGGATTTTGCTTGATGGTGGTATGAAGCTCAGTTCACGTGTCACAAGGATTGATGGATTTATTGAAACCATGAGAAGCCAACTCCGGCAGCAAATGGGGCGACTACGCAAGCTAATGGTTAAGAAGAAGCACAACCTTTTATAAATAAATACGAGAAATTCTTATAAGCTGCCATAGTTGGGTACGGCGAATGCGACGAATTACTGGAATTGCTGGAATTGGCCAAATTAAGGCAGCACGTGCAATAATAAAGTCAATCGAGGCAGACGAAAAATATGAATTCCAAACAGCGCAGCGCCAGCAGGCCGGCGGAGTAGTGCAAAAATAAAGAAAAATTGACGACGACAAATGATTATTGGAGGGATGGTGAAAGCAACACAGGGACAGCAAAGGCGATTGCGACGATAGTGATGGGGGGATCAATGTGATATTTGTGGCGCACACGCTAGCAAAGCCCGACGGCGTAGCAATTACTCAGCGGAAAGCCAGGAACAGCTGCGAGTGAGCAGGATAATGGCAGGGAATGGGATAAATTGCGCAGGCCAGTTGCTGTTGCTGTTGTTGTGGAAATTGTTGAGTTGGCTATCAGCCGGGGAGTGATTGTTTCTATTTATCTTTATATGTAGAACGGGCTGGAGTGTGCGTTGGCAACTAAATCGCCGCAAATAATCTAGCCAAAAGCTGCAATCCCACTGTCGCTTAGGCCACACTTTAGTCCATGTTGTTGCTTTTATTGTTGTACATAAATAAATTCAGTGCAGTCCAGCAGCTAGTGATTACTAGGACTGCTGCTGGTACTGGGTTGCCATTTATTTTTATACTTTGATATTATTTTTGTTGTTGTTGCTTGTACTTTTTGACATTTTCTTATGCACAAAGTATTTCTTTGGCTGTTATTTGATGCTAATATTTTGCTGCTGCTATAACGGTTCTTCTAGTTTTTTTATGCTCTCTTCGCTCGCTCGTTATGGCTTTATTTAGGTCACACAATTTATTTATTAACCAAATGAATACAAACAAATTGCAAGTGGTTGTGTCCCCGTAGACTGTCCTTATTTTCGTTTTGCCCTAGATTGTGGCGACCTTATTATACTAATAAGGCAAAATATGGTTGTAATATGGGCGAGATGAGCACATTAGTATACCACTATAATTTATTTATGCAAGTCGTGTACTAAATGAAAAGGCGTAGAATTGAGATCAACACTGCTTAGCTGCAGGAATTACCGAATGTTTGCTTTGGGTCCCATAAAAAAAATATGGAAAATTATGTGGAAGAATCTTTTTACTCAGTTAGTTTGTTATTAGTGGTTAGTGACTACCTAATACACTCTTTAATTCGCGCCCTTCCTCAAGCTGCGAAACAGATTTTTAGGAAAAATTGAGACTAACTTTCGATGGCGATAAAAATAGTTTGAAATATAGAAAAAATAAAGGAAATCTGTAAGCAGGAATCAAAAATCGTATTGAGTCGGCGTAACTGGCAGGCTGCGTTGGGTTAGGATGTACTGGTCGACCATCATGCCGTACATAGATCTACTGATCCTTAGTAATGCCCGATGAAGGTTGAGTTAAATTTGAGCTGAATTTTTTTGTCATACAGCATCTCAATGCGTTTTGTGAACTTTAAGATCGTCTTAAAGCTAATTTAGTTACTTTTTCTAGACCCTTGAACTGAGAAGCTCCTAGACAACTAAGACGAGTACTAGATAAGGCTGAACTGTGTCAGTAATCCAGTGCCTTCTCACGCCTACTTTTCTGCAGTTTCTGCATGTCTTGTCGTTACTAATGGCTTGTTTGGATGCCAGTAAGTTGTAATCGGTTATTCGAGTAACAGCCGTCCTGCAGTCCTATCGAAATCCTGTCAGTAAAAGGCATGCGGTTTTTTTTTTATTAAAAAAAAAGTGATACCGTATAACTCGTCTGTCAGCACTTTCGAACATTTTATTAAAATTGTATTGTTAGTGACATTCGTATTTCCTGTACTGGTTCGGTAGCCCGACCAATCACAACAGCTATTTCGTAGCACGAAATTCCTTTGTAGTCTGGAACCGAGGTCGCCACTGTAAATACTGTCTCCTGCTTCTAACGATATCCCCTGACGTAATGCGCTTTGCGATTATTGTCTTAATTGCCGTTATAGAGATATGTATTGACCTTTTTATGTTATTTCCAGCGTTGTTAGCTTTTTCAGCTGTTTTCTTGTTAGTAAAGACTTCTTCCTGGAAGATATTGTAGTATTCCGGGTTTCGAAATCATCTACCAATCATAGGCTTAGCTCCTATTTCCGATCAAATAGTTAAAACTTGGAGCGTCAGAAGCAAGTAATCGCTCAGAACCGGCCACTTTTGGCCGAAAAGAGAAGTATTGTGTACCAACAGCACACTACTTATGAATATCGATAGTATAATAATTGTACTTTTTCAGGCTCCACGATAGTTGAGTAATAGATTCCGACGTCGAAATCATCGTTCAGTCTTTCGCAAAGTTCTTTGTTTGGATCTGTACTGTTAAAAATTGGACCATCTGAGCGAAGCATTTGCCCAGAAGGAAGGAAAAGAATTGCATTCCAGCAGGATAAACCCAGGCGACATATGAATATCCATATTCATGCGTAGGTACTTCTGTAGAAAAGATGGATAGAAAATAATTGAGGTTTTGTTCTGCGAAGTATGGTCTATTCCAGGAGCTTGCTGGGAGCGACTGAGATGATGTGATCCCGTCCACGTAGTTGGATCCTAGGGCCTTGAGATTGCTTTTACAAACTGCTGGGCAATCTAGAATCAGATGTTCTGGACTTTCATGTCACAAAACCGGCAGTTTGCGCAAGATACACATTTTGGACAAGTGCTTCCTGAGCCTGCAGTCATAGATAGAGACAAACACACGGAATTTGTCTCGGGGAGTTTGATCTAAACCTTGTTAGGTTTTATTAACTTGGTGTGATACATTTCTGCTGCCTGCTGCCAGTGCTGTTCTCTCCCCACTCTCTTCTCCGCGCGGAGCAATTCCATTTTGGTGTGGGGCCCCACAGCAATGCATCGTTCTGGATCCATCATCCTGGAAGCTGGCGCAGAGTGGGCTACGCCTTTATGCCCCGGCACCAAAGTACTTCTATGCTCACAGAAGTCGATGCTCAAGATAGTCGAGCAAAAGATTCCGACGTCGAAATCAGCTACTAAACCTTGCTCAAGCTCTTATTTCGGTTCTGGACTGCAAAAATGGGACTATCTGACAAAAGCCCAGAAGCGGTCCTCCAATACGAATGTAATGTGTACCAACAGAACAATCAAGATAGTCGAACCGGTTTACAGCTCCAGCTTCGAAGTTTTAACATAAATCAAGTTGTTGCCTATAGATATATTTCGTTATCAAACAACACCAGACTTTTTTTTGCTTTCTTACTTGTCTAGCTAGAAAGCTTGTGCTTAAAAATACTATATGCCAAAATAGTAGGGCTTAACAACCTCAACAAAGCACTCTATAGTTTTAAAAATAAACTACTTTATCGCTTGTTTGTCCGCAACTTTCTCAGACAAGTTGTGTGTGCGAAAGTTGTTCATTAAACACACGTGTGCTTCTGTTAATATTTGCTGTTTAGGCTTATCATATGTATGTCTTGAACGCCAAATTTCACACAGACGCTGAAGTTTAAACATGTGAAATACAAGTGCCGCTATATAAATATGTTTGTTGTTATAGTATTCCTAGACCTTAAATATTTGTTTTTCTTCACGGTATATTGTTATTATAAACAGCACAACAACAACAGCGCAAATTTTGGAATTTCAGAAATACTTGACAGTACGCCAACAGCAGACTTCGCCTTTACCGCGCGTTGTTTTCGGGCTGTTTCATTGCAATATTTGGCAAATAATTTGACAGCAGGTGAAATAAGTTTCGTTTATTGCCAAGCAAATATTAACACTTACTTGCTACGTGTTTCACATGGAAATGGCAGCAATTTCCATGTTTCTTAAGATTTCCATATTTTTTAAGAGTCTGTGTGGTGGCAGTGTCTTTAGTGGCAACGCGCATTGAAATTTCACGACATCTGCAGGCGGCGTAACTACGAGTATGCAGGTATGCGTCGGGTATGTGCCAAAATCACATTCTCACGTTTGCTCCCATTGAAAGCTGACTCTGAGAAGCTTTGGCAGTTTCATTAGCAACGCGCCTAAATGCCAAAGCCCACTTTGCACTACTTCAATTAATCTTTAATTGCCGCAATTATTTGAGAAACGCCAACCAAAATCTTCATGCCTTCTTTCAAACTGTTCGCTACCCACTGCCGGGCTGTAAGGGCTCTTCTGCACTCCAATGCCAAGCCTCGAGTTTTCTTCTTTGTTCAATATTCAGCAGAACGAAGAAACACCCGCCCTGCATCGACCCAGCTCGTGCGAATTCATTTACTTTTCAGCCCATATTAGGCTAATTACAATTTACAATTTGTTTTTAAAGTGTCGCTCCCCTTAACGCCCCAAATGTGCCACTGCTTGCCTACCCCTAATGGCGTAAGAACTTTTGCGCCGCACAGCAAATTTGATTGAAGGTATTTCAAGTTGTTCAAGTGCTCAAGTGTGCAAGTTTGGCTTCGTAGCACTAGCAATTGCCTTATGCCTTCCGTCGCAGGCTGCTCCCACCAACCACAGTCTTTACCAGCCCCACTACGTTCTATCCCCATCCCCAACACGTCTCCGCCACAATACCAATCGTTGCGCCGTGTGCCGTGAATTATTCTTATTGCAGCTAATGGTGTTGTCATTGCCACTTCGTCAGCGTCGCCGTCCAATTGACTGTGGCACTAGTAGTGGTAGGCGCGTGAACTATGTGGCAGCGATTGGGAGAGGCGTCGTATTTATGCCGTCGCTGCCTAAGTTCTCACACTTTTAATTGTTTCGGTAAAAAAAACGTTATATTGGAAAACTTTCGTCATTAACGCGCACACATTACAAATCGATATTTATTTAGATTTCATTCGTTTAGAGCCCTCCAGCGTTTCATGGCGGTTCGTTAACTAATTGGTGGCATTTATAGCACAGCTTGGTGCTACAGTGGCTGTCGGGTTCAAAAACATAGCACAAATATTTTTTACAATGCTGGCATACGACTGTATAGGCTAGGTTGTTTAAAAATCTGAATTCATTCGAGTACCGGAGACAATAACTCCGACGCAACTTCTTTCTTTACTGACGTAGATACCACTTCTGTGGTTATGGTCGAGTTAACAACTTTTAGCTATTTGGCGCCAGCCAGATCCTTCTCTAACTGAGTATAGGTCTTCTTCTTCCTCTACTTCCATCGGCGTGTACTAAATTGAAAACCTTCAAAGCTGCATTGTCCCTTTTCGATCGGGACAACATGAGCTAGCCAGCGCAGGTGCTGTTTCTTGACTCGTTGCTACCACCGGCGTGTACTCAATCGAAAACCTTGAAAGCTAGAGTATTCTTTTCCATTCGGACAACATGAGCTAGCCAGCGCAGGTGCTGTTTCTTGATTCACTGAACTAAGTCAATATCTCACACAGCTCAATGTTCCATCATCTGCGGTATTCGCCGATGCCAATGCGCCAATGACCATAAATCTTTCGCAAAACCTTCTTCTCGAACATTCCTAAAGCTTACTCAACCGAAGCATCGTTGTTCCTTATAAACATTTGTTGAGTGTTCCATCGAGACATCGGTCGAGAAAAATGCAAAGCAGTCGCTAGAAACTTGAAAAAGTAGATTGACTGACAAATTTTAAGCTCAGCACTTTAAGACCTTTCTTGACCTTCTTATATTATATCGGGGTTTCTCATTACAAAATCCAACCTTTCGTTATAAACTCGAGTTCGAGGTTAGAAGTTTACGAGCAACTTAAATGTGCTCAGTTTTTATGCATTAGACTCTTGCCTTCCTGTTGTTTTTGTTATTTTTGTAGTGGTAGAAAACATTCCTAAAGTAATTTCGAAGAATGGTGCCGAATTGACGGTCCTTGGCCGGGTAATAATCCCCGTCCCTGCCTGTTACGTAAATCTGAATATCTTAGGGACAGCCTGGCCTTCCTATTTTTGTTGGAATCAACATAAGGACTTTTGACACGATTTTCATAAACTACTACTATGTCCAAAAATAAGGAGAACCTTAAGCGCTGAAAGAACTCAAGGCTAGCTCAAAAATCGAGTTTGAGAAGTGTTCCGAGGATTGAAAGAAGCGCTGGCATCAATACATAATATCGAATGAGGACTATTTGGAAGGCGACAATATTAATGTCCATATGTTAGGGGTTGATTTACGGTTATGGTCTGTCTTTGTTAAAAATGGGGACTACAAATTGTAATCAGGCTTAGCTACAGAAAATGCTTAAACCTCCTTCAGTCAAGTTCAAGGAATTGAGGTTTATGTGGAGTTGAGGTTGAGGTTGAGCCTATCTATGGTAAAACTAAGGGAGAGTTCCCCAAAAACTCAGGATCCGCACCTGCTCAAATTCATCTGAGCAGATTGTAACTATAATTAAAATCATTGTAACACCCATTTCTAGAGCACCTTAATGAGGATCTCACCACTCTTAAGATTGTCAGCATAAGTGAAGAGTCTTGTATATTCTTGATATTATGGAAAGTTTGTGCGTGACGTTCTTCTTATTTCCCCGCACTTTTTCTCAAATATTTCGAATAATTTCAACAAGTTTCTAAGTTTATGCCGTCAAGGCGGACACACAGAAGTTGCCGCCTAACTCAAGTCGGCCACCAACTTCAATATTACCTGGAATCGTTGCGACTTGCGTGCGACCTTATGGCGCGAAAGTTGACAAGCTCGCGTCTATGCGTCTTCTAACTCGTCGTCGTCGCGGTGAACAGGCAAGCAGTCGGCAGCAGCGACAGGTGTACATATATATGTACGTACGAGTGTGTATGGTATGTGCGTGGTTTGCAGTGCAAGTTTTCTTGCTACCAAATTGGTTGGCACCGACGTCACAATAACTCAAACCTACATTGTTGCTATTGCTTGTTATTGTTTTTGTTGTTGCGTGCACATTATTTTGCCACCGTTCAGCGCATATTTAATTAGCTTCTCTAGAAATCAATATTAATATTTCTGCTGTGCCATGGGAACTAGGCTGCGTGACAAGCCGAGCTAACAGACAGCGCTTGCTGCCTATATGGGCGCGCGAGCACATCGATAGTCTCCATTAAATGCTTAAATTAGGTTGGCATGAGAGCCTGGCTGACTGGCGGCATTATGTATTTCCATTAGCGCCACGGAAATTGGATTTGATTGTTGAATGTTGCAGAGCTTTTGAGTGGCTGTTGAGGAGGCAGTCAAAGTTTGAAGCGTCAAAGTTTTGCGCAACTGAAGGCGGGTTGTCAATTGGGGTTTACAAATTATTATTTTATGTGAAGTAAACTAATGTGCTTTATTTAGAATTGTAATTACGCGGTGTAGGAGGTTACCGCAAACTTAACTTAACTACTTAAAACTATTTAAGAGCCAGCATGCATAATTGCGGCTTCATGAGATTGCTGTTAAGGGTAGGGGGTTAAAAGCTTGAAGCTACATTTTTGAGTTCAAGCTTTTATGTTGAAAACAATTTTTTTGTTTTTTTGTGTAGAAATATTCTGATGACTTAGCCTGGTCAATGATTCTGCAACATTTTCTACCTGAAACGATGAGGAACTTACCTGAAAGTTCTATCTTGAAATCTCTGAGTTCATTATAGCTGAACAATATTTTCCTATAGGCTGACGGCTAAGTCTAATCAATAATTCTGCATCAGTTTTACCCGAAACTATCATGAAGTTACCTCGAAGTTCTATCTTAAAGTCTTTGAGTCCGCTTTGGCTAGATTTTATCAAAAACATTCAGTTGTTGTTGATGTGGGGGGAGATCATGTGCGAAAAGACTCTTATCTTAGAAAATTTTGTCTTATATTCGTATGACTTAACCTAATCTATGATTCTGCAAAATTTTTTAACCGAAGCTATGAAGACGACACCCAAAAGTTACATCTAAGAGTATCTGAGTTCGCTATGTTCACAATACTCAGTTTTTTTTTTACTGTAGGCGCTTTCTTAAGCTTAGCTTTAGCTTTCTTAAAAATACATTTTTGAGATTATGCGTGGGACGACCCATATTGTAGTAAATATTTTTAAGTTTCTGATTTTCTGAGTTTGTCTGGGTCTAGAGTATGTATGAGAGAGGAAAACACGGCTCCAGACAAGAGAGAGAGAAAGAAAAATAGAAAATGAGAGAGAGAGAGCGACAGAAAAGTCCAGAATAAGTATGTATGAGAGAGAAAAAATGACTTCAGACAAGAGAGCGAGAGAGAGATCTAGAGAATGAGAGAGAGAATAGTATGTTCTATCTGAAAATTTCTGAGCTTGTCTCGGTCTAGAGGATGTATAAGAGAGAGAGAAAAACGGCTCCAGACAAGAGAGCGAGAGAGAAAAATAGAGAGTGAGAGAGAGAAAGAGCAGAAGAAAGATCTGGAGTATGTATAAGATAGAGAAAAGTGAGAGAGATCTAGAGAATGAGAGAGAGAGAGCGGCAGAAAGATCTAGAGTATGATGAGAGATAGAAAAATAACTTCAGACAAGAGAACAGAAAAGAGATATAGAGAATGTTGGTATAGATAGCGAGACAGAAAAATAGAGGATGAAAGAGAGCGGGAGAAAGATCTAAAGTATGTGAGAGAGAGAAAAAGTGTGGCTCTCTGGTTTTAAATTTACTATTAATTAAAGTTTAGATAAATGTCTGAAAGCTGGCTATTTTCTGGAACTCCATCAATAAACTTGTTAAGAACTCTTCTTAAATCATTTTTCATTTTACAAAATCACTTTGAGATCTAGGACGAAAAAGTGAAAGCTTTCGAGAGATCTACAGAATGTGAGAGAAAAAGAGAGAGAGAAAGCGCGAGAGAGACTTAGAAGATGAGAGAGAGAGAGAGAGAGATAGAAATTTTACAATCTCAATCACTTTGAGATTTAGGAAGAGAGAGAGAAATCTATCGAGAGATCTACAGAATGTGAAAGAAAAAGAGAGAGAGAAAGCGCGAGAGAGACTTAGAGAACGAGAGAGAGATAGAAATAGTATGGCGTCAGGCTGCTTTAATATAATATATATTGACTCTAATAAATAAATAAGTTGACTTAAATATCTATTGTCTGACTATTTATTAGCAGGAACTCCTTCAAGAGAGTTCTTAGAAAAGCTTCTTTAATCCTTTTTTTACTTTAAAAAAGCTTCTTTAGTCCTTTTTTTTACTTTAAAAAAATCTTCCTGAATCCTTTTTTCACTTTAAAAAAGCTTCTTTAATCCTTTTTTCACTTTACACGTTTACTTAACACCATTATTTTAGCAAATACTCCGCAAACGCCTTACCTCAATCACATTGTTGCTGCACTTAGCGCCTACCGTGCGCTAAACACTTTAGGCCTTACCCTCGAAAGCCTATTTATTTAATCCTTCTTGCTTATGCGCCACTCAGGCATGAATCACCCAAATTTGACAGCGTATTATTGTGGAAAGCAATCTGTTATTTTTCGGCTTTTTATCTCGCGCTCTGCTTTTGATGATACAATATGTAAATTCCAGGAAAGCACACCCCACCAAAGAAAATAAAAAGACAAAATAGAAATGTGGAATGAAGAAAAAATTGCAATTTCGAAGACAAATCACGACAGCTATGATTAGCATACGAAGCAGCAGACTGACAGGCGAGCAGATGCCCAGAAAATCCGCGGCACTCAAAAAGGATATACCGTACATGCATTTGTGAGCACACCACACACACACATACACTCATATATGAATCGGCATACGTACATGTCAATAAAAAGTTATACAATATCTGACTGCGCAGCGCTGCTTTCGCAAATGGCTTTGCCCATATCCACTTGTATGAGTGATTTGATTGAGGTGCGGAAATGTTAGATCGAAGCGCTGATATTACAAAATTGCGAAATACTCGTACCACACTGCGATTGCAGTGTAATAACGCACACACATTTGTATGGGTGAGTGCCCTTGCAAGTCAGATACTTCAATTACATACTTTGTTGTTATGAGGAGGGCTTATGCGCAGCGCAGACAAATTCATATTCATGTGGGTGCCGCGTAGTTTGCATGATATGATTTGATTTTTGATTTGAAATCGGAATACTTTCAGCAGGAAAATGCTCGAGCGTGTTGTGTAGAGTGCTTGTTTTATTTGCAAATGACAACTGTGTAGAAAAAAATCATAAATCTAAAATCGATTGCTTTAGAGCTTAACTGAATTTCCTGGTTTACGATTTCACACCCCCTTGCATCTCAATGAGAATTCCACCGCATTTATAAATGATTGATACACTTGGCACACTCACTACGACAGCTGATTAGATTTGCTACATGCGGTTGATTACCCTCTTTGACTGTGCAGAGTCATACCAATAGAATCCTGAAATGGATTTTAGTTTTTGCAAATCAGCTTTTGAAAGAAACTGGCAATGCTTGGAATACAATTTTCAAGGACTCCCCATTACTTTTATGTCGATATACCGATGTGCCTCGAAGACATTCATAGCGAATGAGAAATAGTCTCAATGCAACAGCTCAGAGACTCTATAGCTCTAATAGAGGTTCCAAGCTAGAATAGAGACTCTATAGCTCTAATAGAGGTTCCAAGGTTAGGTTAGGTTAGTTTAAGAGACCGATGTTTCGAAGGCACTCAAGGCGAAAGTGAAATAGCCTTAATGCAATAGCTCTAAAAGAGGCTGCTAGGTTAGGTCCTTGGTTAGGTTAGGTTAAGTTAGGTTAAGAGGTCGATCCGCACAGTGATCTCACTTGAGTAACTTCGAACGCCGATGCGTTGTACAATAGGTCATAAGATCCTTAAACATCGAAACAGCGCTTTGAGTCTATCGCCTATTTGTTCAGACAGCTAATATCAGTTTTCTCTAAGTCTTCTTTTCTGAACTGCCGAGATTTTCATTCTTGTCCTGAAAAGGCTGGACCGTGAGGATAAAGAGCCTAGAAGTTTCCATCTCATTATCATTCCTACAACTTTGGCAACTAGCCTTACCGCTTATTGGTATTGGTGTTAAGAGTCTCTACGATTGCGGCAATATGGACTTTGCCAGGGGCAAGTAGTTGGTATATCTCTTATAAACTATTCGAGACCAAAACGATCACGTAGTCGCACAAGAACTAATCGTCGAGCAGCGCCTGCTAAGCGCACGCGAGGTCCGTTGGTAGATGGGGATTAAACTCGGTCCCATTCCGTTGTGAGCAAGTAAAGGGTGCTTCCTCTGACTAGCTTATCGACTTTGCGAGTGTCAGCGATTCCGCTATAACCAGCCATCCAAACGAGACTAATTATGAAGTATCTCAAAGCAATTTCTAGTAAGAGCAGACCCTCCTTGACTAATTTAGAGCGCGCAGTTAGCGAGCTCAGCGCTGGTATTGGCGGTGTGAATGCCCACCTCCTTAAAAGAGGGTGCATTTTGAAGCACTGCGTTTACCGTCACTTTAAAAGCAGCCATTTCTGCCCGGCAATACAGTGATCCGGTAGCCCAAAGCTAAGCTTGACAGAGAATTCCTTGCAGAAGACTCGCCAACCATTCTTCCCTTTTAACCTCGATCCATCCATGAAAAAGCTTCATGCTCTTTATTTGTAGCGATTCCTCCCTATCCACATACCCCACGTCTATATGTGAGGAGAGAAAAGGCCGCTATGCAGTTGAAGAAGGACAGAGTTTCGGCGTGCCCTTCCTCCAACCTCTTGATATATCAGGGTCCCTGAGCCTTAGAGCGTTGACCATATCCACGGATGCTATGTCCGCAGTCCAACGGAGATATCGATAAGATCCATTTTTTGAACACATTCTTAACAAGTGTATTCGAGTGAATTGTTGCAGACTCAAGTCTTTCAAGGTTTGGTTTTGGATGTCATATCCGTTCTTGCAAATTTGGGGATTGCTACTTGGTTATGTAAATAGACTCTCTTTTACTCTCTGGAACCTCCTTTATATTTCGAAATCCATTCCTTTCGTATTGGTTTTGGATACCTACTCCGGTCCCTCAACATATTTATATCTTCTTACTCTTTAGCGTCTTCTCTCTCATTTTTTTTGACCAAAAATCTTCGTCTCACCATATTTTAGATTCGCTGAAATAAAGTTCCTAATGCGAAGTTGATTAACCTATAAATCAACTGAAGTTTCGCCTTTAAAACTACATACATTTTCCGACATCCTCATCTTGAGGTTTACAAATCGTCGCTTTGTACTGCACTTTCGACGGAGAGAACCGTGAAACAGCAAAACATTTTTCAGCTGAATGAAAAAAGTATTTTCGTGGAAATCTGTCCCTCTTTAAACGTCTACATTCCACTTTTTATCCAGTGTTTCTGAAGTCATGCCGAATCTGGATACGATACATTCCCGAATGTGGCTGCTATGGCTTGAATACGGTGATATAATCCAAAAGCACAGCAGCAACAATTCTAACCGTTTTAGCTTCACACTTGAATATTATAAGAGGTAACAATTAGGGAAAAGTTAGTAAATCAACTATTTACATATTCAGTTCGTGCATAGGTAAGAGTTTAGTTTGAATATATAACTTTCTGTTCACAAATGTACATACACATATTTCCTCAAATTGCATTTCGTCGTCAATTAGCCTGCCACAAATCCTCTCTTTCCACGGCAATGCTGCTAATTTAACTTTTTGTGCAACTTGATTACTTCATCACAGCACAACTTTGCCGTAAACTCCAACACTAATTTTCATATTCACTATAAGTTCGAGTACCATACATCCCTGTCGTATGTGTGGCTATGTAAGCTGGCGTACGTGGGTATATTTGTAAGCCCCGCAACAGCACGTAAGTTGAAGCACTCCATTTGCTGAAGCCAATTTCCACAAACATTCCACCATTTGACGGTGACAAATTTTATGTGATTTTTTGATTTGTGCCACATACCGACCTGCTGTGACACACGATTGCGCTGTACTGCCTTTACCAAGCGCAACACTGTAGGTGGATTATTGAAGGTGTGGGATTCAGTGCGCGTTTGTCTGAGAACTAGTTTCAGGCAGAGTAGTAACTGGTTTTATGTGAATACATATTTATGCAGAATTGTTTGGTTTAGAGGAAGAATAATTGCTACCTTAAGCGTCCCAAGCGGTTAACCCGCTCCGGGCCAGCTCTGGGCCAGCTTCGTACCACCTTCGTTTCGTAAATCAATTCTAAGTTGTCTGCCAATTTATTCAAAGTAACTAGTTTACAAGAATGAACCAATGGTGCGGTGATCGACAGTTCCAATGGCGATATTCACATATTTACTGACGAGTCAAGCTGTGAAATAAGAACAGGAGCGGGCTTTTCATGTAATAATCCATATAAAAAAGGAGCTTCAGACTAAATTAATACAATTCGGTCTTTCAGTTCGAAATCCTGGACATAACAGAAAGTGTCAATTGGGCTTCTCCGCTAACGAGCAAGTTCATAACCCTTCCTAAGCCTCAACTCGTTCGGTTATGCAAGCAGCTAATAACTAGACTCTCAGTAGATAACTCAGTTAATATCATCTGGGTACCCAGTCATGTAGAAATATAAGTAAATGAAAAGGTAGACGAGTTGGACGACTCGATAACAGCAGGAAACACGATGCCGCTGAAGTTCTCCACACTATTCAGCTTCTTCATGAGTCCTTCTCCTCCTTCCTGAAAGTTTGTTCGAGTTCGCGAGGAACAACTCATGCTTGGAACACTAGAAACACAGAATATTACACAAAGTTATTATTGGGTAGTGTTGATGGTGGACAGACCAAAAAGCTTCTATTTCGAAGCATAATGGAACTTTGCAATATTGTTGGGATCACGATAGGATTAAGATACCATCTTCAGAAAATTACAAAAGGGAATTCCGTGAAAAGCAGAGACTGGGTGAAGGGTGATGGGAACCTGGAACATTATCTTTGCGAATGTCTAACTTTCAGCCGGTTGAGGCAGAATATATTGCGTAGCTTACAATATTGTTTTTTTTTTATCACAATTCACTTAGTTGATGGATAAGGCTTAATTTGTTTGGAGAGCCCTTAATTTGGTTACCACCTGAGACCGCAATGGGATACTGTAGCAGGTTAAGCTCCTACTTATCCAAAATCGATTCCGACATAAGAAATATATGTCCAGCGTGGAATAAGTCCCCGCATGACTCTAACAACTGCTTTGCATGCCCAGCGAAACCCACTCATTTAACCCCCATCTCTCGATGGTTTGACCCTGCCGAAATAACACGTTTCCTAGGCCTACAGTTAAATGACTTCGACGACACTCAATCCGTGCCTTACCAATCGATCAGGGAGTCGATAACTGCTGCAAAATCAAGAGCAACAACAACACAATGATCCTCTGTGCATCGGCCTGCGGTTTGGAGTTCATGCCGCTCCTTTTCAACCAACCAACAAACTAACTAGTTCGGCTATAGTTCATGGCAAACTAGTTACAAATGCACATCAATGCAAACCTGCACTGCTCCGTCAAGTCCACCGGGGTTCAAATGAATTAATGTCTCTCCGTGGAAACTAGTAAACATTTCCGTGCTTGTATTGCTTCATTTGTACCCCACCGCAGCAGCTGCGGCTCTCCTTTTAGGGACTTCTACAGCTAAAGCAGAACCGTGAGACTTATTGCCTAGCGTTATTTCGCTTCAGGTATTTATGTAAGTAAGATCCTTTATAAGTTTATTTGCTCCCATTTTCGCTCGTGTGTTCTCCATTTTGGGTTCGGGGGTGCGCGAGCGCTTGTCAGTAATTGCGGCAATGCAGTGGCACGTACCATAAGCTTATACCAACACTTATGCGCGGCAGTCGTGTGAGCAAAATTATTTGCAATAACTGCGGTAACAAGCGAAACCATAACAAAGCCAACAACAACAACATAAACATTAAAACCAACAACAACGACAGTTGTGAAAGCAACAACGACAACAACAACAGCTGTGAAAACAACAACAATAACAACAGTTAAGACAACAAAACCAACAAGCAGACGTAATAACAGCAAATGCTAAAACAACAACAACCACAAAAATAGTAACAGTAAAAGCAACAACAAAAACACCAACGGTAAAAGCAAAAATAATAACAGTAAAGGCAACAAAAATAACAACAACAACAACAACAACAACGGTGAAAAGCAAAAACAATGCTTGTGTTAGCAACTAACGCTAAGCTCATGGCAAATGTGAAATTCACAACATGCGCGTCACGTCGCCAAAAGTTTTGTCAAATGCGCACCGCAGCGGTGGAATCAAGCGAAATGCCAAATGCAAAAGGCTTATAAATCTGCTGCCACCCGCTTGTGCCACTTGAAGCGCACTAACGGATTTTGCCGGCAAACTGGCTGAAGCTGAAAACCTATTAGGATAAAAGGTAATGTCGAACAGTGGCACGCGGCATGATGCGCGCATGTTGCAATGTCGCAAGGATTTCGATTGCCATTCAACTGCTTGCCATCGCTGCAGTCAGAAGCGCCGCAATCCTGCCCTGCCACTGCGCCATCTATCTTACGCGCACACATACCTGCCTGCCTGCTGCTGCCAGTGTTTGTACGTGTGCATGTGTGCTAATGCCTATGCCGCTGTCACTTTGCCGCTCTGCCGCGCCTGGTGTCTTGTATTGCGTTGCGCGCAAATCCCAAATGTGTACTGGTTTATTTTGTAGAGTTTTGCCGCAGTTTCGACAGTGACAGCGGCAGCAACAACAACAACCCGCACTATGTACTATACATTAGCGGCGTATGTTGCCTGAATAATAGTTGGGTACATTTTTGTGCGAGCAATCGTTGTTGCCGCCGATTGTTGCACGTCCGCTCGTCTGGCAAACGTACATTTGGTGTTAGAATAAACTTGCCTAAGCCGCAAATGTTTGCGCAAACAGTTTAGCATAAATCAGTGCTACGCACAAGGCAGCGCCAGTTCGACGCTTTGGGGCAATGCGGGGCGCGTGTTTGCAATTTGGAAAATTCCTATTTCAATTGTCAGCTTTGTGGTGCAAAATATTGATAGCGCACTTTAGTCTCAGATAAATACAATTTGTTGTTTTCATTTTTTTTTTGGAGACAATTTGATTATTGCCCATATTAGAGATTTTGAATTTATGGGCAAGTATGTGCTGCCAGCTGTTTCCAACGCATAATCTGCACATATCTCACATTACGCTTTGATTAGCGTTTGTAGTTTCGAATATTTTCAACGCTCATAAACTCAGCTTCTGCTCCGAATAACGGCGTAAACCTGAATACATCAGAAGAAAGGATAGTCCTACAAGTTTTAAGTCACCCCACGAAGCTGGTTACCCATGTATGAGCGCATCAGTTGCACAGGACCTAAAGGCTCTAGTGGTTTTTTAATACTGATTGCCAACACAATGTTCCTTATGTTATGATTGGCTACTTAACAATGCTCGGTTTAAGGCTCCAATTCCTGCTAAGTACTCTCTTGCAAGTGCAGTACGCCGTACCGCGACCATAGGTGTATTATGCCCTCTCCTAAACCACAAGGGTCCACCTAATCTCAGCATATCGATAAATTGCAATATACTGCTTGGAGATCCGTGATCCATATAGGGATCACATCGCCTCACTGACACCTAGCAGTATAATGGAATTTACCAAAATGATGGGGCAAGGGCCTTTATCATGCATCCGCAGACTGCTACGAGTACGCAGTCGATTAGCAGATGATCTGGATTGTCAGGCTTCCTGTCGCAAAACCGGTATTGGCACAAGAAGCTAAACCCATGTTGAGTAAGTGCTTCTTCAGAAAGCTTGAGTTTGCCCCTATGGAGGCTGATTACAAATTGAAACCTGGCTGAGGTTATAACCCCACATTAGCAATTTGTCATGGCGCATGCCTTGGAGTTGTTGCCTATACGTCACTCTACCTACTCCTTCCTTGCGGAACAGCTTCTTTATGGTATGGTGACCTACCGCGATGAAAGGTTCAAGTCCTACCATGCTAGTGGATGCTGCGAAGCGGGCGAGCTCATGAGCCAGTCCATTCCCGACTATACTTTTGTGACCGGGCACTCAGATGAGGTGCACTTGGTTACCTTCCGCTAAACTATTCAGCCGTTCTTTGCACTCCTGCACCAGTAGTGATTTGATTTCATAGATAGAGATTGCTTTGAGTGCCGCTTGACTATCGCTAAGTATAGTTCGTTCCGCTGGAAAAAAGCTCGCAAAACTTCCCATAAATATAGAGAGTTCGGTGCGTGATCCTGCGACTCCAGCATCAATTCCCTCGACGTTTTCGAGGCGTCGGTGTACCACTTGATTGTATTATCCTTGAGCAGTAGTTTGAGAGTGGACTCTTTCCATTCAAGCTTGCTGCTAAGTGTGACCTTGAACTTCCTAAAGAAGTTTACTCTTTCGGTAATGATGTCCTTTGAGAGAATAGCCAATGATATTTCGCCACTTATGTTTTTCATACGCTGGGAAGAGTTTACCTTACCTCTGCCAAACCCGTTTGCTGTCATTTTAAGCAGTGTGTATTTGGCAACCTGACCCCGATTACTCGGTGAAGCGGTGTGAGTTCCAACATGACTGCAAGTACTGCCGTTGGGCATGTCCGCAAGGCACTCGACATGCAGATTCATGCAAGTCGTTGCAGCTTCGATAGTTGAAGCCTTACTGAAGTTTATACGTGTATGTATATCGGTCGCACGATCATGGTGTACAACCACCTGACAATGCTTGGATGCAGCCCCAGGATTTAGTAACTAGTCGATTGCACACCATTATTGCGTTAGTCGCTTTAATCATAGTCAGGTCAATATGCTGCTTCCACCGGAGATTGGAATCCAGCGTGAGACCAAGATATTTGACCCTAGTAGTAATCTCTACCTCTGTGCCACCAAGGGTTAGGTTACTGAGGCAGGGCAGGTACCTACGTCTTGTAAACGGGGCGATGGTCGTCTTAGGCGGGTTGATGTTCAATAGATCCACCCCACCATCCGTTAGCCAGGCTTAAACCTTTTTGTTTTGAGTCGCAGAGAGTATCCTCGAATTTGCCTCTGGCTATAATAACAATTTCATCCGCGTACCCTTGACAGCGAATTCCATTGTCAGTTATCAAAACTCGGTCATCCCCGACAAGGCCCCATAATGAGGGGATACTGCGAATTACTGGGTTTACCTAATACGTGTTCGTTGTTTATAGGTGCTATCTCTCTCCCGCTCTCAGGAAATTTTTTTATTTTTAGACAGCTTGATAGACTAAGAAATTACGACTAATATTTGTGATCTCGATCGAAGTGCTATAAAATGTGGTCACTTAAGTGTAATATTTCTTAATTTAGAAATAAATTAAAAAAAAAAAAATATAAAAATTTATTATATCTTATCGATTTGACCGCCAGCGTAAGTCAATACACAGTGGCTGAGTTCATTGATCTGCCGTAGGTAAGGTGTTGCATTTGCCGCCAGCTGTCAATGATATCGGTCAATGATTTGCAAGCCATAATTTTTTAAACAAATATCAGACAACTGATTAAATACGGTGCATTAACGACTCTGGCGACTGATACAGTTATGCGAATACGGAATTGTGGCTTCATAGCTATTTTTGCGAGTGGCAGCCAAAAGTGCAGTGAACTGGAACTGAAGAAATAGACAAATAGAAAATATGAAAATAAACACAAACATACATTCATGTATGTATATAAATATCGTCACCTAAAATGCAAAATAAGGTAACATCACTTTCATAAGTTTACAGGCGAAGGAAAGCGATGTGATGTAAACCACTCACATTGAAACAAAATTTGAGTATTGGTTATAAAGTGGTTATCGAATGGTTATGTATTGGTTATATATTGGTTATATATTGGTTATATTTCGGTTATATCTGACAGCGGAAGCTTAAATTTTTACGATATTTGATTTTACGATATAATAGAAATCACTCATATTGAAATAAAATATGAGTTTTGGTTATAAAATGCTTATATATTGGTTATTTATTGGTTATATTTGAGCGCAGAAGCTTAAAATTTTGCGATATTTCATTTTTGATATGAAGGAAAAACGACTTAATAAAAACTAAATTTGAGTTTTGGTTATAAAATGGTTATCAATTCGTTATATTTTGGTTATAACTGAGAGCGGAAGCTTCAAATTTTATGTATATGTATATGGTATATAATATTTTGATGATAGGTGGTTGTGAAATTATATACATACATATATATTATCTATAAATATTAAACGTTCATAAATGTGCATAATTTGCCAGCGTTATAGCTTTAGTTTTAGAGTCGGTCATAACCTCTAATTGCATTTGCATATAAATTGCTGATTTATATTTTGTGCAAAACCAAATACAAATGCACATAAACACGTAGTTGCAATTAAAATCGATTAGATAATATTTACTTTATTTTATCCGTGCTGTGTGTGTATTAAAGCCATTAAAAAGACCTAAAACCAATTGTTGTAATGTCATTGAACTCCCGAATTCGTTTTTATGCATTAATGCCTGCGCTTACAACTGCATAATCAATAATTGATTACTCTTGTGTTTAAGTGTTCGTAGTAATATATGTACTTAGCGTTATTTGTATAAAGTTTATTTTTGTTGCAGTGGCACGAGCGCTGCTGCCGTTGGTATTTACACTGATTTTATTGACACGGCGCACAATGGGTAATCGGCGGCAAAAATATGTAATTTTTAACTATCTAATTTTAACAAAATCTCATTCCAGTAGTCTTTCTAGACAATGAATATAGTTTAATTTATCACTTATTTGCGAATTGCCATTTCACTGACATAACAACGTATTTTTAAAGTCAAATAAACAAAAAAATCTCTTGAAAATTGTGAAAAATATTGAGAAATATATGAGTACAGAAGTAAGGGATTTCGACGTTTTATGCAATAAGAAGTGACTTTAAAGTGTAGCCTAATATATATTATAATATATTATAAAATAATTATTTTCATTTCATAGGCCTAATTCATGTCAATTTTGACAAAGTTTTAAAATAAAACCATTTTTTAAACACTTTTACATAAAAATTATAGATTTGACAATTAGCTACATGTACCTACATGGTCTAGTTAGTCCTAATATTTGATGTACACTTTAAGGAATATGATAACGAAAAAAAAAACTGCGCATATGTGCGGATACGTGCGAATAAGGATCAAAGATAGCTATAACCTTGTCTGTTGGAATTTTTTTTTTCGTTGTTTTGTTTTTTTTTTTTTTATTGTTCGGTTTGTTGCTTTGTTGTTATTTTTTGGAGTTGTCTCTCGTTATACAACAACAACAAAATACTAGTTTAGATGCCTTATATTATTTGAACTAATTACACAGTACAACAGCTAATCTGGGGGTGAGAAATTCCAGGTCGGGGTGATGGTACTAGGTCAGTATAGTAAAACCCTCAAAGGGTTTGGTGTTCGTATGTGTCGTATGTGATACCGAGAGAAGTGCAAACGGGTGAAAAAAAATTAACAAAACACGAAATTTTGAAATGGCAAAAGAAATAAAATATTGTGATATTGCAGAAATTTAAAATAATATTAAATACAATCAATAGTCAAGCAGCAATAGATCCTCAAAAATTTGAAATTTATTGCATGAAAACTGCGAGGTTATATGTCAGCCTTTATGAATTTTACTATATGCCAATGACGATACATAAAGTAAAGATTACAAGAAATATAGGCTTAATCATTCTAGAAAATGCGACAGAATTTCTACAAATCAAGATGTAACGCACTTGCTTTTAGCTTCATCACCTTTGTGCCAAATTTCACTCTAATATCTTTATTTATGGCTTAGTTATGGCACTTTATAGGATTTCGGTTTCCGCCATTTTGTGGGCGTGGCAGTGGGGCGATTTTGCCCATCTTCGAACTTAACCTTCTTATGGAGCCAAGAAATACGTGTACCAAGTTTTATCACGATATCTCAATTTTTACTCAAGTTACAGCTTGCACAGACGGACGGACGGACAGACAGACATCCGGATTTCAATTCTACTCGTCACCCTGATCACTTTGGTATATATAACCCTATATCTGACACTTTTAGTTTTAGGACTTACAAACAACCGTTATGTGAACAAAACTATAATACTCTCTTTAGCAACTTTGTTGCGAGAGTATAAAAATGAACTGCGGATACGTGCGGATAAGGATCAAAGATAGCTATGAACGGTTGTTGTGACAACGGACGCAATTGTTTAATTTATTGCGCGTCTTCACATATTGATAATTTAAAGAAGCGTTTGTGTAATTTCGAAATTCGTTGTTTAATAAAAATCTAACAGTTTATAACAAGTGTTATTTGTATAAATATATATTGCAAATAATATTTGCAAAATGTCATTCGTTTCAATAAGTAATCGACAGCTTACTGAAGAATTTATTCGTTGCGGGCGAAAAAGTGATATGTTGACGCAGTTTTTGAGGGATAAATTCCCTTCTTTTAGTGAAGATAAGGTGAAGTTGATTTTAGAACAAATTAAAAAAAGGTACATAACTTCATTCAATTCAAAATGGAACCAGTGCCAGAGGAAAAAAAACCTACTATTTAAAAATCATTCTGTATGGCTGGATAAGAATTTTACTATCGAGATGGTTGATAAATTATTACCCGGGACTTCAAATAAACGTAGTTTAATTGCTGGACGACCGGTAAAGAAATTTGAAGACTGTAGTCAACGGGCTAAACGTTACAAGGTCCAACAACTTCGAGATACGTACTCTCAAGAAGAATTAAAGGCCGCGGCTGGATCAGCAGCTATTAAGAAGACAAACTTAGATTCTCAAAAAGCGTTGGCGATGTTAGTTGATGCACAGTTATCAAAGCATCAGTATGAAGTTGTTCGAAATGTGCTTAAAGATTTCGGATGTGATGTGTTGCCACCGTATTATAGAGTTCGGGAGGAAAAAAGCATTGTTACCCGGAAAATATTACTATTACACCAATATCTGCACAAGTTGATTTGCAAAGTTTACTTGATCACACAGCTAAAAGAATTATTTTGGCCGCCGGGAACTTCACAAATCTAGCTCATGTTCCAGAAATAATGACTCTAACATCGAAATGGGGTTGTGACGGTTCGTCAAATCAAAGTCAATACAACCAGTTCATACCTAACGAATTTGATGGTATATCTGATGCAAATTTATTTATGGTATCTATGGTGCCTTTAGTGCTTAAAACTATAGACAAAACAGACACGTTATGGAAGAACTTTAGACCTTCTTCCACAAAGTTTTGTCGGCCGATTCAATTTGAATATGCCAAGGAAACCGCAAACCATACCAAAGAAATTGTCGAAAAGATGCAGGAAACCATAAGCAACATATTGCCAACATTTGTGACTATAAAGGACAAGGTTATTGAAATACGTCACAATCTTTTATTTACCATGATAGACACAAAAATAGCTCAAGCAGCAACTGGTTGTAAAGCATCATCTGTCTGTTACATATGTAATGCAAGCCCTAAAGAAATGAACAACCTAGAATCCGTCGTCAAAAAATCATGCAATCAGGAAGCAGTTAAGTTGGGAATTTCTCCCTTACATGCTAGAATAAAAACAATGGAATTTATTTTACATATTGGGTATAATTTAACTTTTAAAAGGTGGTCTACTAATGCGGAAACCAAGCCACTTAAAGAAGAAAACAAGAAAAGGATTCAGACAGAATTACGCCAAAGATTGGGTATTAGGGTTGACCATGTTCAACAGGGTTTAGGCACAACAAATACTGGAAATACGTCTAGAAAATTTTTAAAAATCCCGAGGTAGTTTCAGAGGTAACTGGGGTTGACCTGGAATTAATCAAACGACTGGCTACAATACTTGAAGTAATTACTTGTGGTGAGAGCATAGACCCAGTAAAATATGGAAAGTATGCTTTAGATACGGCTAGACTATTTGTTGGGACGTATAACTGGTATTATATGCCAGTGACAATACATAAGATGCTGGTACATGGCGAAAGCATAATTAGAAGTTCTTTTCTCCCTATCGGTAATCTTTCTGAAGAGGCGCAGGAGGCTCGTAACAAGGATTATAGAAACTATCGCCTTCGTTACGCAAGGAAATGCAGTCGAACTTCAACTAATGAAGATATTTTAAAGAGACTCTTAGTTACTTCTGATCCACTTTTATCAAGTGTAAGAGTTACAACTGTAATAAAACACATAGATCTATTAGAAGATGCAAAAGGACTACTTTTAAATTAAATCTCAAACTTAGTAAATGAGAACGTATTTATAATCTTAATTTTTTTTTTTTTTAATTTAATTTTTTTTATTTGCTTTATTTTTTCTGGACAAGCTTATATTTACAAAATATTACACTGTAGAAAATTTCGTTACTGTAGGATGATTTTTGATTTTTGTGTTATATGGGAGGTGGGCGTGGTTGTGGGCGGATTTTAACAAATTTTTTTTTTTAATCTAATTTGGCAATATGAGAGATGTGTGCCAAATTTCAAAGCCCTACCTCGATTCCTTCTATTTTTTGCCGCGGCTTGTATGAAGCGGCCCCACTGTGCGGCGCAGCAAATTAAGTGAAATTAAATATTTACAATAACCAAGCATGCTTATAGGTTAGTATACAAATAGATGATTACAGATTTTAGTATAGTAGGGCAAATACTAATTTCTGGATTAATGCAGTAAACATTTTAATTATATTTTATGAACAGAAACATTTTTTCAAACTACAGTTAACATAACCTAAACTTAAAGAATTTGTTTTTGAGCAGTCACTTTGTATGGCAGCTATATGCTATAGTGCTTCGATCTGAATGATTTCTTCAGAGATTATTCCGTTGCTATAAGTAATAATTCGTGCCAAATTTTGTAAAGATATCTCTTCAAATAAAGAAGTTTTTCATACAAAAATTGCATTTTGCTTAGTAAGTTTGTATGGTAGCTATTTGCTATAGTGCTTCGATCTGAATGATTTCTTCAAATATTGTAAGGTTACCTTAAGCAATGATTCAGGTCAATTTTCGTGAAGATATGTCTTCAAATAGAAAAGTTTTCCATACAATGACTTGACTTTGATCGTTCAGTTTGTATGGCAGCTATATACTATAATGATGTGATTATAGGAAATGTATTTGGAGATTATAGCGTTGCTAAAGAAAACAAACTATGCCAAATTTGGTGAAGATAGCCCGTCAAATAAAAAATTTTCCATTCAAGGTCTTTCATTTCGTATGTCAGCTATACCCTATCAGGGTTATAACATCTTATTTAAGGTATCACTTTAGAAATATGGCGTGTCTTATGAGAGCAGTTTGTGTGAAGACAGCCCTTGCCGTAATTGGAGAGGTTTGTTTCTGCCGCTGAGTTCTAATTAACTAGTTCTCGACTGATATTTCCTAGCAGAAGTTCACTGCTGTGGTTGGTTTCTTGGTTTCTCGTTTATAAATTGGTACAACTCGTGCTTAACACCGCCATAAAACTGTGCTGTTGTCAGTGTAACGACCAAAAACATTCCTTAAAGTATTTTATGCAATGTTGCAAAGTTGCCAGTCCTTTGTCGTAGATAGGTAGATAGAAAGTTAAAGAATGCGCTACGAGCTGTGGTCTTTGCTCTCCTGTTATAACAACACTTCGTTTGACAAAGAAGAAGAACCGTTTGAAATCGAACTTTCTCATAAACAGGATTGCTTGTGGAAATCCTCTCGAAACACTGGCATTTGTTGCCAATAGGAGGCTCGTAAAGTTTTAGGATCACAGCGACGAACGCTTCCAGTCTTATCGAACTAGTTGCCGCAGTTTTTTTTGTCACTATAACTAGCTCAGTTTAATTGATGCCTTTATGGTCGATGTTAGTAATACTTGTATGTTATTTTTCGTGTCTACTCTGCACTCTATTATCATGGTTGATTACATTTCAACGGACTAGAATGTCTGAAGTGAAGCTGACTGTACCAGAGAATGACGTTTCGTTCCAGGTGATACTTTTTCTTTAGATTGATCACTGCACATCTGTTAATGCGTAGAGTTCAGCTTGAAAAATGCTTCGAGACCCTTACATGGTACTCACGTGGTTCGTGGAACTTAATCGTATATAAATCCGGGTTTGTTACTATCGTGTATACCCGGCTGTCATGCCAACGAGCCAAACAGTCTACTGCAGTAATTTTACTAGTTGCCGCAGCTTCTTTTCCCAATAGATTGACTACATCATTTTCACTGATGCTTCTATGATCAGAGATTCAAACTAGTAAAATGTTGTTCTCCATTTTATTTACTCCAGTGTCTTGGTTGATTCGATTTCAACGGACAAAATTTCCTGACGTGAAATTTGACTATCCCTATGATATGAGAATGACAATTCGTTCCTCTTATGGTTTTTCTCTAGAAAAATCTCTACACATCTGTTAATGACATAGACCTCAACTTGAAAGATGCTGCAAAACCCGCTCGTGGCACTGACAATTTGGTTTCTGATACTTCGTGATATAAAAAACATAGTTTGTTCTGGTCGTATAGACTCGGCTGCCGTGAGAACGAGCCAAACAATTCACTGAAATAGTAATTTGTTAAGGCTCCTGGTTGAGTGCGAGTCAAAGGAATAAACCTGGAAAGGTATGAGTGAAATCATCCGAAGCTTTCGTAATTTATGAAGGGTTTTCTCATAACGTGTAGAAGATCTGGGAAAACCTTGCAGCATAGTTCATGCTTAAAATAGTATCTGTAAAGCAGTAGAATGAATATTTGTTGTTCGACGTCTTCATTAACGAACACTGAGCTGCTGCTCTTTCTGTCGGAACTGTCTGCATAGAGTGCTTAAATTTGTAGGTTAGGAATTGTGGAACATGTGTATGTTTAGAAACTGATATAGTACTTATCGATATGTATGGCAAGGTTAGATTAGGTTATTCCAATGGTATCGCTAAGGGTTAGGCTAATGGTGATGTTAATGAGCCACGCATATCCTAATTTTTGTACCTTTCGTTAACAGATGTCGTGAAAATTCGCCCAAAAAATTATTAATTTCTTTACTAGCAAAAATATTTTAAAAATTCTTAAATTCAATTTTTAAATTTTCCTATCGAATAAATGAATATACAAATAACAAATATAATTTGCATATTCCACGAAGTTTTGTACAATTTTGCTTCAAGTGTTCAAATTTAAATTATGATTGTCATAACATTTAAATATAACTAAAAACCAAACCTCCAAGCCATGGTTGATTCCTTCGAGGGAAATGCCACATTTCATAAATTCATAAATTCAAATTGCTTTTGATGCGGTGGCACGTTCGTAGAGGCCGCTAAGTACAACGACGTTGGGCGCAACTAAACAAGTTTGCAAAGCGAGCGCGCGCGGCGTAGATGCCACACGGCGCAGCAAGTGTTGTAAGTAAATACGTGACGGCACAAAAGGTAGTCACTTCCCTATTGGCTTCATGTGCTTGGGTGTCCATTTGTCTGTGTTTGTGTGTACAATGCGTTGAGTCGCAAGTGGATACCAGCTAATTGGATTTCACGCGAATTCCTCCGCTTGTTTATCACGCTGTGGCGTGCCACAAGAGAGCGCGTATACTCGAAGGTGTTGAACGCTTTGATTGTTGTTATGTGGACGCCTGTCAAAAAGAAAGCGGCGTTAGGTGGAAAAGAACGCAAATAAATACACTTTATTATCAGCGCTTGCTAGAATATACTCGAAGAGGCAATAGGTGTCTTGCAAGTGGCGCACATTAATGCAGTGACACGCTGGAGTGCGCCCAGGGGCAAAACTATTGCTTTTCTGCGGCTGGCAATGCAAAGTAAATAGACAGCAAGGCATTTTTAGGCGCTGGAGGCCTGAAGTATGTACATTTAGTTCCCTTTTTGTATGCTAACGGTTCTTATATGCACAGTTACTTACTTGCAGCGCTGTTTGTTGACTAGTCTAAGCTGAAAAATTATTAAAAAATGTTTGAAAAATTATTTAAAACTATTTGAAAAATTATTAAAAGATATTTCAAAAATTACTCCAAATTATTTGAAAATTAAAAAAAAAAAATTACTAAAAAATTGTGAAAAATTGTTAAAAAAATTGTTGAAAAATTATAAGAAAATGTTTGAAACGTTCTTAAAAATTATTAAAAAATGTTTGAAAAGTTATTAAAAAATATTGGAAAAACTATTTTAAAAAAAAATTGAAAAATTACTAAAAAAAATTTGAAAAATTAATGTTATTAAAACTATTTGAAAAATTATTCAAAAATGTTTGAAAAATTATTAAAAAATGTTTGAAAAATTATTAAAAAATATTTTGAAAAATATTAGAAAACTTAAAAGAATTTTGAAAAATTGTTAAGAAATATTTCAAAAATCATTTTAAAAAATTTTGAAAAAATATTCAAAAATATTTGAAATTATCAATTTTTTTTTTTAAATATTTGAAAAATTATTAAAAAAATATTGCAAAAATTATTAAAAAAAAATTGAAAAGTTACTAAAAAATTTCAAAAATTATTAAAAAGAAATATTGGAAAAATTATTTTAAAAAAATTTTAAATGTTATTAAAACTATTTGAAAAATATTCAAAAATGTTTGAAGAATTATTAAAAAATGTTTGAAAAATTATTAAAAAATATTTTGAAAAATATTAGAAAACCTAAAAGAATTTTGAAAAATTATTAAAAAAATATTTGAAAAATCATTTAAAAAAAATTTTGAAAAAATATTCAAAAATATTTGAAGTTATCAAATTTTTTTTTTAAATATTTGAAAAATTATTAAAAAATATTTGTAAAATTATTATTTGAAAATTTATTTAAATTTTTTTTTAATTATTGTAAAAAATGTCACACTGAACTCAGCAAAGTTTTCTAGTTTGCTTTGCATAGTATTTGACTATGCAACGTTTTGTTTACTCCTTTAGTATTTCTGTTTAATTAAAGCTGTTGCTTATATTTTGTATATTTTGCTTATAAATAAAATATTTGCCTTGAGGTCACCACATGCTATCGCAATTTAATATTAATTAATTTTGTCTTTGGCACAACATGTGTTAGCCGGAAGCCCAAAATCACATCAATCAATGGCAAACGTACACACAGTCACCTACAAGAATTTGCTCTCTAACTGTGTGCTTGCGGTTTTATTGGTCACCATTGACAATGCCTTTGATGTCGCAACCGCAATTGTGCACTGACAGTTCTGTCATTGCGGTTGTCGAACAAAAGTGAAATATATCAAAGGTCACACAGCACAGCTTGAAAAATATTCACTGGAAATAATTAAATGTTTCTGTGGTGATAATAAATAATAAGGAAATTGGTTCGAAGAATATTATATGGCGAGTATATTAGTAAGACTATATATATATATACCTAATTATTTGTTATATAAAGCATTATATTTAATTTATATAAATATATAATAACAGCAATTACATAACTAGTATTTTTCCTCTCTTTACAGTTGCCTGAATAGTGTTGTACACGGCGTATGAGTAACCTTTTGAAGTGTTAAGTGTAAAAAATTTGATTTTAGTGTATATAGTGTATAGTGTTGAGTGATTTTAGTTGCTACCTCAGGTCTTCAACATTGGAGAGTTATCGGAAGACATATTTGGTGAGTCTACAAAATTTCAAAAATACTTCTTTTATAAGTTAAACATTTTTTAGAGAAAATATTTTACAATACTTCATTTGTATATTACCATTTAATTACAAATGGTCAAAAAAATTATTAAAAATAACTTTTGAGGATATTTTTAATTTTTTATTTATGTGAAAACATATTTGAGAGATTCGAAATATTTTTTTCAGACTTCAGAGGATTACATTTTCAGCCATCATACTCCTCGGCTCGGTGCTACTCTGCTAGAATTGTATGAAGGGATTTTTCACAAATTATAAAAAAACTTTTGTAGAAATTTTTTTTATTTCTTCTTTTCGTGAAAATATATTTGAGAGTTTTGAATATTTTTTTGAGACTTCGGAGGCATACATTTTGGTCTATCATTCTCCTCAGATCAGTACTACTCCTTTAGAGTTGTGTGAAGGGATTTTTCACATTATGGCAGGTTTTTATACCCTACACAGGGTATGTTATTATTGTCAAGAAGTTTATAAGACACAGAATAAAACGTCAGAGACTCTAAAAAAATATATGTAAAAATATTTAACGTCTATCTGTCCGTTCGACTGTTTGTATATACGCTCCTTTTGTCCCTCCCTTTGAAAAATATCGCACTTTTGCTTCCTCCGATTGAGAAATATCGTTCTGAAATTTTGCATGAGTCCTTTTCTTTCTAAGAAGCTGCTTATTTATCGGAACTGCCGATATCGGATCACTATAAGATATAGCTGCCATACAACTTGAGCAATCGGAATCAAGTCCATGTATAGAAAACTTTTTCATTTGAGAAGCTATCTTCAAGAAATTTAGCAAGGATTCTTACGCAAGCCAACGCTGTAATCTCCGTAGAAATTGTTCAGATCGGACCATTATAGCATATAGCTGTCATACAAACTGAACATTCAAAATCAAGCCGTTGTATGGAAAACTCCTTTATTTGCTTAGGTATCTTCATAAAATTTAGCACATGTATATATCTGAAGAAACACTACATTATCAGAAGAAATTTTGCAGATCGGACTACCATATCATATAGTTGCCATACAAACTGGATGATTTAAATTAAGTTCTTATATGAAAAACTTTTTTATTACACAAGCTGTGATCAAGAAATTTTGCACGGTTTATTTTCTCAGCTAACGCTAAATTATCTGAAGAAATTTTCCAGATCGGGCCACTATATCATATAGCTGTCATACAAATATTAAGGGCATACTGCAACAATACGTCATGCCATTTCCTCAAAAAATAGCCAAAAAAACCAAAAAATACTTTACTCTCCATTTGCCATTCTTATCTGCACACCTATGAGTAACTGCACTTTCATAATTACTGTTTTCTTGTGTGCAACACCAACAAATTACAGTTACATAACACCACAAAGGCGAAATGCGCTTACACAGGCATTTACTTAAATCACCATTCTGATTGAAATCACCGCCTGCCGCATGCCGCATGCAATATGTGCCACATAACACATGCAACATGCAACAGTATAACATTGTAAACAAAATAGCCTGCAGCGTCCTTCATTAAAAGTATTGTGTACACAGGAGAAAACACAGCAAAACAACTGCATGCAGGCAAAAATCTAAAAACAACAACAAAAAGGCGTAAAAATATACACAAAAACAGCAAAAACAAACTAGTCATGAATAACAATTAAAATTAGTCCTTGCTGCAAAATTGCAGGTTTGGCCAAGCGAGCCATAAGCTTATAGCGGAAGTTGCACCAAAAAAAAAAACCAAAAAAAAAAAAAACGAAAAATGCGGTTACAATAACAAAAACAGCAAAAATAATGTAATAATAAAGCGCATCATAACTTTTAGTTTGGCATATTTTGAAATTTTGTTTATGGTCTTGCTGCGTTGCAATGGCTCAGTCATAAAAACCGTTATATGTGCTTATAAACATATCTGTGTGCGTGTGTTTGTGTCTGTGCGGTGGTGAATGTGGTGGGACTATGGTTTTTATGTTGGTGGCAAAAGTAAATTAAAAGTTATGCGAATGTTGCATGTGCTGCTTTTTTGTGCTCAGGCAGCTCAGGTATGCGCACAAACACACAGAGACACATATGCAGGCGAGTTTACGAAAGTGTACCTGTGTTGGTTTGAAAAAAGTTTAAATTACTATTAAATGACTTTTAGGCTTTTGCTCGCCATCATTTGCAGTCCCAAACTATTATTGCTTGTAACTGTAAATTAAATTTAAATAACAAATTCATTGAAACGCTAAAGATATGCATGAAACAATGCAACAGATTTGTGGCGAAAAGTTGGTCCTGCTTTGACTTCTCGTCATGCGAAAGGTAGCGAGCGCATTTTTAAGCGAAATTGCTTTAAAATTGTCAAATTAAAGACAGAATAATTGTTTATATAATTTCATTTCAGAAATTAACCACTCTTCAGCCTTTTTATGATTTATCGAAGTAGTTGATGTACTTGATTTTGCTGGTTCAGTTTGTATGGCAACTATATGCAATTTAGGTTCGATCTATACAATATTCAGATAGATTGTAACACTGTCTTAGACTACAATTCAGGCCGAATTTGGTGATGATAACTCCTCACATGAAAAAGTTTTCCATATAAAGGCTTAAGTTGGATGGGTCAGTTTGTATGGCAGCTATATGATATAAAGGTCCGATTTAAACGATTCGTTCGAAGATTGTACCGATACTTTGGAAAATAAGACATGCCAAATTTCGAGAATATATCTCCTAAAATAAAAAAGTTTTCCATACAACTACCTAATCTTGAGCGTTTAGTTTGTATGACAGCTCCGTGCTTCAGGGCTCAGAACAGAACTATTCTTTCGGAGATTGTACGGCTACCTTGGGAAATACGACATGCCAAAATTCGAGAAGATATCTCTTAAAATAAAAAAAAGTTTTCCATACAAAAACTGTATTTCGACAAGTGAACAGTTACTTGAGGAGAAAATGATGTCTGCAAAATTTCTGACCATCTCCTGGCTGTTCCTTCTCGGCTCACAAACTTGTAAGGGTTCATCATCAACTCTAGTTACAGACTAACAGACCACTATAGCGCCTTTAAAGCGGAGTTGGCTGCCATAAAGGTAGCAATAGGTATACCGCTTCGATGTGCCAACTCATTCAGAAGTACATATGTACATATGTATGTGCATTCACTCCGATAACGGAGCGGCTATACTGGCTTTGAGGTCTCTGACTATGCGCTCAAAATTAGTTAGGAAATGCTTGACCTATTTAGCAATAACTGCGGACTTTTTACATATTAGACTTTTATGGGTGATCGGTCACAGCGGAATCATCCAAAGCTGTAAAACCGATGAGCTTGCTAGGTTACCCCAATTTCATTCAATTGAAAGCGAGTCGGACTTCCGGTATCTTCTTGCGTTTCGGCACTGGGGCTTGGAGCTCAAGGGGACTTGTTAGGCGCTCGTCAACAATAAGAACTTGGGGAGAACAGAATCGCAGGAAATTGCAGAGCCGATGAACTTGCTAGCGAGGGCAATGTTTCCCCAATTTTATTAATGGGAAGCGAGTCGGTCTTCCGATGTCTTCCTGCGTTCTGGCGTTGGAGCTTTGGAGCTCTAGTGAACTTAGCAGGTTTGGGTCAATAACCAGAACTTGTGCGGCTGTGTAACCCTTCTGAACCAGAAAGTTCCTCCGAACTACTAGCTCTTAGCAAAGCCATTCTCGCCTCAATTGTTGGAGTTCTGACTAGACACTGTCTAATAGGTGTAGACGCGGTGCAGCTAAATATTCTAACGGACTTCCTTCGCAAAAACTGTATGGAGGAAGCCGAGTTTGAATAATCTTGTCACTTCTTCTTCTATTGCCCGGCTTTTGCCGGAATATCTCCGTAGATACACCCTTGGTGAACCTAGCGGACTCGACGAACCTGATGAACTTACTGAAGTGACTGGGATTGATAGTAACCACCCTAATAAATTTATTGAGAGTTCAAAACACTTTGTCGATCTTTGATGAGCTATTGATCCACTTTTAGGTGTGTACTAAGTATATACAGAACAAAAAGTAGACATATCGGCCCAAGTGATATCCATATCGATTTTGTATCAACCCTCCGTCCTAACCTTACCTAGCCTAACCTATTTCATAGCACCTATGAACGAAGTTTTGCTATCGAAAATGTTCCCCGACTTCGCAGCTTCACTTCTTAACACAAAACCTGACTTTATAAGAAAGAGTAAAATATTGCCCAGAAAGCCATAAGTTTTTCATTTGAGTGATAATTTTTAATACGTCTAATATTTTTTCAAACTTTTTTTTTATAATTTTTTTTAATAATTTTAATTCAATATATAATATATATAGTATACAACTATTACTAAAGCTACCAGTCTTTCCTTGAGTACCCTTTACATCACCACACGCGCTCTTGCTGCGATTTACAATAATACCTACAGCTGCCTGCTTGCCTCCTTAGAGCTTAAAGCTTTTCCGAGCAACTGGTACTTGTATGCCTTATAATAGTAACGGTACTATAACCTTATAGCGCATAGAACGCCGCGCCTGTCCGCCATCCCCTTGCCTTTGAAGTGCTCGTATCATTTTCAATTCATTTATTTTATAGACAAGTTGTGGAGCGTAGAATGAAAGTAAATGTTGTAAGTGGTAACAGAAGTTCGGTTCGTGCAACACGGTCAGGCAACCGAAAAGTACTCAAGTCGCGCAACCACTCAACTATACAATTCCATTATTTTCGTTGCTTCCTTCCCTCGCTTGCCGACGCAAACACTTTAACGTTCATAAGCTGCGCCTCTGCGGCTGTGTGGGTGTGTGAGTGTGTGGCTGACTTCATCATGGTCAAATGGATTTATATATTTTGCTGTCGATATGCCGTTTCACACAGCGGTGTATACCTATAGCCTCTCGCTTTTGTATTTTTGCACAATAGTAATAGTTCATTGTTGTTATTGTTGGCATATTTACTAGTCTATCTTGCTGTTGTTGTTGCAGCTGCTATCGTTATTGTTGCTTTGTGTCCTTGTGTTGTTTAATCAACACACACCGCATCGTGTCGGCAATGCGGTGCGCACAACAGGACTTGATTTCCGCATGTACTCCCCTCACCCCACACCCTTTCCACTTAAAGACACGGTTTCTCATGATTTTACGTTTCTTCATCGTGTGCTTTATTGCTTGGCTGCGCCACCAGCGTCGTAGTTTTGCTCTCTGCCTCACAACTGCGGCGCTTCACTTCCACTTTTAATACACTGGACTTGGTTCGTTTTCCTGCTGTTGCACCCCACACCCTTTCCGTATTTCCATTCTATGTAGTTGTGATACATTTATATGCTGTTGTTGTTGTTGTTCGACTATAATGCTCAACATCACGCTTTCGTGTTTTCTTCGCTTATTTATTTTTTCTGTTTGTTTATGTTATGACCCCCTCCCTCCTGCTTCATCTCCGAACTCCCTCCTTTAGTGAATTTCCAATTTTTCGCTTCCTTTATCGCCATATCTCGTGCTGTTCGCTCGCTACCCCGGCCGGCATTGTTTGTCCTTGGTGATTATATTGTGTTAAGTAGCTGGTGTTAGTTGTATGACATTCCTATTCTTATTCTTATCCTCGTTCTTCTAGCGCTTCCGCCGTTGCTCCGTGTCCGTCTTCTCTGCGATGCCTGCCTGCGAACAATGCGCACAATTTCCACCTCTCCACCGTCAGCTGACGATAAATCTACGCTTATTGGCACTCAGATTGCTTGTTGTGAATCTATTATTGAAACTGAAATGAATTCAATCAAAATATCCGGTAGCTTTTGGATTGCGTGCAATGAGTTGGAAGCGCGCTGCAGCGTGCTTTTAATAAAATTGTAAAATAACAGCGCACTAGATTTAAAATGATGTTTATATATTTTGATAGTTAGTGGAAGCGAAAGGTGCTTTAACCCGTCCACAGAGATTGTGTCTTATGGACCGAAAAGTTATAATTTTTCATAGGTTTTAGTCGGGAATGGATTTTTATTGCTTCATGGCTTCACAAATTGTCGACTCAAGCCGGATTATGATTGGACCAGGTCTTACTAAATGGAAACACCTGATTTCTTTATACGAGGAGACTTTAATTAAAATTTTCCTCCATTTTTTTGATTTAAGGGAAGAGACGAAAATGATTTGTAAACGTTAGAATGCCATCACTTAGCAGGCGTTTTAGTTTTGTGGCCAATCAGGGCTCTATTCAGCTATCACTATTTTAAGCTGAATAAATGCTGAATAAAAAAAGATCAATATCTTATGTTGAATGCCAATAAATATATTCAGCTATCTATATTTACTATACCTTAAGCTGAAGAAATGCTGAATTTCAAAGGTTCTATTCAGCTAACAATATCCTAAGCTGAAAAAATGTTAAGGATTCTATTCAACTATCAAGCTGAATAAGTACTGAACATCAAGGTTTTTATTGAGCTAACAACATCTTAAGCTGAATAAATGTCGAATGTCAAGAAATTTGTTCAGCTTTCAAAATCTTAAGCTGAAGAAACGTTGCATGCCAAAGATTCTATTAAGCTATCTTAAGCTAAATAATTACAAAATATCAAATAATCTATTCAGCTAGCCATGTCCTAAGCTAAAAAAATATCAACGATTCTATTCAGCTAACAAAATACTAAGCCGAATAAATGCTGAATATTAAAATTTACAATATCTTTAATTGAACAAATGCTGAATATCAAGAGATCTATTCCTTTAACAATGTCTTAAGCTAAACAAATATCACTGACCTTGAGCTGAATAATTGCTGAATATCAATGGTTCTACTCAGCTATCTATATATTAAGCTAACTAATTTTTGTAAGCAGCTATGAGTACTTTAATCTGAATAAATGCTAAATCTGAAGGGTTATATTTAGCTATCATTGTCTTGAGCTGAATTATTGCGGAATATAAAAGTATTCTTGCAACTATCAGCATCTTAAGTTGAATAAATGTTGAATGTCAAGACATATATTCAGCTATCAATATATTAAACTGAAGAAAGGCGCTGAATTTCATGATTTAGATCTCTTCTGGCTAACAGTATCCCAAGCTGAATAAATATCATTGATTCTATTCAATTAATATGAAGCATTTTAGGCTGAATAAATGCTACATATCAAGAGATCTATTCAGCTAACAATTTCTTCTATTCTATTCAGCTATCAACACCTTATGCTGAATAATTGCTGAATGTCAATGGTTTTACTCAGCTATGAACCATGGACCATGCGGATTGTCTAAACCTCTATTTTCTTGTTAAGTCCACACAAGGCTACACTAATTTTTGGTAACAGAATAAATGTGTCTTCCTAGAGCCAGTCCCTGCATAATATCTACCGGAATCTATTCAGCTATCAATAATTTCAGCTGAATAAATGCTGAATATCAAAGATTCAGTATAGCTGTAAATATATTCAGCTGAATAGGGGCTAAATATCAAGAGTTCTGTTCGGCTAATGATCTCTTAAGCTGAACAGTTGCGAAATATGAAAAACTGTATTCAGCTATAAATATATTTAGCTGAATAACTGCTGAATACCAAGTGCTTCTGTGCTGATATCAATATCTTCAGCTGAATAGTTGCTGAATAACAAAACGACTGAAATGCAAATACATAAGCATCATGCGGAAGGTTTAAAACGCTATTTTGCTGTTATTTTCACACCTACTATCTCAACTAATTTTTCATAAGAACCCGCTGACTAAATGTGACTTCAAGTGCCAGTCTCTACATAATATCTATCGAATTTAATCCCTTAATATTGAGTTAAATTCTCAGAATTCATCGCTACTTTGGTAATTCCACCAAATTTGCTATATTTGACTCACGGTTTCTTGGAAAACATATAATTTATGGACTTGCCTTGGCATACACTTAGGCGCACAAGCATGTTTGCCCATTCATTACGTGCGCCTACCGCCTGATTCCACGCATTTGCTGCCGCCAAATTGTCACTTAGCAAAAATAATTTGCGACACGCGGCTCAAACTACGCAACAACAACTACAACAATAACAGCAAAGTGACAACAAAACAATGCGCTCACTTTAATGCGACAACTTGAAGCATACTTTGGGGTAAAATTCGCAACAAAAGCGCGCTACGTGCAAAGTGTTGCATGTGTTGCATGTGTGTGTGTGGCAGTGGAGTCATTGCTGTCGCATGCGACGACATTGCTGCATATAAATATTTAATTTTATTTATTACATGCAAAATTAACGGAACAGTGGCAACAGCGATGGAGGCGGCATTGTTGGCAGTCACCGCTGCTGCTGTTGTTGTTGCATTACTTAAGTGTAATTGCAGTGCGCAAACACATGCGAAAACCGAGTGCGCGTGTGTGTGCGTGCGTTGTGGCAAGAGTGCGTGCAACTTGCAACACATATTATGGCCGGTGCGAATGTGCAAAGTTATTACGACTTGTGCAAGCGGCAATGAGCAAGTGTTGCAAGTGCAATTCTTAGCGTCATTGTTGTTGTTATTCTTGTCTACCGTAAATTATATTCACACACACACACACGCGGCACTCACTCATATGCATAACCGAGGACATTGCAAGCGCACGGCAGCGGAGAAAATATCGCTGCTTTAAGGCTTGTGGGCGGGTGTGGCGCGCGAGTCATGAGCGGCTTTTGTTGCAAGAGTCAAAGCGCGACAGCAGCGCCTAGGGACTCTTTAGCGCTGACAAGCGGCTTTTACATTTGCCTGGTGCTTGTTATTTGTTGTTGCCGCCACTGCTGCTGTCGCAATTTTCGCTGACATTGATGTATGACGTTGCAAGCGCATGTTGCACACACCGATACTCTCACCTACACAATGCATTTGCATGCCAACGGTGTTGCAAGTATTGTCACATGTTGCATTTTGTTGTTGCTGCAGCGCGTCGTACTTGGCGCAAAATCATTTTCACAGCTCACGCTTGCGCTGCCGCTGCGCCGGCTGCTTGTCGAGCTGTCGGTTTTTGACTGCTATTGCCAGGGGACAAATTTCACAGCATCGCTGCGACAACAACAACAATAGCGCGAGGCAAGCGTTCAACAAAAGTTTTATGACTGACGCTTCGCTGATCGTTGTTTTATTCGTCATTGTTGTTGGGCTTTTGTAATATTTTATTGCTTTCATTGCAGCACGTTGCGTCGCTGTCGCTGTTGTTGCTGCTGTTGTTACTTTTTAATAAGTTTTTGTGTTTTAAGTTGCATTTTAACGATTGCCGCCACGTTTTTATAGCTCATAAAAATTACTGGAAAAAGTGTAAAGGAAGTGTTGGGTGCGCATTTGTTGTTGTAGTGCTTGAGGAATTAAATTTCTGCTGAACAGTCCCTTCTGCGAGTTTCAAAGTGTTTTTTATTTATTTATTGTTTTTTTTGTTTTGAATTTACTTAAATTGCCTGAAGGCGAGAATTGGATATTTGAAAATTTTTACGTTTTTCGGTTTGTCATTGAACTTTTTAATCAGGGTTGCCACCAGTTTAAAATTTATTATTATTATTTTTATTGAAATCAATTGCATATTCCTATTGGAATATCAGAATAAACATGGTTCTGAAAGACCTAAGTCGATTTTTTTAATCAGGGTTGCCACCAGTTTAAATTTTTTTATTACTTTTTTAATAAAATCAGTTAAATGTTTCAATTCGAATATCGGAATAAACATGGTTCTGAAAGACTTAACTTGAATTTTTAATTAGGGTTGCCACCAGTTTAAAATTAAATATTATTTTTATATTAAAATAATTGAATGAATTGGAATATCAGAATAAAAATTGCTTTAAAAGAAAAAAGTCGAATTTTTTATTCATGGTTGCCACCTGTTTGATAATTTTGCAACAAAATTTAGGAGATAATTATTGGAGAGTTACAGGGTTAAAGATAACACAATAGAATATCTTAAAAAATGTATGTTTGAAAATATGTAATACATAGGGTTACCACATTTACATACATATGTACATTTTATATTAGAGAAACAAATTTGAAAAGAATAAAGTGAAGTGGCATTGTAATCAAAATGGAGAGGTTTGGAAAACATATTTTTGACAAGGGTTGCCACTTGCTTAAAAATTTTATTCAATTTATTTCTTTAAATAAATTCAAAATTACAATGGGCAGCATAGAAAAAGGCTTAAAAATATTTTTTTCGAATATATTTATATCAGTGTTGTCACCTTTTCTATATTTTTGGCAAATTTTACTACAAATTTAGTAAGACAATTTAAAAGACTGCTGTAGATAACACTGTAATTCGACTTAATTACTTAAAAAATAATGTTTGAAAATATAATATGTAATGTGTAGGGTTGCCACATACATACATACTAATTGAAAATAATAAGAGAAAGCGGCACTGTAATCAAAATGGAGATTTTTGCAAACATATTTTTGATAAGGGTTGCCACTTGCTTAAAAATTTTATTAAATTTATTTCTTAAAATAAATTAAAAATTACAATTGACAGCAAATAAATAGGCGCAAAAACTTTTTCTGCCAAAAATAAAAGTGTTGCCACCTTTTCCAAGTTTTTGGTAAATACTTTGAAAGGATAAAAATCCGGCATTATAACCAAAATGGGCAAGTTAAGAAAAACTGTTCTTGAAAACATAAGTATTTTTGTAAGGGTTGCCACCTTTCTAAAATATTTTGAAGCAGGCGACCATTGCTTTGGTCCCAACAAACGCTGTCTCATGTGATCCAGTCTGTGACGATTGACGCCTTAGAAGAGAATTTCGACTCGTTGTTGCTAAAACATGTAAGGCGCTGATTTATTCGAGCCTTCGACGGCGGTCCGTGGGGTTTAGATTGGTTTGTGGTGTAATAAAAAACCCTAGAGAAAAATATTTTAACCCTTGAACAGCCACCCAAAAATCATTTCAACCCTAAAACGTAGAAAAACTGTAAAACTCGAATATATTCACAGCTCAATTGGTCAATCAAAAGTAATTCTTCCCATCGGAAATCCTTTTTTCGCCTCAATAGCTCAGGCTTCTTTCAAATCTACTGACAATTTGTACAAAGTAAATTCTTCGAATGTTAATCAGACTTTACTAATTGTTATTTTTCACAAAGTCATCAGACTCTGCTGCTCTTGAAACACCTGGAGTTGCCACGGACAGCTATGAAATGAACCTAATTTGAAGATTTGCTGAATTCCATATGTCAAAAGTCAACAATTACTGCGTGCCACATGGGAAAACAGTTAAAAAGGGGAGATGGGAAACTTTCGCAACGAAACAGACATTCAGGCTGCATTGAAAAGGATTCGCGAGCACCTTTGAAGTTCCAGGTAGGCGCATTCGTGTGTGTGTCTTTTTGCACCGAAGCAAAGTCATTGAGCACATGTGCGTGTTGCATGTTCTATGTTGCACTAAATGTATCAGCGGAAAGTGATGAGTGAAGCGGGGGGGACACAGTAGGCGAGAGCCTATACTTAAGGTGCCTGTGTGTGTATGTATATGTGAGTCTATGTCTAAGACTTGTAAGCCAATCGCAAGCGGGGGATATTGGGGAAAATGTTTCGTATGCATGCACCAGTTGGCTGACGGAATGACTCACTCATACACTCCATCATTCAGTCAAACAGTCAATCAGTTGTTTGCAAAGCAATCTTGTTGCCAACCGCCTGGAAATGCATCACTTGCATTGTGGCAAGTTCTTTTTTGTTGTTTCTGCTTTTGGTTTACAACCCATTGCCGCTGCACTGCCTGGGCCGCTTCAATGATGCCGCTTTGTTATGATTTATCGCGTGTGGCGCGGCGGCGTAGACTCTTTGAGCACCGCCTCGCTTTGTTTGCTCGGTTGCTTTGACAGTTGCCATGCCGCATGTTGTACAAATGCGCTCATGCCTATCTAACGACAGATATAGGCACAAACAAGCCACTGCTTTAACAGCTGTCTCTCTCTGTGTGTGTGTGTACATGTGCATCATGTGGCAGTGCGGCGGAAATGCCCGTGTGGCAGGCAGTAAATTGCATGTGCTCGAATTGCAAAGCGTCTTCTTGCCAGTCGTCGCCGTCGCTATTGTCAGCGCTGCTTTATGGGCGATGACGTGGCGAATTGCCGATTTGACAACGTAAACTCACACATGCTTAGCTGCATACATATAATGCGCCTTTGAGCACCTTTTTATTGCTGGCTGCCAGGCGCTTGCAAATTTTCCTTTTATACCCTGAATAGATATATGAAAATTTTGAGATATCGATTTGAAATTTCGCATACGTCCTTTTCTCTCTACCAAGCTGCTCATATGTCGAAATCGGCGGAATCGAGTCACTGTAGCATATAGCTGCCATACAAACTGAACGATCAGAATTAATGCATGTATAGAAAACTTCTTCATTTGACGAGATATCTTCTCGAAATTTGGCATGTATTATTAAACAAAGCCGCCCCGTAAACTCCGAAGAAATTGTTCAGTTTGAATCACTATAACATATAGCTGCCATACAAACTGAATGATCAGAATGAAGTACTTGTATGGAAAACTATTTCATTTCACGAGATATCTTCACTAAATTTTGCATGGATTACTGCGCAAAGCAACCCTGCAATCTCCGTAGAAATTGTTTAGATCGAATCATTATAGCATATAGCTGCCATACAAACTGAACTGAAAATTAAGTTCTTTAAGGATTATTTTGTATTTGTGAAGGGTATTATAGCTTCGGTGCTGCCGTAGTTCACATATCCTCTCGCTTTCTTCACCCTACCACTAAAGGGTGGCACATCCTATGTTCACACACACACACACACACACCTCTACACCTATATACATTTTGATTGCTTATGAGTTGGCAATGCAGGAAGTGGCATGCATGCAACTCGCATCATCATCGTCATCATCAGCATTACCAATGCATGTACTGTGCAATAAGTGACATGGCAACAATAACAATAACAACAACAAGTAACATTTCTGTCATATTTCTGCGCAAATCGGCTTTAGATCTCGCTTCTGACTTATCATTCAGGGGTGTTGATTGTTGCCATCGCTGTTGCCGTTGCTGTTGTTGTTGTTGCGCTATCAACCCTTGTTGTAGATTTAATTACACATTTATGTAGCTACTTCGTTTTGTTGGCGTTGTTGTTCTTGGCCTGCGGTGTGCTCCTGCCGTAGTAACAGCGAAATTGCTTCAACATGCAACGGTTGTCAGCAATCAAAGTGATTTTATGATTTTGGCATGCGCTCGGCTCGCGATTATTCGCATAAAATCTTTGTATGTATGTGTTCTACAGGCACACATCTATATGTATTTCGTTTTATGTCCTTCCTTCCGTTTGCAGTTGATATGTAGATAAATATTTATGTCTTTGTGAAACATACTTTCGCTTTTAAGCGTACACTGTGAAAAATTATTGAATAACACCGTGGAAAATAATTTTTATATAATATTTAATAGGTTGGTTATGGTAAATACAGGCTGTGGTACGCTCTCTTCACAGTAATGTAAAATTTGAGCAAGATAAGAGAGGGTAAAGCAAATTCTAAAAGATATGGCGATCGAGTTGGAATTCGGTTCGATGGCAACGCCTCCTCAGACCCGAAGAAGTGCGATAGCCGGACCAACAAGTTCAAAAAATGCATTACCCGGCGCCACAATGCCAAAAAAAAAAAAAAAAATGTAAGCTCGGAAGATTATTAGTAAGGTTTAATCATCAAAATCCATTGGCCCAAACGGAATTAACTGATTGAACTAAGCTCGTCGGGAGTAAGCTACCTAATCAAGGTATTCAATCTCACGCTGACTACGCTTCCAATACCCGCTTTTTGGAAAGTCGGAAGAGTGGTCCCGCTGCTGAAATCTGGGAAACAGGCCTACCAAGGCTAGTCGTAACGTTCCATAACTCTCCTTTCTAAATGGTATAGACACTTGGGGTCTTGTTACTTTCGACGGTCCTCACCACCTGAGTCTAGCGGACCATCAAAATGGCTTCCATAGAAGGCATAGATTCACCATAACACTCAACCTCATAATTGCCCCAATAATTTGTGATCTAAATCAAAACTTACTCGCTGAGGAGATGATTCTCGTAGCGTGGGGCATAGTCAATTATTCAACGCTACAAGAGGACATCGAGCGATCTTCATATGATATCCTCAGGGAGCTGAAACGTAAGCCATGAACTAACTGAGCGGTCGGCAATCATCCATACTTTTTTGAAAACAAAATTCTTAGCTAAGAAGAACTAAAAAGAGGGTAACGCAGGGTGGAATCTCCTACTTTTCGAGAATCGACCCCGATAAAACAAATATATAAGACCAGCATGCAATTAGTCCTCATTCTAATCAACTGTTCAGGATATAACTGGCTTCTTGTGGTTGTCCAGGCTTTACAACTGATTACAATACGTGTTTTTTATTTTATTTTTCTGTTTTTGTGCTTTAAAGGGGTGAGTGGTGTAGCCTCTTAAACACTACTCTCTTCTATCATTGATTTTTCCTTTTTACCGGGACCACTTTCACCTTACATCAGGGCAAGGTTTCCAGTTTGGACCTATTGTTGGTCAGTTTCTACTCTTTCTGCATCTAGGAATGCCTTTGTAGCCAATATTAGGTTGTGTGGCTCATCTTTTATTGACTCAAATTCTCCGGGGCAAAGGAGCTCGAAGGTGGAGATATTGCTATTCTGTTTCTATTTACTTAGGTTCCGGAAATGTCCGAGGCTTTGCAGCCAACCTTCAGTTGTTTGGTTCACCATTCATTGACTCGAATTCTCTGAGGCTAGAGAGTCTGCGTCTATGACCCTTTCCCTTTTCTAGTGCTTAGTATATTTTCCAAATACGGGACAGTTTGCTGTCAGTTTTCTTCCCTTGTTATCAATTCTTCTATTAAATGGTCCGTATTGAGTTTTTCAAGCTTGCGCTCCAATGTTCTTCGTACTTCTTTCCTTCGTCGGCACTTAAAACGTGGCTCGTCTTCGTAAATGCGTGTAAGACTTTCTGTTAGTTCCTGTTCCTGTTCCTCAGAAATACCGATGATCGGAAAGCGTTTGTTTTAAGTATTAGTTCTCCTTGATGGGTTTCATAAGGTGCAAAATACGTATTTGTATATTTTTTATTAGTTTGGCCGTACCTCATCCTTTACGATGTCTTGCCAGAGTTCAAGTGTTTGCTTCCTGTCCGGTTGTCTTCCGTTCTTCTTCCAAAGTTTGCGGTTTTCTTTGCCAGTAGATCTATTGGCCAGCAATATGGATTCGTATACAGTGCGGTACTCTCACAGCTGCCGTCCTCTATACCTAATAAGTACTTTCTGTCTAAGGGTCATGAGACGATGATTTTGTGATGATTAATGATTAGTTTGGCAAAAGTCCCAAAAAACATGGTCTGGTAATGGTATGAAAACAGATAATTTGCTAAAATAAAAGTGGAAAATTAGGAAAATAATAATTGAATGCTACACTTGCTAGGACGCACGTCTTGATTTTCCTGTTTTGTGGTTAGACAATTAATAAACTTCCACCTAGCATACAGACGACAATTTTCCGACCTCGTTGTGATTGAATTTCTAACCAAACAGCAAACAAAAGTCAACCCTCTGGCACAGTTGATTTAACTTCATCTGCCTGCTGTGGTGACCCGAAATAGTTTGTTAGTTTACTTCTAAGTAATTAAGCGCTACAACTCGACACAGCCTGTAGGGGAATTAAATGCTAAACTTGGTTCTACTCATTTACCATGGCATTCATGAAAATTTGAGTCTTTGCATATACTCTTTTCGCAAAATCTGTTACCTCTAACTCTGCTTTTCTCTAAATCTGCTACCTCCAACTCTGCTTTATCCTCTTACACCATCCACCAGCATATTTAAAATTAAAAATTCGCAAAAAAAGCTGCTCAGGTTTCAACCACTTGATAACGTGTGAATGCATCCTGTGTGCTGAAGCCTTTGGTAAGCGGATCAGAGGCTGCTAAAAGCGAAACCATAATTTCCTATATTAGCACGATTAAATATGTAGTAGGTACATGCCGAAGGGAATTACTGCAAGGCGGTGGTTAATATAGGCGTGTTTTTCATATGTATTTGTATGTACACATATGTATATATATATATAAATGTAAAAAATTGTGTACATATGTGTTTATATTATATAATATATTTATATCATCAGCTAAAATGCAAAATAACGTAACATCACTTTTCAAAAATTTACAGCCAAAGGAAAAACGTTATAATAAAAACCACTCATATTGAAACAAAATTTGAGTTTTGGTTACAAAATGGTTATATATTGGTTATCAAACATTCATATTGTAAGAAAACTTTTAGATATCTATTAGGTACCATACTCTCATTTTGGAAAAAATTGGAGTTTGGGTTATAAAATGGTTATGTATTGGTTACATAATGGTTATGTATTGGTTATTATACCTGAAACCGATTTTGGATTTCTGTTTTTGATGATATTTTGCTTGGCATTTTCGGTGGTGATATACATATATGTCTACTTATAGCTATATCTATATGCTTGTTACTTTTAGAATCACTTCCTGCTTCAGTTCTCATGTATTTTCTATATTAAGAGTTGTTAGCTACAGCTGTTAGCGGCACTAAACAATATACATCTATATATTATATATACCATTTTGGTCCGCTGTGAAATATACATGCCTGAGGACGTTCTCTTGCCGAGTATAAGCCTACCCTGTCTGTCAATACATATTTACTTCAACGCATCCACTCAAAGAGTCTCACATGACTAATTCATATAATTTGGTTTTAGCATGAAGTACAAGCACACATATATCTAAAAATATATAGTATATATACATATACAAAAATTTATACACATATACATATGCAGCTACATATATATTTATACATATTCGGTTACATAGCTATGCGCCAGCGTTTGTATGCATATTCAATAAGATCACGTCGTTATTCACACACGACGTTTGGAAAGTAAAAGTGCTTTAACAAAAGGGTGTCCGCCTGAAAACAGCTTAATACTAGCCTAAGTGAATATACACATGCCTGCATACATGCATATGAGCTTCAAATATATATATATGTTCAGGAATAAATATGTATTAAAGTATAAATATGTGCATGCGTGTATATATAGAAGTAGCAGGCATATCCGCACTTGTGTTGCCAGCCCTTGGCATTGAATTTAATTTAGCTATCGATTTTCAAGGTCAATATTTGGAAAAAAATACACAGCGCGCAGCACAAGTAGGGGTGCAGTAATATAGCATGTTCTATTTGGTTTTACTTACCCACTCCATATTTAGCGGCAGCTAGAGGCCGTCAAATTGAAATTTATTTAGATTTCAAGGGCATGCAGTTGGCATTTCAGGGATGTAGAGCGCAGAAAGTATTTAAATATGCAGTTATATTTGTTTGTATGTAAGCTTATATATACTATATATATTTGTTTATGTATATATACATATATCCAAAATAATGATATAATCTCCTGTTTGGTAATTTTGTATTTAGAAATGCATGAGAAACTAAATTACACACGGCTGTAATGAGTAAGGCAGCATTTAAAGCCGCAGGGGTGCACAATTTTATGTGGTTATTGAAATAAAAAATAGTAGTTTTTAGTCAATGTTATTGGTAGTTTATTATATTGTTATGGTTGTTGGAGATATACGACTGCAACGACATCTTTTGACAAAATACGAAAATATTTTTTCGACTACCAATATTATGAGTTTGTTGAAATAAAAAAATATTTTTTAAAATTAATTTGCCTTTAACTGCTTTTATAACAGACTTTAACTGCTTTTATAACAGACTTCTCAAGCTCTAATATATATTTTCTTCGTGCATGCTGACCTTTTCTGACTGGCAAGTAACCTTCCCTTACTTTATCGCCAATATAAATTTTTAACTGTATTATAAACCAGGTGCATTTACACTATTCCACTAAAAATTAACTTTAAAATTTAACAAAAACTGAAAATTAAACTTTTTGCCGAAATCTTTCAAATTAAGTTGAAGTTTACTATTCGTGTAGCATACTTTTAGGCTGGTAACCTATTATAAAATTGGTTATACGCTGATCGAGTTAATTTAAGTTTGCCATAAAGTTTGTAAGACCTAGAAATAAACGTCGGAGACCACTAATAAATATTTTTATACAATATAAATTAATCGATTAAAGCATGTCCGTCTGCTAGTCCATCCGTCTGTATATACGCCAACAACTCCTGCAGTTTTTGATTTATCGATCTGAAACACTGCACACGTGCTTTTCCCTCCAAGATGTTGCTTATTTGTCGGAACAGTCAATATCGGATCACTATAGCATACAGCTGCCATACAAACTGAACGATCAAACTCAAGTCGTGGTATGGGAAACTTTTTTTTTTGTAACGGTACCTTCACAAAATTTGGCATGGATTAATATCGAAAGAATCGCTGCAATCTGCGCAAAATTTTTTCAGATTGGGGCACTACCAAGCACAAAACCAAGAATCTTTCGTATTAATGAAATTTAACCTTTTTCCAATTTATTTTCGTGAAATCATTGCAATGCGTTTTTCAAAGAAAATTTGTAAATAATCCTATATTAATCTTCCTTTTTCCTGGTAATTGGAATTTTTTTCAAGATCTTTTTTGTTTGTATGCATAAATGCGTGTTGAAATTGTATTTAATCTAGCTTAATTGACTACTGATTAGGTACACTGTACTATGGCAGTTTACCTGTTTTGAGTAAACAATCTTTTTTTAGTTAAACAAATAAAATAATTTTTGATTTAAAAACATTTTGCTTATGTGTAAACGAAATTTTTTTAATAGTTTTTTTTATATAATAATTGACAAAGAATTTATTTATTTATATATATTTTTTCACATTTTTTAAAAATTTTTGATTTAAAAAAATTTTTATTTTCGGGAAAAAAGTTTTTTTTTTAATAAGAAGCATTAAATTAATTTCATAAATTATATACATTTTTGAAAATTTTTTGAGTTAAAAGACATTTGCTAATATTTTTTCTATACTAATATTTAGTGTAAATTTTTTTTAATGTTAAAAAATTGTTTGTTGATACATTTTTTTTAAGTAGCACTGAGTTAATTAAACATTTTATTGAGTTAAAGACATTTTATAATAATTTTTGAATTAAAAAAATTTTTGTGTTAGGGAAAAAAAGGTTTTTTGTTTTGCTTTTTTCTAATGAGTGCCCTTGAATTATTTTTGAAAACTTTTTTTTTGAGTTAAAAAGTCATTTTAAAATAATTTTTGTTTTAAAAAACATTTTTGTTTTGTCTGAAAACATTTTTTTTATTAAATTTTATTTTTTTTCCTAACAAGAGGCATTAAATTAATTTTATAACTTTTTTCTGAGTTGAAAGACATTTTTTAACGTTTTTTTATATCAATATTTGATTTAGAATTATTTTTTTATGTTAAAAAATTTTGTTTTGATATATTTATATTTTTCTTTAAAGTAACACTGATTTAATTAAATATTTTTTTGAGTTAACACCTTTTATTTCTTGTGTTAAAATTTTTTTGTATTATTTTTGTTAGTAAGTGGCATTGAATTAATTAAAATTTTTTTTTGTTTGAGTTAAAAAATATTTGAAAATATTTTTTTTTAAACATTTTTGTTTTCTGTTAAAAAAAAATGTTTGATCAAGTTTTTTTTGTTTAATTAAGTAGCATTGAATTAATTACAAAAAAAAAAATTGTGAGTTAAAAAATATTTTAAAATCGTTTTTTTTTTAACATATTTGTTTTCTGTTAAACAAATTTTTTTATCAGCTTTTTTAATCAGTGACATTGAATTGGTTAAACAACTTTTTTTGAGTTAAAAATTTTTTTTGATAGTTTTTTTTATTTTTGATGATTTCTTTGTTAAATACAATTTTTGTATGATTTTTTTTACAATTGCCATTGAATTACTTTCACTGTAATCCCTTAATGACAAAAATTAATTACACACGCAATACAAGCTAAATATTGTATGTATTTAATTCAAGTGCGCTCGTAAAGGCAACATTCATGAATAATTCCCGGCCGCGCAGCTATCAAGCGCAGGCACACAAGCACATCCACAAGAAAAAAAATGAAAAAATTAGGCAAAATAGAGCCATAAATTCAGGCATTGCTAAATGCAATAAAAAATATGCATAATTTAGAATAAAACATAAAAAATTCAATTTAACCAAAGCAGCGTAAAATTTGCGGCAGTCACCAAGAGGAATTGCTAAAAAAATGCAAAAAAAAAAAAAAATAATCATAAAATTACTGTCATGAAATAGCATAAATATGAGCCGAAGATAATAAAAAAACTGGTGTTGGCGAAAAAGTTGAAGGGCGGCAAGCAATAAAAACGCTTTTGGGTGTCCTGCGCCCAGCGCATGGTTTTAGTGGCGCTTACAGCGAGTGCCTTTGTGTCTAGTGTGTGTGTACCGTTAGGCTGATCACACAGTTAAACACTCCAGTGCTGAAGCGCTCAAGCAGTTCATTACTTCATTGGCAACACTTGAAAAATGACATCGTAAAATTTTATTTGCATTTGGCGCTGATTTTTACCACAGTCGACGCTTGGCTATTTTTATAGTATTTTTTCGGCAATATTTTTAAATGCCGCTCGGCTTGGTGTGCATATTTATCAGCAAAGCGTGATTATACCACGCAGTATATGTGTGTATGTATTCGTATATGTTTGTGTGTATGTATGTATGCTTGTATATATGTAAGTAAGAATTGTTTTCTTCAACCTTATTTGCGCCCTCCGATATGCTGGTCAGCTGTTGATTTAATTTTCTTACAAAATTTTATGTTCTGCTATCGCCCATTTCTTAATTATTTTTTTGTGCTTTTGTTTGTTGCGTTGTACCGCAATTCTGTTTCATTCATGTTTTGTTGTTATTTTATGCTGTGCATGCATACAGACATTAATAAATTTCTTGCAAATGCTTCTAATTAAAAATGTGCTCACGTTTGACGCTTTAATTGCGCCCCAAAGACTTTTATCGCTTTAAGCTAAATATCAAGAGTTATGACCTTTTTTTTGAACGGAAGCTGTGGCCGTAAAACGGGGGCTATGCCGATTTTTTATGGGCTGTGTTTTACGACCAGCGCAATTTTCGATAATTGCTCGAAAGTAATTTGAGTCATATCATACATATTTCTTTTTTTAGTTAATGAAGCGGGTTTGCACGAGATTTTTTTTTTTTTGAGGAGGAAATACATCTCTTTAATCATCATCAAACATCAGATATACAAGCAGAAGAAATTGAAAAAATATTAAAGCAGAGAATTAGTATAATTTTATGACATGCATTGTCTAACGAATCTGAGACTCATGGCACTGTAACGTCAAAAGAAGCTGTGAGCCTGTAAGGGGTTATATACAGGCCGAAAAAAGTAAATTTTCCAGAATTTTTTCTACGAAAACTTTTACATGTTTTGATCCAAAATTTTTATAAATATTATGGTATCTTTTAGCTCTATTTAAAACTTAGTATTAGTAAAAATATTTATTTGGAAAGAAACTACAGCTGATCTCCGGCAGCTCCTCGCAAAAAAGACGTTTTGCGGTGATCACTATGTCTCTGAACTTAATACTCTGAAATTGAAAACCAAACAGATTTCGTTAAAGCAATGTTAAATCCAGTAATTAATTGGAGAAGTAAGCAAAATAAAGCGGCTACTAAAAAACTCTCTACTATGGCAGTATAACTGTATTGAGTAAAAAATTTTTTTTTTTTTAGTTAAAAAAAGTTTAGAAATAATTTTTGGTTTAAAAACATTTTTGTTTCGTGTTAATTTTTTTTTTTTTTTTTTGATTGCTTTTTATTTATTTTTTTCTAATAAGAGGCATTAAATTAATTTTATAAATTTTTTTTTAAGTTAAAAAACATTTTTTAATAATCTTTTTATATTAATATTTGATTTAAGAATATTTGTTTATGTTCTAAAATTTTTTTTTTTAAGTTTCTTTTCAATAAGTGCCATTGAATTAATTAAAAAATATTTTTTTTGAGTTAAAAAATATTTAAAATTTTTTTTTTTGTTTGAAAATTTTCTGTTAAAAAATGTGTGATCAGTTTTTTGTTTTAATCAGTGGCATTGAATTATTTAAAAGAAAAAATTTTAATTAAAAATTAAAACTTTTAGTTAAACATTTTTTTAGTTAAAAATTTTTTAAATCATATTTTTTTTGAAACATTTTTGTTTTGTATTAAGCATTTTATTTCTGTTAAAAAAAGTGTTTAAGCAGTTTTTTTGTTTTAATAAATGGCATTGAATTATTAAAAAAAAATTTTTTGAGTTAAAAATATTTAAAAATAATTGTTTTTTTTTTTAAATAAGCAATTTAAGGCGGCTTCCTAAAAAAAATCGATTTTCAACCAAAATTTTGGACTTAAATTTTTTAGAAAAAAAAATTTTATGAAACAAAATGTATATTAATTACTTAAAAATATATTTAAAAGGCTCGGGATAAAATTTGAGACTATTTTTTTTCAGATAATGTTGGTTACCAACTTTGAAAACATAAATTTGAGAAAAGCGTACTCGTAGTTTGGCCTTGTACTTCCAAGAACTCTGAAAAGCCTTTTCAAATTTGCGTGTAACTTCGAAAATATGCACCGGAAACGTTATGAAATTTTCTGTGTGTGTTCATAAATATATGTACATTAAGAAAATAAAATAAAAGTAATAAATTTTTATTAAATTCTAACGGTATGTATGTATGTAGATTTCGTTATCCTTTCCGTATGCTATTTTTTTAACTTCTGAAAGGTATTTTGAAGAGAGAATTGATATCAAAGCTTATTGAGTCCGACCTAATGGACCCTCTGATCTAAGATGAACAGTGAAGCAGTGATTACTTTCCCATCCAGTTAATAAATTTCACACATAAAGGGTGTTTTTCAGACAAGTGCTTCCAAGAGGCAGCAAACGGTCGTATGTTAGCAATATATCTGAACGCGCTAAATATTCTCCTTCAAGGCGTCAATCCTCTGGAACTTATTAGCGTAGGCAAGCGACTTCACATAATCACACAATAATAGGTAATAAATATATTCCAGTGGTATTAAATCGCACGATCTTGGAGCCCAAGCCAAATGCCCACAAGGCGAAATAATGCGCTCACCTAAAGTTTCCTTCAATAAATTGATGGTTTCCATAGCTATATGGCATGCAGCGCCGTCTTTTTGGAAAACAGGCACTAAAAAGTTTAATAATCATGGCTCTACAGAGTTCCCAAATGGCTAAAACATTATAGGCGGCTTTAATTTTGTAGAAATATTGAAAATGACTCCTTCCATCCATATAGCACATCAACTTTTGAGGACATAATAATGCCACAACACGGACTTGAGGATCATCATCAAACCAAATCCGACAGTTTTGTTTGTTATCGTTCCCCTTCAACTAAAAGTGACCCCCAAAGCTGAACAAAATTTCCTTGCAAAAATTGGGATCGGTGACCATTTCGTTTTGGGCTCAATGACTTCACCTGAGATGCGCTGGTTAGTCGTTTGACTTCCGTTCCCACGACAGTCGTGTCTAAGTAACTGGAAATACCTGGATTTTTATCTGATTAAAGACTGTATAATCGGCACCATTCCTCAAAATTTCTGCATAAATATTTTTTTCTGCTACAACAACAACAATATAGCCTTTGACTTCGATTTTGACACGAATAGGTTTTTGTAAGCTCGCTAACCAAGATCCTTCTGTAACATCTTGAAGAAAGTGGATGCACACAGTTTCAATTTTTGGTGATCGCGATGACTAATGGACTCATTCGCATCTTCCTCGATATTCTGTTCCACAGCAGAGCGTCTTCGGTACGAGCTGTACGTGGTCTTTGAGATGGCGAATTGTCTACTAGAGTAAACGTAGTGCGAAACCGTACCATGTTGTTCGAATTACCGACTCTGCTGAGCGTTATGTCGAATGAATATTAGATATAGAGGCGTTCCGCGTACCGAACAATTATGTTGGTCATAAATCTCCACGATTTGAAAATACGGTATTTTTTCATAGGAGGTCGGTTTCTTACGAAAGCAAATAGCATAAATCAAGTAACAGCTGTCAACCAGCTCTGAGAAGTACTTAGTACTATCTCATTGAAAACCATAAATCTAAAACCAAACCCGTTATTATGTTATGTTATTTAAAATCCTCTGGATATTTTTTGATAAAAGCATCGGCAGTGAGATGTTGCCTTCACTTAGGATGTTATTGATTCGGCAGTGGTTCGTTGCCTACATTTAGGATGGTTTTAAATTTCATGGAAAAGACTGATGAAAGTATGTTAGATTGTTTAACATTGTCTGATAAAAAAATAATGAACAACCTCTAGTCAGCATCGGTACCAAAGCTTAGTGATTCTGTGTTCGGAGGCCCTTTACTTTTCTTATCAGTTAATGAATTCCTCACATATTATGTTATAAAATCTTGCAATATTTTTTGGTAAACGCATTCGGGATGATAAGAAAACATTTCCTGCTTGATTGTACTCATTTCAAGGACGAAATTATAACTTTTTTTTCTTGCTGCCTACATTTAGGCTGTTATTAAATATCTGTGAAAGTATTTAAGAATTATTTTAGAAAAAATATTGATGAATTAATGAAAGATTTTTTAACATTGTCTAATCATAAGCTAGTGTTCGACCTCCATTAAGTCAATTTTTTATAACTGAAGTGTCTGTTTCGTCATCGTTTCGAATATATAGCCTACTTTCAGGGTAGTTCTGCAAATTAAGCTCGATTCAAAAAGTAATTATACAAAAGTGTCAGATACATCGATTCTTAAATTTTTAAATCAAACTCACATGTTTTTGGTAGAATCTTTGTATGTGTTCGTGGGTTCGAGTTCGAGTATATTTTATCAGCGTCACATAAACAATTATCATTATCGTCTTCTGTCGACAGTTTGACAACGCTGCGTTCGCCTGCTGCGCTATAGCAGCACACACACACATTTGTACATAATCGACAACCACATTTTTATGTTTTCACTATTTTACTGAATTGCTGTGCACCCACACACACAATTGCATAGCCACAAATAGAATATGTCAATATGAGAGCGAACGAGCGCATCTCTACGCCATTCACCAGCCAGCTGCCGTTAGTCGAATACCATGGAGCCATTCATCGAGCATTTTATTGAGCCATTGTGCCATCAATTTTAACCGAGCGAATACTTGCAAGTGCCCTTGGAAATTGTGTTCTTGAACGCATAGAAATTACGACGAGTACCTCAAGTATGCGCAGCATTCAGACTTGCCCTGTTTACGAGCATGTAGAAAAATTTTATGATTTTCATAAAATATTATATGGCTATGAAATAATATAATTTTTATATATGAAGTACTCGTAAAGCAGCGCTATTGTGACGCTCAAGTGGAGTGGTGAAAACGAAAGTGGCTGCTATGGGTGCTCCTACACTCGGTAAGGGATGAGCGGCCAAGTTGCGTGCATGAAGTCGTTTTTTAATTCCTTCTGCTAGGGTAAGGCAACAAAAATCGCATAGAGGCTATGTATTTAATTGCAACACATAAAGTAATAATAATGCCAGCGCATATAATATAGGAATACAGGCATATTATTTTGTTATAATATTATTACAAGCTTTAATTTCGCATTTGACTAGGCTGGCGCACGTATATTGGCGCGTAGCGGCTAATCACCGTAAGCGCCTCTTTTGCTCCACTAACGCTGTTAATTATAAATGTTGGCTCATTAATTCTGCCAATGTGTGCGCCCACCCAGTAGGAAAGTGCAGTCTCCTACTCCACAAAGCTCTACCACGCATTTTTGACGAATTCACCACGGCTTTCTAAGTCTCGATTATTTATTATAAATCGGTGTTTGCTTCACTGCAAGAGTTAAACTGCCATATTTTCTTAACAAATGTCGGTTCATTTCGGAAGCCTACTACACAAAGTTCACCACACTTATGTGACGAATTCACCACAGCCTTATAGGTCTCAATTTTCATTATAAACCAACGGTTTTGACTAACATGGGCTGCAGAAGTTAAACTACATCATTTTTTTTAACGAATCTCGATTCTGTTCTACTTCGTACCAGTTCGGTACTATAGTCGAAATGTGCCGAAGTTGTTTATAATAAAACAAAACATAATACCTCAGTTTCACATAAAAAAAGAACAACAACCCAAACTAGTAATAAGAAAAGACGTTAACTTTGGGAACATGCACCTGATATATCCCTCATAGGAGCATTTTTTTATAGCTTAAAGGCATAACATTTTTTTTTCTTGATTTTAGTCGAACATTTTGTCTTATCTAAGAATATATGCCAAATTTCGTGGCGATACATTGTCAATTAAACAAATTTTCCATACAAAGACTTGAACTGGATCAGTCAGTTTGTATGGCAGCTATATGTTATAGTTGTTCGATCTGAACAATTTTTGCGGAGCTTGTCGAAATTCTTTTTATAATAATCTACACAAAATTTTGTGACGATACATTTTCAATTAAAAAGGTTTTCCATACAAGCACTTGAGTGTGATGGAACAATTTGTATGGCAGCTATATGTTATAGTTGTTCGATCTGAACAATTTTTTCGGATATTGTAAAAATTCCTTACATAATAATCTACACCGAATTTCGTGACGATACATTGTCAATTAAAAAAATTTTCCATACAAGGACTTGAGTTGGATCGGGCAGTTTGTATGTCAACTATATGCTATAGTTATCCGATGTAGACGATTCCGACAAATGAACAGCTTCTTGATGGGAAAAGGACGTGTGCCAAATTTGAAGCTTATATCTCAAAAACTGAGGTACAAGTAACGCGTATAAACAGACGGATAAGCCGACGGGCTTGACTAACTCGACTCAGCTCGTCACGCTGATCATTTATGTACATAGTTATATATACTATATAGTGTCCTGGACCTCTGCTTGTTAAAAACATCGGACTCAACTCAATAGATCATATTACAGTAGAGGCTATAGTGAAGCTTCTTACACAAAAGTCGAAACGGTTGGAGACTCGGCTAATTCACTATAGAGTAGCCTGTGCTCTCATGGAAACAATACATTTCAAATCAATAATCACAAACATATTTCAGGCATTGGCTTTAAAATACACTGCCTACACAATTAACTGAGCGCCATATGTTGCCACACAAACTTAAAGCCGCATGTAGGCCTACATATATGTATAGTAGGGCCAAAGCCTGCTACCCCGCCCAACAAGCGCGCCTTGCCGTCGTCGCCTGCCAGCCGCCCCACATGCATTACTGCGCGCCACATTTGGTCACATGTGTTGGCTGCCGCATTGAAAACGTTTTAATTGCCACTTCATTGAATGAAAATAGTAATGTCTCTGCCATTGGACTGCTGGTCCGGCCGGACGGCAGCCAGTTCGGCCGATCGACTCACAATTACTAATTACCAATTCTTATTTGCTGCCGATATGTGTGCGCTCACCCATAAAAATGAACAGCCATCAATGGACGCAGCTGATTATGCCGCCAGCTGATGCTCGGTAAATAATGAAATGCGTTGTGTAATAAAAGCCCATTGATTATATTAAATTCTGAGCCAGAACCAGAGAAAAGTAGGCACGATTTAATTATAAGCGGCTTAACTAGGGCGATAATAACTGCCCACAATAGTAAGGACGGTTTTTTCTTCATCTTTTGTCTTAAGACGGAGTATGATGCTGTATTTAATAGCGCTTGATGTGCGGCCTGGCGGCTTGAAATAATTTTTTCTTTTGGTCACACTTATTTTATGATCTTTTTATAGTTTCCTTATGGTTTCACAATCGGTCATGCTATCTGATCGCGGTTTGTACATGAGAAATCAATTATTTAAGATAAGTTTTTGTTTGAACTACATGCGATGTGTATAATGAAGCCATCTTGAGGACTTTGGATAAGTGACATGATAGCAGTTTGAATTTGGTAGTAAGTTTTTGGAAGCAATGTACAATAAACTGGCTTCATATATGGTTTTAATTACTTCATATTTTACTACAGAGAAAAATCCGGTGTCTAAAAATCAACTCAGGAAAAAGTCTCAGTATCCTTACTGAGGTTTGGCCGGTCTTACATTCTACATTTAGTTTGGTAAAAAGTTTTTGAAAATAAAATATAAAGAAACTTCACATATGGTTTCATCTTATTTTATATTTCTACTTCGGAGAAAAGTCCGTTGTCTGAAACCAGCGTAAGAATAAATATCAGTTATTCCTTTTTTGGTTAGCCTAAGATTTACTATAGAAATGATTGTCTCACTCTTCTATCTTCTACTTTTTTGACGTAGTCTAACTCTTTAGCTCTGTCAGAAACTACATTTCATGATTGGTTAGCTCTTTTCTGTATAGGTCGATCTTTGAAAAGAATCTTAGAAACATTTTCAAGACAATCATGAAAAAGATTTAGTAATATCTTTGAAGGATAAAATACTTATAAAAAAAACGTAGTTTCACATCCGGAAAAGCTGAAAAGATTCATTTTCTGTAGAGTGTTATGGAGCTGCTTTACTGTAGTAAAGAAATAGGTAGATAACACAACTGTAAATAGGTCACTTCTTGAAGGTAGCGCTTGAAAGCAGAACCAAGAAATAATAAACAAACTCCACTATTGGGGAATCAGTACGACCGCAGACCTTCTGTGCCTGAAAAGATGTAGTGGCAGAAGAACTTATTTCTAAACTATGAGTCGATCCTCACTCTATTGTGGACTCGACCTAAGCCGACTGAGTCAATAATATATGAATCGTCTTAAAATATAATTATGACCCCTAAACAGTGTATACTTATTAAGTTTGTCAGGAAGTGTATAGCATTCACAAGAAAACATGGGAGAAGCGTACAAAATACAGCTGGTACAAGAACTGAAGCTATCCAACTTTCGTAACCGTCATAACTACGCTCTATGGACTCTGGAAAAGTTCCGAGAAGATCCGACGGTTTTGAACCAAATTTTGTTTAGCGATGAAGCCCATTTCTGGCTCCATGGATATTTAAACAAACAAAATTGACGCATTTAGGACGAAGAGCGAACTGAAGAGATTCAAAAGCTGTCATTTCATCCATGAAAAACAACAGTTTGGGATGGTTTGTGGGCTGGTGGAATCAGCGGTCCATATTTCTTCAAAAATGACATCAATAATGACCGTTATCGCCCCATGATAATCGACTATTTGATGCCTGACATTGAAGCTCGTGATCTTGGCGATATTTAGTTTCAACAAGACGGCGCCACATCCCGCACATCGCATCAATCAATGGACTTATAGAGAGAACAGTTCGGTGAGCAGATAATTTCACGTTTTGGGTCGCTCGCTTAGCCATAAAGACCGTCTGATATCACATCGCTAAACTCTTTCCTGTGAAAATATGTAAAATCTAAAGTCTATGCGGACAATGGCGCTTCGATTCAGGCCGTGGAGAAAAGCATCACGCTTGTCATTCGCCAGAAATGCTCGAACGAGGACTTCTGGACTCACCGGATGGACCATCTTTATTTTTATAAGACTAGTTTGATTTATTTATGGCTAGGTCATGTTGTCCGGATGGATGAAAACACTCCGCGAGAAGCAGAGGAAGAGGAAGACCTCCACTCCGTTGGAAGGACCAAGTGGAGAAGGACCTGGCTTCGCTTGGAATATCCAATTGGCGCCACGTAGCGAAGAGAAGAAACGACTGGCGCGCTGTTGTTGACTCGGCTATAATCGCGTAAGCGGTGTCTACGCCAGTAAAGAAGAAGTTTGATTTATAGAATAGCAAGGGCTCTGCTTCATTATACAGATATCCGTTCTACACAAATTAAAGGCTTATTTAAATTAAAAGAATACATACCTTACTCCGCTACAGTTGCTTCCTTTAATTCGCATTTCTCAATTTAAGCACTCAAAGTCTCGAAACTGCAAGAGCCCATTAACCACACAAAGCCATTGAAGAAGGTGCAGGCATCCTTTGAGCTCAGACACTCAATCGCATATGGCTTGCTTTGACTTCTTTCGAAACCAAATAAAGTGAAATTGCGGCGCATGCGAAGCTGATTGAATGCTGATAATATCGATAAAGCCGCAGCAAAGCAAAACCAAGGACTTGCTGTTATTATACCATACACACCAACACAACGTCAAAAAGAATGATGAAAAAGTGAAGCCAAAAACCAACGAGTTGTGCACAAAGGACGAGCAAGGAATTCATTGAAAGAATGCAAAAATAAAAACCTCTTATCTATTAAAACCGGCACACGGTACACGCACAAAGCTAAATGGAGATGCAAACGATAGGCGATAGGCCAGCCGGATAATAACGGCGCACAGCAGCAAGGACTCTGCCAGCACACATGACATGTTTGTGCGCCGGCAGATTTTGTCAATAAAAATTTCAACGTTGGGCAAAAATGCAAAAAAAAATAATAATAATAAAAATCACTTTTAGTGCGAGCAAATAGCAGAGGGACGAAATAATTTGCAGTTTTTTGCTGCGCGCTCGCAAATGCTTTTCAAACGGCGGAAAGGATAATTACAAAAGGACAAAAACTAAACAATGCTTTAGCTTGTACCGTGGATATAAACACAAATAAACGCTGAAGCACTTTTTTCACAGCAAATATTTTGGCGATTTGAAGAGTATGTCCGCGTCTGGAAGTTGGGTTGGCCAGCTGAGTGTGTAGTGCTGCTAACGGGGGTTGTGCGAAATGGGATTTTGTGTTGTGGTTTATTGAAGTGTAGAGAAATATTGACGGGTGATGGCTATGGCAGGCCGGAGGTGGTGCCAATACACAACAATTCAAAGCAAACAAAAAGCGTAGCAACCAAACAATGAAGTGCGGAGCTGCTTACCGTCATTTGTATGTGTGTGTATATGTGTGCCTGCAATTGTGGCAGGCTGGTGTGTGCAGTTTTTTTTTTCACAGCAAACGCTGTCGCTGTAGACTTCCTCTGTGACTGCGAAGCCAGAAAGAAAAGACGCAGCAGAAACGAAAGCGCCGCAAAGCCAAACAAGCGCACACTCCGCGCCGGATGTGAGTAATTAAATCAAAGCGCCTGGGACGCACGCATGCCAAGCTGTGCATCCGCAGCAAATGGCTCGGAATAGCTCACCTTTGAGCAAGTCAAAGCGTTGTGCTGCGCGCAATGGGAACTGGAATGCATTGTCATTGGCGTAATTGCGCACGCACAAACGCAAGCCACACACATACATACTTACATAAATACACACATGTGTGTTCCATCGCTGCAAGGCATATTTTGGTGCACGCGCTGTTGCCGTGAGATTTGCGCCGCAAAAACTGTCTTGCCAGCAAACGCACTTCCGAGTTTTCCCATATAGCATACATACATACATATTCATATATATTTATTTATTTATTTTCTTTGTGCAACAAAGTCAGCGACAGTTAATTATTTGCTGCCACTGTGGCGCGGAAGTGGTGCATTTGTGGCAAGCATTTTTGCTAAAGAAAAATTTATGACTTCTAAAAACTACAGGAAGCCAAGTAATTGCTCATAACTTTTATTATTTGAAAGGCGAAATGACAAATAGGCGTATCTGCTGTGCAACAAAGCATTTTCTTTGGCAGAAATGTGCGACTACGGAAGCCTATGAAGCGTAGAGTTAAAGCCTGCTTGTTTAAGCAAATAATTTTTGTGTTGTAAAATGCCGTCAAAAATTAAATTGAAACAAGAAAAGCGATTAAACAAAAAATAACCTTCACAGCTACATTTTTATAGCGTAAAAGGTATAAAATAATGTTTTTCTCGATTTTTATCGGCCAGTTTGTATGGCAGCTATATGCTATAGTTGTCTGATCTGAACAGTTTCTTGCGATATTGTTGAGATGCTTCAGATGATAATCTGTGCCAAATATCGCGAAGATATCTCTTCAAATTAAAAACTTTTTTATACAAGGACTTGATTCAGATCGTTCAGTTTGTATTAAAGCTATATGTTATAACGGTCCGATATGGGTGGTTCCGACAAATAATCAGCTTCTTGAGGAAAAAATCACGTGTTCGAAATTTTAGATCGATATCTCTAAAACTAAGGGACTAGTTCCCGTATATACCGACAGACTGACTAGGCGAAATCGATTCAGGTCCTCATTCTTCTTCTTTTTCTCTAATGGTTTCTCATGCTGATCATTTATATACATATACGTTAAGGGCTAGTTAAGATACCTTAACTTTTGGAAATGATAGACGGACGTCACGAGGATCCCAATTGACGAAATGAAACATTGGTTGTTGCTGTTGCAACGGGTACCAATGTAGTCCCCGTTAGGATGGTAAGGATTGATTAAGTTGTCATTGATTTCATCCAACGGTACGCCTAGGAAATATGTTGTATCGATGGGGTCGGAGCAAAGGAAAAAGGGTGTCAGATGTGTGAGCAAGGCATGTAAAGAGGTAACTAGTGTCATGCAAAAATCATCCCTGCAGTCAGAGTTCATTATGCTCCCTAGTTGGGAGTATACGGGTTTCACTTTGCAGGTGTTTGTCAAGAGTGCAGTGTTCTGACATGTTCGTAGCTTCTTTGTCTACGTTTCATTGTATGTATGTTGGCAACAACGTTTCTTTGTCTTTTCCCCCCATATGCTGCCGGCTAATGACTTGAGGATTTTGTTCCGGCTGTGTACTTTGGCAATAATCGCGGCCGTGTGAGGAGTGAAGGAGCACACCTAAAATTTTAGGATTATTGACAGTCAGAATCTTAAGCCATTGACTGCAATATTAAGGTCAAGTCTGGACTCCTTCATTTAGTTTGTTACTGCCCTGCGGAACCCTCTGTTTATTTCTTCTCATTTTGAAGTTTTTATCTCGAAAATTACGGATGATTGATGACCGCTCAGGTAGTTCGGAGTTCACCTCCTCAGTCGTGGAGAGAGCGTAGATTTTTCAATATCCTCAAGTAGGGTTGTTTGATTGACTATGTCAAAGGCTTTTGACAAGTTCAACTTTACGAGGATCGTACTCTCAAAGGGTGGTTTCTGGTTAAGGACATGAAGAACTATCTGGGCGTGTATGACGTTAAGTGCTGTGGTGGTGATATACACTTTTCAGAAGCCATGCTGGTGTTTTGCTAGGCTCAGGTGGTGCGTGAAGGTCCTGAGACGTTAGTCTTTTGGTATACTAGCAACTCGTAACTTCTTAAAGCCCCTCATATATCGAGCAGTTGTTAACCTCGTTGAAAATGCAGTTCCAGTCAAGAAGTCTTCATTCTTCTTAATGCTTCTTTATGCTCGATACTTGTTGCCCTTGACAAACACGAAAGCTAAAATATGATGTCTATGGAGGTTGTGATGTACGATTTACTTGTATGTATGGCGTACCATATTTGTCTTAACCTAAATTTGTTCTGCGGAAGATACTTGCAATTTTACTTTGCTGATTTCTATTTCCACTGAAATTCTTAAAGACGCACTTAAGTGATCTGATATATTTTTTCTCCAATATATACTCACATCAAACCCATCAAATGCAATTACACTCCTTCATCGGTGTGTGCTGGTGAGCTGGTGTTGGCCATTAGTAGGCAATTTCATTCGGACAGTTGTCAAAGGCGAGCTGAAACAGAGAAAATCTAATTAATGCCACAATAATTTAAGCAAACAAACGAAATGGAGAATTAACACGCCTCAAGAAACAAGCCGCAGCTGAAAGCGAAGACACTTATTTACCTATCCGGAAGGAGGCGAAGGATACTTTTGATACTTTTGGCAGGATCACAAGCATTTTCCGGCAGTAGTGTGGCTATACATACGCATGTATAGCATTGAGGTTGTAGAGTAGTGAGGATGCTTTAGTCTCAGTGCACATTAATAGCAGCGTCCTCATAAAGCAACGGTTAAATAGTGGAAAAGCTGCCTAATGAATTTCATTAGAAGTGCTCAAGTGCGTAAGTAAGTAAGTAATTGACTGCTATTGCTGCTAATTTGCGTCAAAAGCAAATAATTCGACATAAATACTTACAAATACAAGAAAATGTGGGAAAATTAGAAAGAAACAAGAGTGTGAGAAGCGGACGCCATGCAGGATGCGGGCGTCCATGGAACTCAACAGTGTGGCTGGGGGCCGGCCTGGGCAGGCGACACGCAGCTGTGGGTTGTCAACAATGCGGAATACAGCTGCTCAACGCCGCTTAAAATATACAGGTCCAGGCCTGCCTTTGTGCATGCAAAAGTGTGTAGAAGGAAGACAACCGGCCTGCTTGCTTAGAACGTGAGCAGATTTGCTAAAACGCGCTTAGTTAAAACAACACACCAACACACGCAAATAAACACTCCAACATTTATCCAATTTATGCGTTTATTATTGCACGTTGTTGTTGTTGTTTTCGACGTAGTCAGCACCACCATGCAATTAATTTGCATGCGAAAGTGTAAAATTATACGCAAAACAACACAGACGCAGACGCAGGCGCTGACGAACGCAATAGATACGCTTTACTTAGAGGCGCAGTTGAAACTTAAACTTAGAAACGTAATTATACGCAAATGTACAACTAAAGATGCGGGCAGCAACAAGCGCAATGAGTAGCTCACCAGCGCACAACACTTGCTTGCTTCCTAAAGCGACGAATTGCCACTTCTAAGGGTCGCCCAGTTAATGTACGCGTAATGCAAGCAAATTAGTTACACACAACCATACGCACATATATATATGTATATAAGTATATACATATATGCGTGTGTTTGTGCCTTTGCCAGCGCTTATCAGGTATCAAGTGTAGTCTCCACTGGCCGGCCCGCAGCGGAAATGCAAATAATTTATGCGAATGCCTAATTTATGCTGAAATTGTAGCAATTATAGCAAAATAAAAATATCAAAGCCCGGCATACACAATTCATTTAATTCAATTTGAGTAATGGCATGCAGCTAAGTGCCAATTCTCAAGTGTCTAATAAGAATTGCTTTATATAAAGAGATATTAAGACATTTTAAAGGAATTCTGTTATTATATAATTCATATTATTATATTCTATTAAATTCGAAGCTGACAAAATTAAACAAAATAAGCAAGAACGTTTATTGCGGCCGCCAGGAAGTAATAATAACCTTCACAAGAGCATTTCTTATAGCAAAGAGGGTATCAAACGATATTTCGCCTTATTTGGAGCCTTCAGTTTGTATGGCAGCTATATGCTATAGTCGTTCGATTTGTATGATATCTACGGATATTATAGATCTATCTTATGCAATAACACGCGTAAAATTTCGTGAAGATGTCTTGTAAAATAAGAAAGTTTTTCATACAAGGACTTGAGTTCGATCGGTCCGTTTATATGGCAGCTATATGTTATAATGAACCGATCTGAACAAATTCTTGAGAGATTGCACCACTGTCTTAGACAACAATACATGCCAAATTTCGTGAAGATATCTTGTCAAATAAAAAAGTTTTTCGTACAAAGACGATATTTTCAATGATCAGTTCGTATGGCAGCTATATGCTATAGTGGGCCGATCAGAACAAATTCTTCAGAGATTGCACCACTGCCTTAGCTTATTTTCCATGCAAAATTTCGTGAGGTTATCTTCTCAAAAAAAAAAAAAAAAAAGTTGATCGGTCAGTTTATATGACAACTATACGCTATAGTGATCCTATATCGCTGATTCCGTCGAACAAGCTGCTCCTGGTGACAAAAAGTTGCTTGCCAAAGTTCAGATCGATATCTCAGAAACTGAGTGTCTAGTTTGCCGATATACGGACTGAGGAAAAAATAGAGAGACAAGGTTAAATGGACTTAAGCCGTCACGCTAGTCTTTTAACAATTTATAGGGTCTCCGATGTTTTCATATGCGTGTTCGTTGCAAACTCTATATATCCTGTTTATGACGTAAGTTTTACTTACTTAGCTTTGCGAAAGGTTTTGCTCGCACCTTTCAAATCTGTATATTGAAAAGCTGACAATTTTAGTAATTTTGTAAACGGTTTCTAGGCACTTACCGGAGACATAAACTCGTATGGGATTATGGTTTCAGCAGAATAGCACTTTTTCTCTCATTTTAGCGGAGTGTTTTCTCGTGCCTTATATTATTAGAATTTACATATCAAAGTAACATCCTTCACAAAAAAGCCATTTGTCATCTTAGACTGTCTTTGAAAATATACCAAAATGTATTGGTATAAAATTTCTGGAGTCTTCATTAGATGGAGTGAGTTTCGACACCTACACATGACAAATGATAGTGAGAGGAGAGGAGATCGGAGAAAGTACCTCATGTGTCCGAAATTCTTAGGACGGCTCGATGCTCTGTAACAATTTTGTTGTCGATGTATTTGTACAACAATTGATGCATCAAGACCCAGATTTTGCCTTTACGACTCTGCCTACGAGACTTGCCCGAAGTGTCCCCAGTCCCCAACAAGGACCAAAATGGACTAATGCGACTATGGTTTCAGCAGAAGGGCTATTTTACTTTCGTTTCAACAAGTGTTAAAGTCCCAATAGAGCCCTATGTCATCTCAGACTGCCTGCGATTTTTAGTATATAAAAACAAAAATTTTTGTGGATATTACGATTTTCGAAACCTATGAGCAGTGACAGAAAGAGAGTGCGAACTGTGGTAATTCCACCTGAATCCGAAGTTCTTAGGGTGACAGGGTACTTTGACACAATTTTTGGCGGATTTTTTTCCAAGAATTGATAGATCACGTGATCTGCATCCTATGTTCTCCCAACGCTGATTTTGTCTGCCTGCGAGATTTTTCCGAAGTATATCCAAGAGAGACTAATGTAAATATACTGATGAGGTTATTATTTCAAAATAATAGCTCTTTATAAAACACTATGCTTTCTTTGGAATACAAACCGGAAGAAAGTACATACATATTTATTCATCAATTCAGCAAAAACATACTCTTACATTCACACACTCTTTTTCTTGCAGAATACCTTACCGTGCCATATACCTATTATTAAAATATCGGTATTAATGTCCCAAAAAAGAATCTTTGTCAACTCAGACTGTCTTTGAATTATGGTATATGAAAAGAAAAATTTGAGGAGTTTCCGTGAGATGATATTGATTTCGAAACCTCTAAGCAGTGACAGTGAAAGGAGTGAAATTGGAAAAAATTCCTCGTGTGGCCCGCGTACTCAGTGGGGTCCAGTGTGCTGCAGCAATGTTTTACAGATTTTTATCTCCAACAATTGGTCAATCAGGAAGCCGACTTCCTAAATCTTGCGCGGGTCTCGACTTTATCTCCAAGACCTTGTTTACAAGACTTGTCCTAAGTGTCTTTAAAAGTTACCAAAATGTATATAACATTTTTATGATATGATGAGATCATTTTCTTAATGAGATCACAATCCAATTTTATCCAAAATTCAACAAATAGTAATCAAGAAATTGATTAGCCCAACTTTTAGGGCATTAACTACTTATTTGATAATTAGTTAGAGTCATTATTTAATCACATTTATCTTTACGACTTGGACAATTAAGCCCTTCACAACTTTCACAAATCGTTATAATAAAATCAAATCAATACAGCAAATCAAATCGATTAACTAAATACGCCACAACATTAAGTAGTGGCACAGACAGGCAGACATACATATTTACAACATGTGTGGAAAGCACTTCGTCTTATAGAAATAAATATGTATCTGGATTTAATATCGCACCGAGTTTTACGCTTAATCGCTTCGTACATCCAATGTAAATCCAAGGGACTCCAAATAAACCGTGAAATAATATGTTTTATGGTAATTTATCACGCATATTATGCGCCGTAATGGCTCCTCCGTTGTACCCATATACCCATAAGAATGATAGCAAAAAAAGTATCTGACAAGAGAAGCGATGCCGCAAGGCGTATATCAAAAATCTGAAAGGTATACAAAAATTTATTAAAACAAAAGCAGCGCTGAAAATAGACAAGAGTTTGAAAGGCGAAATTAGTTACGCCAAGCCCTTAGTGGGGGCACTTATGTACTACCTTGTGACAAAAAAGCAACCGGAGTGCTGCGTTGCGATTTTTACAATGGATAAAAAAATCAAGCCAAGTATTTTGGCGCAAATTTTGTATTTCTAACCAAATTTTGTGTGCGGAATCGTTGCGAATGTTGGAAAAGGCTTACGCTGATTCAGCTTTATAAAAAACACAAACCTAGTAGTGGTACAAAGACTTCAAAAATGGTCGAGAGATCATTGAAGACATGCCACGTTCTGGACGACCTTCGACATCTTCAAACTAATGAATATATTAAAAAAGTGAAGGATATGGTGCTTGAAAATCGTCAGGCAAGTGTTAGAGAGATGGCAAGAGAGCTCGACATATCATGCGAGTCCGTTCGAATGATTTTGATGGATATTTTGTGTATGAAACGCGTACTTGCTCGAATCGTCTCGACAAAGCTTAATTTCAAAGAGAGTACCGTAAACAGATCGCTTTGTACATGCTTGATCATGCGAATTCCGTTCCCATTTTCAGGAAGAGCATTATATTTGCCGATGAGACATTGGTTTATGAGTTTAACATGAAAACAAGTCAACAATCATCGGAATGGATGGAAAAAACGAGCTAAAACCAAAAAAAAAAAACAACGCCAAGACCGCTCAAAAATCAAGGTATTGCTGCATTGTTGTTTTCAATACTCGTGGTTTGGTGCATCATGAATTTGTTCCGGAGCGACAGATGGTCAATAAGGAGTTCCATTTGGCCGCTTTGAAGTTTTTGCTTAAGATGATCCGTCGAAAATGGTCAGAATTGTAGGAGAAAAATTCATGGATTTTACAAGATGATAATGGCTCATCGTATCGAGCCACGATTGTGATCGAATTTAAAGCCAAAAACAGCAGGAATATCATCGATCAAGCACCGTATTCACTAGATTTGACTCCGTAAAATTTTTTGTTCCCCAAATTGAAATTGTCGCTATGTGGGACCTCTTTTTAGTCGATCGAAGAGATAAAACCAAATTCGGTGAAGGAGCCATCCAAAAAAGGGCTATGAGGAGTGTTTCGAGAACTGAAAAACTCGTTGGCAAAAGTGTAAAAATACTATTGAATAATTAAATATTTTGCGTTATATTTACAATTTCCGGATTCTTTTTTGTCACAGTGTATTCGTGCGATCAGCTATACAAGAGCACAAGAGCAAAGATGGCTCAATGTAAAAGAATATCCAGCACAGTTGAATAGCAATCAAGCCAAAGAAAATAAAAGCTTGTAAAGATCGCAAAGGTTACGCGTTAACAGACAGATTTACCATACATACACTCACAAACATTTATTATGATAAAGTAGTAAGTTTGTAAGCGCTGAAGGTAAATCTATAAATGTGTACATATGTATGTATATATATGCAACACATAAAGGCAGCTTAGTATCCAACTTCTCGATGTGTATGTATGGATGTATGTACATATGTATATTCATTAGCTGCAAGGGACGAGCCAAGCAATCAACAACAGCGATCAGAATGTCTGCGAGTAATCACGAAATTGACGTCAAACCAAGAATTGTACAAAAAAAAAATAAAAAAATAAAAAAAAAAAGTACAAAAAATTTAAAATAAAAAAAAAAAAGTAAAAAAAAATAATAAAAACAACAAACTGCACATATTTTGAGCAGCCAAGAAATACGAAAAATCAGTGGCAAGTTAGAAAGAAAAATTTTAGAAATCAAAGAAAGAAAGCAAGATTTTTTTCTTGGTAGCAGCAACAACAAAAAACCAAAAAGCAAGCAAATCAAAGTGTGAATCAAGCAGATAAACACTTTGCCTGCTAAAGAATGAAAATGCACAGCAGAGAACTGCAAAGTTAATTGCATTAGGAAGCAAAGTCAGACGAACCCCTGCACTCAGTTACAACAACAACAGCAAGTGTGTTGGGAAAAAATCATATCCAAACGCATCAACAAAACCCATCATTATCACTTGAGCAATACGCTAGCGACACTGTCAACAGCGAAAGGCAAAAGCAGAAGCAATAACTACAAACAACAATAAAAACAAAAAAAAACAAGTTGACAATTCAGATACAAACAAACACACGCAAGCACATAATAACACAGTTATAGAAAAGGTAATACAAAAAACTGACATTAAAACTTAGCGTGTGTATGTGTGATTGTGTGTGTGTGAGTTTGTCACACCGGTACAAATGCACTTCGCGAACTAAATCACTATTCAACAGTCGAGACCCAGGCCAGACGATCGTCGCTACATACACGCACACACACACATACATACATGTGTGCTCATAATAAAACTATATGCGAGATCTGTGGGCTAATGTGGCACACTATGTGACAGTGGGGCCGAAGGGGCCCGCAAGTTTCAGAAAAACAAACCAGCGGAGAATGAGAAAGCACACGCTAAATAAAAACAAAAAAGCGAAATGTGTAGAGAATACAAAAAAAAAACTAAAAAATAAAATAAATAAAATAGTGGCATAAAGCATAAAATCGTAAAGATCAAATTGAGCAAGAAACATGAAAAAATAAATTGTGTTTAGAGAGAAAATGTGTGCGTATTGAGACAAAAAAAGCATGTGAAATAGTGGCAGCCAAGTGTGGCCTGCAAGAAATTTTATAAAATTTGATTTTTTCTTGAAGATCTCACAAGCAGTCATCAACAGAGAGTGATCTTACATCTCACATAGTAAAACTTTTCTGGAACAGTTTTTTAAAGGGCTTCTTCTTGGAGATCTCAATAAGTACTCATCAACAGAATGAAATTTTTCATCACAAAAATTTCTTCTTCTTCTTCTTTAAAGCCTATTTTAAAACAGCAAAAGGCCCTCAAACGTTCTTAAAGCAGATGTTTTTTGGCTACCCAGAAGATAATTGGTCTAAGACCTGCGTGAGCCATATGTAAACGAATCGTTTCTGGCCATTTCCAAGTGAATGGCGTTCAGAGAACTTTCCCCACTTGCGTGTACTTCTGCACATGGCTTCATCCTCCTAAATTTCCTGAACTAAATTTCTAAACATATTTAACTAAATTTTTCCTGGAGATCTTAACAAGGTTTAAACAACAGAGAGGGATCATTTTCAATAGTAATAATTTACTAGATGAAAAGCCTTCAACAAACCTCGTCTTGGATATCTCAACAATCACTTAACAAAAGAGGAAGAAATATCTTTTTAGTAAACATTTTCTGGAATAATTTTCCAAATGACTACATATCAATTTGTTGAAGATCTTTAAGACTTAAAATCAAGACACTTCTTTTTTACTGACGTTGACACCGCTTACGCGGTTATAGCCGAGTTAACTACAGCGCCAGTCGTTTCTTCTTTTCACTATTTGGCGTCAATTCGAGATACCAGGTGAAGCCAGGCCCTCTTCACCTGATCTCTCCAACGTAGTGGAGATCTACGTCTTCCTCTGCTTCCACCGGTCAGAACCAAATCGAAAACCTTCACAGACGGAACGTTCTCTTCCCTCCCGACAACGTGACCTAGCCAGTGCCGCCGCTATCTCTTGATTCGCTGAACTATTTCGATGTCGCCGTATACCTCGTACAACTCCTCGTTCCATCAATTGACGTTCTCGCCGTTGCCAATGCCCAACGGACCATAAATCTTCCGCAAAACCTTTCTCTCGAACACTCCTAAGGCCGACTCATCAGATGATGTTATTGTCTATGCCTTTGCATCATATAGCAGAACGGGAATTTGTAGAGTGTGGTTTTTGTTTGTCGGGAGAGAACTTTAGGAGTATCCTTGTCTGAGACCTCACCTCGCTTGGTGCGAACGGCTCGGAGAGGTCCTTTCCAAACCTGACGGAGCTGTTGCTGTTGCTCAACGTCAACTTACACAGCAGTATTAGCTTTGCGGGGATACCAAGTTCAGACATAGTGGCATAGAGGCAGTTCTTTTTCGCCTTTGCAGTCAACGTAAAGTTGGTGTGTGTCGATCATTCTTTGACAAGTTTTGGCGTATTTTGAAAATCTAGTCGATAGTAGATTTTTCAGTTCTAAAGCCACACTGATATTCCATCGTTATCAACTGGAGAACCGAGTTCGCCATCACCAGATGTTACTTTCACTGCCGTTTAGCGGGCTGAAGAACTGTTCCCTGCATAGATCAGGATTAAGAATATTTTCGAATTAGTCGGCGATTCTGATTTCACGAAAGAAAGTCAGTGTGCTGAACTTATTGTGGGCACAATAGACCTTTGTTCGACCTTAGTTCGCGGTGCAATCCTCATTTCTCTATTTTATCTCTGAACTCTGTCCAACAGGGAACCATTGGATACATAGTATGCCTCATAATATTCATAGATATATACATATATATCCACTTCTTACCTGTTAAAGACCCGGTTGTGGGTAATACAGTAGCTGTGGAGTGAGCATATGTGTGAGGCAGGCATACTTACATACCTACAAATCTAACCATTATAACGCATACACGGCCACGACAAACTAACATAAAACACAGATATAAAAACAAACATGAAAAGTGTGACAGTCAACAAAGCAGAGAGAAGCCAGAAGATCAACCGACTGATCGTCAGTTCGATGAGGCGAGAATGGTGGAGCAAAAAGAGACTAATATGTTTGCGTGCTGCCTTTAGGCCTATAATATTTACATACACACATACAAAGGCATATAAAGCAAGCACACGAAAAGTCGCAGCAAACCAGTCAAACCAGCTGTGAAGCAAACAAAGTCAACAACGAGACGAAAAAGGCAAAAAATCGTATAAAAAAGTCATAACTCAAAGCGCAGAAATAACAAAAAGAAAAATAAAAACAAGTAAATGAAAAAATCAAAAAAACAAAAAAATGCAAAAATACTAAATAACAAGAAAGATAAACGCAACAACAAAGCTTGCAAGTCGCTTTGAGACCTGCCAGTTAAAACAGCAGACAAATGCCAAAAATGAAGAAGAAGCAGAAGAAAAACACAAAACGAAAAATCTGTAAAGTAAACTAAATAACAATATGGAAAAGCTACAAATAAGCAAGTAAACTTTTAAATTAAAAAAAGATGCATGCAAATAGATAAACACATGGCGATGGTGATGAGCGCAACGGAAGAACCAGCGCTACAAAATAGGCCTATTTATTATTGCATATACAATAAGTGTGCGCTCACACACACATATATACAAATACATGCATGCTCATATCATTATTTTGTACATAAAAGTTGACTGTAAGATAAACAAGTTTTTGCCTCCATACAAATTTATTTTACTACGGACTTTTTTCTCTGTTTGCTGCTATCGACATTGTTTTCGTTTTCTTTATCATTTTCCTGTTTCGAAAAGTGTTTATGCTTGTTTTTTGAGCTGCTACAACAACCAAAGTAGGCCTGTTATGGCACTCATACTCTAGCTATACTCGCCGCGCTGTTGGAGACACGATCGTGCGCTGCATGATTTAGTCACGTTTGCTCAAAGCGTTTGCTGAGAGTGACTCAGGCGTATATAGAGTTGGAGCGCATGAGTGCGCTTGCGAGGTAATGCAAGTGAGATTGAGCTGCTGCCGTTAAAGAGGAAGATTCTGACACACTCCAGCACTTACACTCTCTCTCATATACAAAAAGAGTTTCAGTTGAGCTCAACTCATAAGTGAGATTGCAGATAAGTCAACTCATTCTTATAGAATTAAAAAAATATATAATAAAGCACCCATAAACAACCAAAAATTTGCTTTTAGGGGTTATATGCAGTTAGAAGACCCAAAAAAAAAGCGAAATTTCCAGATTTTTTTCTGAGAAAACTCTAATACTTATTGATCCAAAATTTTTATAAACATTATGTTATTTTTTAACTGTATTTTATCACTTAGTATTCGTAAAAATATTTATTGGGAAAGGAACTACAGCTGATGTCCGGAAGCACTTCTCAAAAAAAAAAAAAAACGTTTTGCCGTGACCACTATGTCTCTTAATGGGAACGTCTGAAATTAAAACAAAACAAAAAAAAACAGAAAAAAATTGATTTTTTGAAAATTCTTAATGTATAGTATATAGTATACCTTTGTCTAAATGTAGCATTAGAAATCGTAATACAAGCTATATAAATATATATGTAAATATTACAACTAATATCCCTATATCAATTAAAAATTAGTTTAGGCATTAGAACTTTTCACATAAATTGAGCTTCGCTATATTATACTCAGCGCTCAAATATAAGTAAACAAAACTGTCCGCATAAATTCACTCCCTCTTCGGTTGTACATAAAGCAGAGCGCGATCAGCTGTTATGCAGCGCTACGAGATCACCGAACGAGTGTATTTTCAAAAATAAAGAGAAAAGAGTTTTTCTGTTATGTACCACTACGCTCTTCGGTGTGCTCTTTGGCTACTCATTTGAGATAAAATGAGCAACAAATTCTCTACGCTCAAATGAGTGTGATTTTCTACAATTTCTCTCCTTCACTTTTGAGCGTTTTAATATTTCGGAGAGTAACTCTAAGTCTAATATATGTACTGATTAAGCGAATTGGCTCCATATAGCTAACCATATATATATATTATATGTATTTATGTATGCATATATCCATGCAGGTAACTTTTAACAACAAATAGATCATGCAGACAAAACTGACTCACGAAAAATATTGTAGATTGTGGTCTGCCAGCACGCTAGATGTCGCCTAGAGTACTAATTTGGAAGCTATTGAAATATTTTTTTTGTACAATTTTATTTTTAAATAACTTGAAAATATATTTTTTAAAATGAAAGCTTGTTGTATTTACTAACAAGAAGTGCCTGTATTTTGATTTTCAATTTCTTGGGGGAAAATACTGGCTTCGAAAGCATAGTGAACAAGTCCGTCAGTTTTTGAGATATCTATCGGAAATTTTGCAAGCCATCTTTTCTCAACAAGAAGCTGATAATTTGTTAGAATGATCGATATCGGACCACTATAGCATATAGCTGCCATACAAACTGTGCGATCAAAATTCAGTCCTTATATGGAAAACTTTTTTATTTTGCAAGATATCTTTACGAAATTTGGCACGGATTATAGTTTAAGGCAACTGCATAATATACCAAGATTTTATTCGGATCGGACCAAAATAGCATATAGCTGCCATACAAATTGAACCATCAAAATCCAATATTTGTATGAAAAACTTCTTTATTTAAAGAGATGTCATCAAGAAAACTTGACACTTGAGTTACTGCTTAAGGCAACGGTACAATATCTGTGGAAATTATTAAGATCGGAGCACTATAGCATATAGCTGCCCTACAAACTGAACGTTCAAAATCAAGTTCTTGTATGAAAAACTTTTTTATTTTTCAAGATTTTTGAACGAATTTCGGCACGAAGAATTGTTGAAGGCAACTGCACAATACCTCAAAAAATTGTTCGGATCGGACCAAAATAACAGATAGCTGCCATACAAACTGAACGTTCAAAATAAAATTGTTGTATGAAAAACTTTTTTATTTTACAAGATTTCTTCACGAAATTTGTCGCAGCTACATATATATTTGAGGCAACGGTACCATATTCCAAGAAGCTTTTTAGATCGGACCACTATAGCATATAGCTGGCATACAAATGTACATATCAAATTTTTACTCTATTTATGCCAGCTTAACCACAAAAACCTCGATACTGAATGCAACTTTCTTACCCAAATAAAGTTTAACACACCCAAGTCTATTAGTCTATAATTATGAATCTATTTAAACGAAAGGCAGCTTATTTTAAAAGTTTGTGCTACAAAGATATGCTAAAATTTTGACAAGTCTCAAATGAAATGAGCAAGCAAAGTGAAGGAACTTACGAACTACATGCGAATCATGCTAATAAAAGGTTATTGTAGGTATTTTTATATGCGGGTATACATATGTACATGTATACGGTGTGTGCTATGTATAGGCACAGCATATTTGCAAGTCATACATATATTTAGCTGCATATTTTTTATAATTTATGCATGCGTGCGAATCTCGCGAATTTTCACAACTAATAATTTCGTGCGTCTACCGACAGTCTCGCTGCGATTGACGTCACAGAGAGAGGTGAAATTGGCAGCCAAAAAGCGCACAACAAAGAAATATAAATAATAATAATAATAAAAATAAAAATAAAAAATAAAAAAAAATATAAAAAAATTAAAAAAGCAAATAAAAAAATATATATAAAAAAAATTTAAAAAAGCAAAAAAAAAAAATAAAGAATAAATAATGTATAATAATAAAAGAAATAAATAAAAATGAAAAGTAATGAAAAAATAGAAAAAAATGATGAAAAAGTAGAAAAAGAAAACTATGAAAAAATAAATAAAAAAATAAAAAAGTAAATAATACGAAAAAAATTTTAGTGTTCAAAAATATTTTTTTTTTTTTTTTTTATAAAAGCTTATACAAAGTTAATACTATATGTATAACCTAAGGCATGCAGCGCTAGCTTCAAAGGCTATCAGCTGTGTTCAAAAATAATTAGCAACCATTTGATTGGAAATAAAATAAATAATCCAAAATAAATACAAATCTCAAGCGAAAATTCAATTGGCATTGCCAAAAATTTTGATTTTTTTTTCATTTTTTTCACGTGCAATGCTTACTTGTCTATGACTTTTAGAAAAAATAACAGAAAAAGTAGCATGAAACGAGCAAAAAAGCAACCGACAAAAGTGCATTTGCTTTGATCTTTGTTTACATTTCGAAATTCTTGCGCTTTTTGTATTTCTTTCTGCATATGCGCTCGATAATCCCGGTGGCTTAAATTATGATGATGCGCTCCGACGTATTTTTTTCCTTTTTTGTTATACATACATATATTTTTCTTGCAATTGCAATTTTTGCTAATTTATTTTATATGTATTTTTTTTTTTTTTTTTTGTAAAAAATTGGCAACAGAACTCATTGAGTTGGCTTATATGTTCATGTATATATATTTATGTATGTGTATATGAAAATGTATGGTATATGTAAATTGGTCACGCGCTTGCATTACATACACGTGTTTAAGTGCTAGCAGTGGTTCCTGACCATACATACAATACATATTTATATGTACCATATATCGTCACCTAAAATGCAAAATAACGTAACATCACTTCTCATAAGTTGACTGGCGAAGGAAAAATGTTATAATAGCAACCACTCACATTGAAATAAAATTTAAGTTTTGGTTACAAAGTGATTATATAGTGGTTATGTATTGGTTATATATTAGTTACATATTACTTATGCATTGGTTATCTATTGGTTATATCTGACAGCGGAAGCGGAAAATTTAATGCTACACGCTATATATGTAATATGTTGTAGTGAATCTTAAGCAATAAAAAACTCAAATTCGATTTTTTTGATGATACGTTGTTTTGCATTTTATATGACTGACTATATGTATGTAAGTATGTACATATATAGCTATATGGATATAATGTGTATATGTATGTATGAAAATATGTAGGGTTCACCTCTAATAATGCCATTTTCTGCAATAAACACGTCGTAAAAATACTCAGTCACTCATTTTTGCATAACCGTTATTTGACCTTCCGCAAGAGCAAAAAGCTAACCAAAAGTAGCGCGAATCGCTGCGCCTTTCTCATTACCCTTTTACAGCTGCTGCAATGGCGTGGCTGTTTATTTTTCTTTCATAGAATAATTTACATGAATTTATGAGCAATCATTTTAATGAGTTTAGCAAGCCAAAGATTTTGCTAAATTGATTTATCGATAATGAAAATACTATTTACGGAAATTTATAACAAAAAAAGTGGAATTTGTGCAATTACAAGCAGCAAAAGTTTTTCGTAAATAAATTAGAATGAAATATCCACAGATTAGCAATAAAGCGAGCGAAAGCGTTTGCGAAATAGTGAAATCCGTCTATTTTCCTGTATGCAACAGGCACTACAAAATGGGAGCATACATACATACATACATTTGTGCTGCTTGCACTTGCTGTGAAACATTAATTGTTTATTTAAAGCAAAAATAAGGAAAAAAACAATAAAAAATATTAACTTCTGTTAGAATAACCTTCATAGCGGCATTCCTTATAGTTCAAAGGTGTTTAAAAAATTTTTAGCTCGATTTTGAACGGTCAGCTTGTATGGCAGCTGTATGCTATAGTAGGCTGATCTATACAAAATGTGCGGAGGTTGTAGCGTTGCTTGAGAAAATAGTCTACAGCAAATTTTGTAAAGAAATCTTGTAAAACAAGAAAGTTTTCCATACAAGCACTTAATTTTGATCGATCACTTCGTATGGCAGCTATATGCGATAGCAGTCCGATCTTAATAATTTTTTCAGATATTATACCGTTACTATTATTAGTAATCCACACTAAATATCGTGCAGAAATATTGTAAAATAAAAAAGTTTTTAATACAAGCATTGAATTTTGATCGTTCAGTTTGTATGACAGCTATAACCTATAAAAGTCCGATCCAAAATTTTTTGCTCAGGATCATAGCGCTCTCTTGGATTATAATCTGTGATAAATATCGTGAAGATATCTCGTCAAATAAAAAAATTTTCGTACCGACACTTGATTTCAATCGTTCAGTTTGTATGGCAGCTATATCATAAAGTGGTCCGATATCGCTCTTTTTAACTAATAGGCAGTTACCTGAGGAGAAAAAGACCTGTGCAAAATTTCAGATCGATATCTCAAAAAACGAGGGAAATATGGCAAGTTGAAGTTAATGAGGAACCCTGAAAACTCTTCTTCTTGCTAAAAATAATAGTGATATATGTACAAATACATATGTACAGCTACATATCTATATCAGCACCTTTTTAATTATACCTGTCAGTCTTATTCATTACACAATTAATCGCATTACACACACATGAGCACATGTTCGTGTTTACATTATCCGCGTATTTTTAGTCGGCTGCTGAATTTACAGTTGCTAGCTAGCATTTTACAGTACTAGCTGCATATAGCTACCACATATTTGCAAATAATGATATGAAGGTCATGTAAAAAGACCAAATAACTTGATTACCTAAGATGCCCCAAGGTTGCTGCGCTTACACACACACACACACGCATACACTGAAACATGTAGCAATATTATATACAAATACTTGTGTGTTTACATAGGCGAAAAAATGAGAGTGAATTCATTTTCAATTTTCATTTTAATTAGAGGAAATCGAAATGGTTCTTAATGGTTGCCTGCACACTCACATACATGCATTTGAACATACATACAAATGTATGTATGTATGTGCTGGTGTAAACTAGCTGATTTTACCACTTTAATTGCTCTCAAGATTGGTTATTTATCGCCACATTAAAGAATATTTCATAAACCGTGAATGTTTTCGAATAAATGAAACATTAATGGCAGGAAATGATTTGAATACATACATATGTATGTACATGTATTACGTACATATATGTATGTATATATACATTCTTCTACATCGAGGGTATAATACGCTTTACAGATGGGTTCCTTATAGCATAAACGGGTAGAAAGAGATTTTTATCTAGATTTTGATCTCTCAAAGTCTGGTGTGTTTAATGTGGGTATCTGCTGATGACAACCTTACTCCACGGGACTCAAAACATCAGCGGTACAAATCACTGCGTTGATCAGCGCCTTGAAAATGGCAGACATTTTTTAGTACCAATTGTCAATATGGACTACCTTGGTAGGGTTGGAGGCCCATCTAAAACCTCTACCAAAACTTTGGATCCGGCATCCAGTTGCAATACAACTCCACATTCCACGGACAAAATATCAGTTATTTCCGCATTCCGTTTTAACCACAACCACCACGATACTTCCGGAGGGGTCAGTCCACATCATCAGTTTGGAAGGAACTCCAATAACTCCTGCTCCCCGTGGTACCAGTATGAAGTCTCCGTTTAGATCGTATAACCGAAACTACTACTAGTTGACCTTCTATACTGCTCTGGACTGGTAACCAGGTGTTAGACCCTACATTGATACATTACATGCACACACCATTCACACAGGAAGGTAACTCTAATAGCCAGTTAAACGCCTTCACCGCCTAGACAATTCACTCGCAAATGACGCTAACTGTTCGGCATTCCGACTAGTGGAGATCAAATCGTTAACTTCTAAACGTCCATCAGTCCAGCTAATCTCCATACAACCCAGGTCACTAATGTCGGACTACATCGGGTATTCTGCAATAACATGCGCTCAATCCTCGACCCGCGCCCCCTTAAACACTCCGGCCTATCAGATAGGCGTCTCTGATGCACCATGCCCCATCCCAGATTCAGACAGAATCTGATGTCTGGGTTACCCTCAAAAAAGCTAATGACACGGATGTACTCCTAAGTCATCCGACTGTTGAGATCTATTTTTCCAAAGCTCTTGCCATATACACCTGACCCTATCGATTTGAAGCCTTTTGCTCCCTATTTGACTTGGTTCACATATTTGACGCTGACCCACTTCACCCATACAATCGGTGGACGAACCGGCGATAGTCTGCCCTTAAGCAGGGTTGTTATCGTTTTTTCCATCGATACTCCCACATCTAAACCCCAAGTATTTACACATTGTAAAAATTGTCCTCCCGTCCGTTCTAACGCAGATCGCGAGCGACTTTCGCCTAGAAGTAGAACATTTAGAGAGGAGCTCGAGCTCCGAACAGTGAGTCCATCATCAGATTCCAAATATATGGACCGTAGATGTATCCCTGAGGGCGGCCACGAACCACTGCGATTTCCACATTCCCATTCATGTCGACTAGAAAGGCCTTTCTGTCCCAAAAGTAACTCTGCCAAAGAGCTATAGCCTATAACTTGAAGTCCTTATAGGGAAAAATTTTTTATTTCAAGAGATATACTTACGAAATTTTGTGCAGACTATTATAGCAGCCATCGCTACAATCTCCACATACATATATTGTTCAGATCGGACCACTATAGCATATGGCTGCCATACAAACTGACCGATTGAACTGTAGTTCTTGTAGGGAAAACTTTTTTATTTGACGAGATATTTTCATGAAATTTTGCACAGCATATTATCTCAGTTATCATTACAATCTCTGAATAAATTGTTCGGATCGGACCACTAAAGTATATAGCTGCCAAACTGATCGATCAAAATCAAGAAAAGGATATAATTATACGCTTTCATGCTATAAGAAATGCAGCGATGAAGGGTGTTATAGCTGCGCTGCAGCCGTAGTTAGCGTTTTTCTTCTTATCAGTTACAATAAGCCTAGCTTTTTTCGAAATATGGCTGATGAAATCTTTCGCCGAACAAAATAATATTCAGTACTACGAGCAAATTGTCACGTTTAAAGGAAATTTAAATAAAGGCATCAGTAACCATGAGGAAATTTACTAAATGCATGAGTTTGTATGAATGTACATATGTTTGCATGTATGTATGTATGTGTATATAGTGAATGTGCATTCATTTAGGTAGCGAAGTCAATTGATAATTATATAGTAATAAAATTGTATAATTAAATGCGCTTAGGTGCTAGAGACTTTCGCAACTATCCTCGCGATTGAGACAGACATGTGTGGGAAATGTACTTACATATATACAAACATATGTACACACATATGTATATACAGAGAAGTATATGTCGAAGCAAGAAGTATTGCTGTGCACGTAGCAGAATTCATATATGTATGTATGTACATACATATACTATATCTGTTCTGTATACCGCAAGCAAAAAGCGCGATGAAATTTTTAATCTAAGTAGAGCGGCACAAAAAGACGAGTGATTGTTATATACACATCTACATGTGCATACATACACACTTCATACCCATACTAACTGCATATTATAACTCTGTGCTATACTTAGTCACTCGAACAGCGCAGACACGCTGGCGACCAAGTGACTCCGAGCGACATACAAACACATACAAGCTTTAGTAGCAGCGATGCGCTGATGGCATTGTATTGCGGTGCTCTAAACTTAATTACACGTAAGCAAAATCAGCATTTGCTAGTGCATGTGTGTGAGTATGTGTGTTGAGCAATTGCTGAGTAATTGGTTGGGTGGCTGTGATTATTGGCTAGCGCTTGCCGACGACGCGGCGGAGAGGTCAGCGGTGGCCTAACTCAAATGCAAGCAGCAACTGACAACCATAAGCGGACAATAAATCACCATTAGCAAACTATATGTGTACATAAACTTACTATATATTTATTATACCTACATATATGTATATAATTATCGCAAAGTAATAAAGTTTTATGTGTCGTATTTTATTGTACTTTATAAACTGAGAATTTTATTGCCATTAAAATTAGCACAATTACTGTTTTAGCGCTTAAGCAGTGTTGAATGCGATAAGGCTAACGGGAGCAATGACAATGGGCAATCAATCAATAAACTTTATATACATACATATATACAATTATATAAGTGCATATATAGATATACAATGTACATACATACATATGTATATGTATGTTAAGTTATGGAGCTCACTAAGCGCTATTGCTGCCTGAAACAAAGGAGTTTGTTAACACTAAAAATACAACAAAAAAAACCAGCAAAACGAGCACAAAAGCTGAGGTAGGCTGTGGGACGGCTGTAAGTGCTGTAAGCTTTGCACTAATATCGTATGATTGATGAATATGACTTAAGGTTAGAATTACGGTTAGACTTACAGGCATATGTACATATGTATGTACATATACATATGAGCGAGTATAAACACAAAGTATATTACCTAAGCGATTGAAATTATGACTCACTAGCGATCGCACCACAAAGCAAACTCGAACAGGTGTTAAGATAAAAAAAAAAAACAGGAGAAAAATTTAACTTCAGCAGCAATGCGCCTATAATACCCTACACAGCTACATTTTCATAGCAAAAAACATACAAAAATATTTATATTTGGATTTACTGGACAGTTGTTATGGATTACATGGGTTTCCTCGGCTTAAAAACAGCCTTTTTTAACAATTTTTTTGTCATATAAAAATTAAATATTTTTTTAGAATTTTTTATTGCTACAAACATAGACTATTAAAAAAGAAATTCTGAAATTTTTGAAACAAAAAACTGAAAATTTTTATTTTTGCCAAATATTTTTACGAAAAAATTTAAATTTCAGTGAAAATTTCGTAAGCTTCGCAGCCTGTGTAATCACTAGCTGCACCGGTCTGAGCTTCGGCATGACTTCCAGTGCTGCGGTTGTGCAAATATGCATTGCCCTTGAAGCGCATACGCAAGCGAGTCTTTGCAGCTTTGTTAGTTGAAGACTTACCGAGGACTGCGTTGCCTTCGTTGCCCAAGTAATGGCTCCATAAGTGATAACAGGCCTAACGATCATGTTATACAGCCACCTGATGATACCTGGCTTGCAGTCCTAGTTTCTACCGGCTAGACGTCTGCATATCATGAGCGCTTTGGTGGCTCTGGAAAGTGTTAATTCCACATGCCTATTCCACCGTATGGTTAAGTCTAATGTGAGGTTTAGGAATGTTACTTTGTTAGACAGTTCCAAATTTCTGCCACGAAGTGTTATTAGCCGCAAGCCCGGAAGACATCTTTCCTTTGTGAAAGGGATGGCAGTTGTTGTTGACAGGCTGATGCTTAATTGTACTGTATTACATCAGCCCTTAGCTAAACTTAAGCCCCTTTGTGGCGTTGATTTTAGTTATAATAATCTGTGTCAAATTTCTTAGAGCTATCTTGTCCAATAAAAAAATTTTCCGTACAAGGACTTGTCAGTTTGTATGAGAGCTATATGCTATAGTTGCCCGATCTGAACAATTTTCTCACATATTGCATATTTTGCTTAGGAAGTACTTATACTAATAATTTCATGAAAATATCTCATTATATAAAAAAGTTTTCCCTACAATAACTTGATTTCGAACTTTCGGTTTGTATGAGCGCTATATGATAGAGTAGTCTGATCTGAAAAATTTTTTGCGAGATGGTAGTAATGCTAAAGGTAATAACCCTTACCGATTTTCCTGACGATCGCTTATCAAATAAAAAAGTTTTCCATACAAGGACTTGAGTTGCAACGCTCAGTTTGTATGGCAGCTATACGCTATAGTGGTCCGATATCGGTGATTCCAACAAATGAGCAGGCTTTTGTGCAGAAAAGATCGTTTGCAAAATTTTGTGACGATAGCTTAAAAGATATCGGATATACAGATGGACAAACTGAAAGATATAACGAATATATAACTAATATGTAACCAATTTATAATCATTTTATAACCAAAACTCAAATTTTGTTTCCATGTGAGTGGTTTCCATTAAATCGTTTTTTCTTCGCTTGTAGTGTAGTGTATAAGTGGTGTTACGTTATTTTGCAGATGAATATGTATGCTTTTATTATACACATCTGATTATATACAGCTACATTTACATTTCCGCTTCTTTATTAATTAAATCATATTTTTTTGCTATTACGTCTTTACTGGACTTCGTATTCAAAGTTTTTATAACATTTCCAGAATATACATACATATGTATGTATGTTAGCATAGTTATATATTATATATTTATAATGAAATAATTATTTTTCCGACGATCTACTGCAATATTTGTCAAAACAATCGCCACAAAAACACCAAACAATGGCACTTGCTGTGCTGACTATGCTCCTTTTGACGATAGCTTGCGATCCATTCGGCACGTAGACGCCCTAAAGTCTCACAACACCACGATCTTGAATTTCACAATAATATTGTATTTAAAAAATATATGAACATTATCAGTACAAAAGTAAATAATCAGCAAATAAGCGCGTTGAGGTAGTCACTGAACGTCAAGGCACCTATCCATCTGCGCTTGTTTACGGTAAATATGAAATGTATACTATATGTACATATGTATTTAGATAAGTACATACATACATATGTAGATAAATCATATGTAAAGTGGACGTGTAAGAAACAACAAACTCTATCGAATGGTAGAATATGCTTTATAAATACATATGTATATTTTTAAATACATACATATGTATGTACGTATGTGTGTACATTTGTATGGATTTGCATATAGCTGTCGTATCGGCTGGCTTTTTACAAAATTTAATATACTTACATATTTATTTACAAAATGTATTAACATACGTATACATTCATATATATATAACATATAAACATACTTACATATGTATTTATATACATATATTTATTGTGTGATTTGGTTACGTGTTTTGACAGGCATAGGCATATTTACTTATTTTTTTTACTTGACTTAATTTGTTTAAATTATTTTGGAGGTCGAGTAAGAATTATTTTTATTTTCATAAAGAAAACATTCATATAACGAGTTTTTCAATAACAGCGCTACAAAAGTAAATAAAACAAAAACGGTTTGTGATATCAAACGTTGTTATTCCTGTGAAAGTACATTCGATGAGGTTATGTATGGAACTCGATTTCTTTTGCATGCCCAAACATGGAAACGATTGCAGAAGTCCAGACACTGAAGCCAATTTTCGTCGGTTTTCAAGCGTAAATCGGCCGATATTGCTGCAATTTCACGTTCGATATTCGTACAAAGTTCATCAATCGTCGTTGGCTTGTTAGCATAGACTATAGACTTGACGTGGCCCCATAGAAAATAGTATAACGGCGTCAAATCACACGACCGAGGCGTCCAATTGACTGGACCATTTCGTGAGATAACACGTTCACCAAACTTGGTTTTTAATAAAGCGATTGTGACGCTCGCTATGTGGCTTGTGGCGCCGTCCTGTTGGAACCACATATTTTCCAAGTCCATATCATCCAATTCGGTCCAAAAATATTCGGTTATCGTTGAGCGGTAGTGATTCCCATTCACAGTAACGTGCCGGTCTTGATCATGACGGAAGAAGTACAGCCCAATGATACCGCCGGCCCAAAAATCGTACCAAACCGTAATTTTTTCGGGATGAACTGGTGACTCATGGAGTACGGGTGGGTTGCTGCCTTACTAGTAACGCATATTTTGTTTATTGACGAAGTCATTCAGTCAGAAATGAGTCTCACCGCTGAAAATGGTTTTTAGATAAAAATCCGTATCATTTTCAAGTGGTTGCTCAGCCCAAATTGCGAACATACGATGATTCTGGTGATCAAGCGGTTTCAGTTCTTGTGTCAATTTGATCTTGTAAGGATGTAGGCCAAGATCTTTTCGCAAAATTCGTCACAATCACGTCACAGAGATGGCCAAGACTTAAGAACGACGTGTGAGAGACTGATTTGGCTCTTCCTCAATTGATGCACTAGCGTCAGCAATATTCTCGACACTACGGGCACTTTTTTGTCTCACTGGAACGGGAACATTTTGTCCTGTGCATAAGAATTAAAATTTTAAATTTAAAATTAAAATTCACTAGACGCTCAATTGTGCATCTGACTGCACGATTATGACGTTCATAAATTGGACGTAGCGGTCTTAAAGTTGAAGCCACTGACTCCGTAGGTAGTAAACTTTAATAATTTAGAATAATTGTTGGATCGTATATCTCTCCATGATGAAATGCCGAACTTTCTGAAGATAAATATCAAATGAGCTGGAAAAAATTTGGGCTCATTTGCTGTCCTTATCGGTCTGCTTTTGTAGCGTACGTATTGAAAACCCCGTTAGTTTCAATACAAACTGAAAGATAAACATCAAGTTCTTGTATCTTTCTGTAGTGGCAGCTGGAGTACTTTTCCCTTCCCCTTGTTTTGCCGATGGTACTTTTGTGACCGGAGTTTTCATCGAGGCTATCTTCTCTCCAGTCTTGTCTGGTTCTTTTGGAGCGATGGTGATTATAGAAGTCGGATCCGTATTCCTCGTCTTGACCAACTTTATTTTGTTGTTTTTACTGTTGGCCTTTGTTTTGTTAATTTTTTTCTAGTGGTTGGTTCTCCGCTTCTAGTTGCTGTCTCGGGACATTGTAGCAGTTGCCCTCTATGAACTCCTTTATTGTGTATAAAAGCAGGAAGGCTACGCCAAGGTTGACACAAGTCCTCATGTAAGCTTATTTCGGGCACGAATCAGGAACTCGTTTCAACTGAACCTTTACGACCAAAAAATTATGGCGACGTACATTGAACGTACTTGAAGACATGCCAGGGTTTTAAATAGGCGAAGTTGATAATAGTATTAGCCTGCCAGTCATTTCGGTAAGATGTCACTCTTACCTTTCGAGGTGACAGAATATTGCCCTCACCAGCCCTTTGTCAAACTGATCCGTTTCGTGTTTTCAGTACACCATATTCGGAATCTTACTGCTCTCATTTCTGATGGGCGCTAGCTCAGGGTTTTCCGTAGTAGTCTGGGCACATTTGGTGTTTGCCGCTATGTTGTTCCCCCGTCGTTGCCTCTTTCTCGTGGGTAGGTTCTGTCTCGTTCCAAACTTCGTTGGGGCTGTGGACACGTATTTAAAGGCGACATCTTTTCTCCCCTTCGCGGGAGGTTCATTTAGCGCATGAGGCGATTTGAGTCCAGTTTTCCTCTCTTGCAGCTCTTGATCGGCGGCTGCGTATTACTATTCGCAGCTAACCTATGTATGTACATATATAGCCTAGCAGCCCAGCTGTGACCCCGGTAGTAGCCTGAACTCAGCCTTATTACGGCAAGGCGATAAGAATCAAGTTCTTGTTTGAAATATTTTCTATTTCTAAAAAGTAATATGGTTTCGGCGCCAGCGGAGTTCACTTTTTTTATACCCTGAACAGGGTATATTAAGTTTGTCACGAAGTTTGTAACACCCAGAAGGAATCGTCGGAGACCCTATAAAGTATATATATAAATGATCAGTATGTCGAGCTGAGTCGATTTAGCCATGTCCGTCTGTCTGTCCGTCTGTCCGTCTGTCTGTATATATACGAACTAGTCCCTCAGTTTTTAAGATATCGTTTTGAAATTTTGCAAACGTCATTTTCTCTTCAAGAAGCTGCACATTTGTCGGAACGGCCGATATCGGACCACTATAGCATATAGCTGCCATACAAACTGAACGATCGGAATCAAGTTCTTGTATGGACAACTTTCACATTTGACAAGATATATTCACGAAATTTGGTATATACTATTTTCTAAGGCAACAATGTAATCTCCAAAGAAATTGTTCCGATCGGTTAACTATAGCATATAGCTGCCATACAAACTGAACGATCGGAATCAAGTTCTTGTATGGACAACTTTCACATTTGACAAGATATATTCACGAAATTTGGTATATACTATTTTCTAAGGCAACAATGTAATCTCCGAAGAAATTGTTCAGATCGGTTAACTATAGCATATAGCTGCCATACAAACTGAACGATCGGAATCAAGTTCTTGTATGGACAACTTTCACATTTGACAAGATATATTCACGAAATTTGGTATATACTATTTTCTAAGGCAACAATGTAATCTCCGAAGAAATTGTTCAGATCGGTTGACTATAGCATATAGCTGCCATACAAACTGAACGATCGGAATCAAGTTCTTGTATGGACAACTTTCACATTTGACAAGATATATTCACGAAATTTGGTATATACTATTTTCTAAGGCAACAATGTAATCTCCAAAGAAATTGTTCAGATCGGTTAACTATAGCATATAGCTGCCATACAAACTGAACGATCGGAATCAAGTTCTTGTATGGACAACTTTCACATTTGACAAGATATATTCACGAAATTTGGTATATATTATTTTCTAAGGCAACAATGTAATCTCCGAAGAAATTGTTCAGATCGGTTGACTATAGCATATAGCTTCCATACAAACTGAACAAATAGTTACTAACAGAAATGCACCTGTGAAGGGTATTTAGCTTCGGTGCAACCGAAGTTAACGTTTTTTCTTGTTTTTTTTTTAATTTCTTACCACATAACCTCAAAATATGTTGCCAATTCCAGAACTATCCTCGAAAGAGCGTTAAATACAAGCTAACGATAAATTTACAAACTTTCTTTTTTCTTTCAAATTTATTAGCACTTAAAATTTCGCCGGCGTGGTAATAAAGTCTGTAAAAAAAATTGCAAGCTACACAATTTTATACAATAGTTGCTTATAGTTTTTAATGTTGAGTTAGTCATGTCATAGCTGTAACTGACAGCAAGAGGTGAAAAGCCAAATTAAAGCTAGCAACCAACCCAGTGGCAATAATGGCCAGACCTAAAAGAACGCCAATAGCAAACACGGCGCAGCAAAGCAGTGGCAACTGGCAACGAGTAACGGCAAAGAAGGAAAGTTAAGTAGAAGAAGAAGAAAAAAACAACAATAAGGCAAACAACAGCCAGCAGCCGCGAGCTGGCAACAATTAGACGCTTAATGGCCAGTCAAGACGCTGAAGCGGCTAACAATGTGCAATCTAACTACCAAAAACCAAACTACTGCACAATGCAACAATAGCAAAACAGAAGGTTTTTTCACGAACAAGTCATGAAAAAGCGCGAGCAGCAAGCGTCTTATATGAACCGTTGCTATAACGCGCAGCGTATCGGCAGCGTGCTGCAGCAAGCAACAAACATTGAAAGATTAAAGCAAAAAGCAGAAAAATAAGTAGACAGCACCGTTAGCGCAGACAATAGATCAGGCATATCAACGCTGACCGCAACAACAGCAACAACAACAACAAGCTAACAACAGCTATTAGAAAGTACCAGCGAGTGGCGAGCGGCGAGTGCACAGCAATCCGCAGCAAGGGAAATCAGTCGAAAAAACTGCTTGTTGTTGTGCGCAAAAGTGGGCTGCTTACGCCATTTGAGTTGGCGGCTGCGCATGCGCGCTGTTTGCGCCAAAGACGCGGGGGGCGGCAAGCACGCCACAGCCATTAACCTCTCTAAAAAGAGAAATATGATAGCCGACGCGATATTATTATTGCAATTGTTGTTGCTCTAGCTGAAGCTTAGTTTTTTATAGCTATCAGCCGACAATCGGATGTTTTCCGACAACGAAATTAGAATATATGGTCCATATAAAAAATATAATGTTGTGCTTGAGCTCGTATTTCTACAAAAACAACAATCTGCAGATTACTGAGTTAATGTTGTTTTATGGCGTTTTGTGTTGTCTGTTGTAATCGCTGTTGTTTTTGTTGTTCATGTTGCTTTCGTGATGGTAATGTTAATAAATGTTTTCGTTGTACTGTCAGCACTAACAAGAGCAACAAACAGAATGTATGCCACGCGATCAAGTTCATCAAGATCAAAGCGCCCAAGGCAGCAGCAACAGCAAACAACACAGCAACAGCAAAAAATAACAACAACAAAAAATAAGTATATGTAAAAGAAGCTACAAAAATGGCAAAGACAGTCTGAAGAGCATGTAAGTAGCAATCTGCCAGTAGTGGCTGAAACTGTTCAATGAGTGGATGCTTCAAAAAGGGGGGGAAAGGGGGTTAAGGTGCCCAACTAGTCTGAAATCCTACCAAACGGCGATTTTCGGGAAATCTCCTTGGATAAAACTTAAAAAGGTGAATCTTACCTAAAAACAATTTTTTGTCCCCTTAACACCTCACCTCAAATCCACTATAAATATGGTGGAAGTACATAACGGAAGATCCATTTCGAGGTTCCCCACTTATTTTTAAGAAAAAATACAGAAACTTTAATATATATATTGGGGATTGTTTATTATCATTCGGAGGAATATTCTTGGACGCGGCTACGTCTCAGAAGGTCCATCCGTTGAGTCCGATCTTCGATGACTCGTTCGAGTTTTTCATCTGCCAACTGGCGAGTGACACGCTTGATGTTTTGCTCAAGGCCTGAATCGAAGCGGGATTGTCCGCATAGACTTTAGACTCAGTGGAAAAAGTGGCCGACCGGCACAAAATGTAAAATTATCTGCTCACCGAAGTGTTTTCTCAATAAATGCACTGATTCCTGCGATATGTGGGAAATGGCGCCGTTTTGTTGAAACCAAATGTTGCCGAGATCTCGTGCTTCAATTTCAGGCATCAATTATTCGGTTATCTTGGCCCGATAACAGTCATTATTGACAGTTACGTTCTTCTCGTCAACATTTTAAAAGAAATATGGACCGTTGATTCCACCGGCCTTCAGACCACACCAAACCGTTGTTTTTTCTGGATGAAATGCCAGCTCTTGAATCTCTTGCCAAATGTGGCAAGTTTTCTTGTTTACATACCCTTTGAGCCAGAAATGCGATTCATCGCTGAAGAGAATATGTCTCGAAAACGTCGAATCTTCTTGGAGGTTTTTAAGAGCCCATAGAACGAAGGGTTGTCGCTTGGGCAGGTCGAACGGCTTCAGTTTTTCCACAAGCTGTATTTTGTACGCTTTCAATTTAAGATCTCGACATAAAATGCGCCAAGTCTTTCCGTACGTCAGTCCGAGTTGCTGCGAACGGCGCCGAATCGACGTCCGGCAGTCTTCGAAGGGCACTCAGCTACTGCTGCTATAGTTTCTTCACTGCGTACTGAAGAAGGTCTAATCGGCCGAATATTATTTTCAACTATTCACAGTTTTTTTAGGAAGCTCTCTTTTCCTGCCACAATCCGTTTTGTCCCCTCCCTAAAAATAATCCAATACCACCACTGTCTCATCTGCCTTCGAGTGATGGTAAATCGAGCTGTTGTTTGCTCCAAAAGTTGAAGTCAACAGTAGCACCACAACAACAACTAGCAAGCGAGTCCCATAATTTGTAGTTGCTGATGTTGTCGTTTTTCCTTTGGAAACGGTTTTTATTTTGGACTTAGCCATCTTTATTATACGCGATGCTTGTCTCGTTTCAGCAACACAACAACAACACCATAGGCCATATAATCAGAAACTTTAATATTAGTAACAATAGTAATGATAGTAAGGCGGTCCGACATAGAAGATATGACACTGAGGCCTAGTCTGCTTACGATTGTTTTGGTGTTGCTTCTTAAACTAGTCGATTCCGTTATTATATCGTGAGAGCTACAAATCAGACCAGCAGTGTTAATGTTTAACTATTTATACCCGGAACGAGTTTTGCACACATTCTCTTTTTCTGTGAAATCTGCTCATTTGATGAAAGCGTCCATATCGGATCGCTAGCATATAGCTCTCATACAAACTGTCCGATCCCTAACTAGTTCTTGTATGGAACCCTTTTGTTGTTGTTGTTGTTGTTGTAACGGTATTTACCTCCGTTAAGGTGGTAAGGTTCAAATAAGTTGTCTTCGAGGTCATCCAAAGGTAGGAAACGTGCTGTTTCGACGGGTTCGGGCCATAGAGAGAAAGCTCTCTGATGTCTGGGGTTAACTGGGTATGCAAAGAGGTTCTTAAAGTCATGCGGGGACTCGTTCATCTGATGTGATCCAGTGCTGTTTCGACGGGGTCGGATCATAGGGAGAGGGGTGTCTGATATGCAGGGTTAGCAAAGCCTTCAAAGCGGTGGTAAATAATATGTCGGTGCCGATTCTCGATAAGTAGGAGTTAACCTGCTACAGTTTCCAGAACGAAGCTGCGCAAGGGTCACCTCGATTCTCGTGGCAACTCGAGCTCGTCGTCTGATGGAACCCCTTTTATTTGCAACCCATCGTTTTAATCGAAGTTTACTTTTTCTCTTGTTATTACCCCAATAAGTATGTGCGTGCTAAATCAATCTACAATGCAATTGGTCTGCAACTAGTTACTTCTCAATTCTATCTTTCATCAACCACGCACTAGTTTTGCCCTAGATATTTACTCGTATTTTTTTTTATCTGTAGGGTAATTACATAAGCACTTGGTAACTCTGCGCTCTAGCATGGCTGCGGTTTCACTCCGTTGCCTTCATTGGCTCTTGACTTAATTTTATGTCTTTCGTGTCCAATTACCCTGAAAAGCAGATTGACATTGAGGTGAACAGGTAGTTTAGATAGTTGATGTTGCAATTAAATGAATCACCCAGATTGTAGAGCGGAATATAAAATTGAAAAGTAGCAAGCACACCGTCTTTTTTAGATAATTGCTATAATTCTTAGCTCGTTTGAGACAATACAAATTATATGTAGCATTAATTTAATTTAAAAAACTGTGTTTTTGAAGTGCTGAGCCACTTGTCCAATGTTTTGCGTGCAAAAGAGAGCGCCCTAGTCTCAACAAGAATGGATTGATAATGAGCTGGCTTTCCGTAGTGCTCTTGAGCTCTAGCGCTGGACCTCTAGACTTCGCGAGCGCTTAGCAGACGCTTGTCTTCAACTAGCTAGCGAGACTCTTCTTCGAGATTCTTCAAGGACGGAACCCGGGGACCCACTGAATTACTCACTCGCAGTTAGACACATCTTACATTCGTAGAGGTTTTTACTGGATGTTATCTTATGAGCGTGCATGTTTCTGTGCGACGGCGACACTCTTTTTCGAGCTTCTTCAAGGACGGAACGCCGAGATCCACTGAACTATATGCTGGCAGCGAGACTAAGCTCATCTTACATTCGTTGGGGTTGTTACTGGATATGGTTTCGTAAGTGTGCATGTTGGAACAACCCTGTGCGACTGCGAGACTCCTCTTAGAGATTCTTCAAGGACGGAATGCGAAAGAATAACGTGAGACTCATCTTACCGTGTTCGTATGAGTTCTTACTAGATATTGTGTTATAAGGGTCCATGCGGTAAGGTGAGATTCATGGATTTTTGGATCCACCTTAAAAACTAACTGAAAGCTGTATGGTATTACAATGGTTCTGTGTTTTCAGCTGTTCACGTAGGAGCCATCCTTTGTCGGACTTTTATATTATAAGTCTCCCATTATTCCTATCATATTTAACGGCGTAGAAACATGGACGATGACGTTTCAAGATGAGCAACCACTTGGAGCATTTGAAGGAAGATTTTGCAAGCCATCCACGTGAGTGATGAATATCGGAGAAGATGGAACCATGAATCTTATGAGATCTACAGCGACGTGGTTATAGTTAAGCGCAAAATTATTCAACGAAGCGTTGGTTAGGCTATGTCGTTCGCATAGAAGATGATCCTCCTGCAGAAAGCTACTTCGATTCGAGATCTATCGGTGGACAATGGAAGCAAAGGCGTCCACGCATCTAGTAGAAGGACCTGTCTTCATTTGGGATATACAACTGGCGTGACTTCACATAGGATAGAAGCAGCTGGTGGAGTTTTGTGTTCTCAACCCAAACCGACCCACGGTTGTTGTGCCAAATAAGAAGAAGAAGAAGGAACTGGCGAAGTTTTAGGTTCTCAGCTCAGACCGACCCATGGTTATAATGCCAAATAACAAGAAGAATTCAACCCATCCTATGCTTTGCAGTATTCAGTTCTGGCGTGTTCGAAATTCGCAGAGAACTCAAAGAAAAGAAGCTAGTGTTGGATATTGAAAATAAAGATACATACTTCTGTATTTATACAGATCTTTGAATTGAGACCTTATTTGACTGTTTGCACGCTTTCTTTCTGTTAGTATTTGCTTTTTGACGCTTTCTACACGCCAAACTTCCTAATTGTGGCTTACAAATCATACTTGCTGCGCTGGAAATATATTTTTGATCGAACTCGAAATCAAGTTAATGACGCGCTGTCTACTAAGCTTACGAAAATTACCAGCCGCATGATGACTTTGCGATGAAAAACACCAATTTGAGCGAGCTAAATTTAAAAGTGACCAGCCAAATTGGCGCAACGAACCGCCGTTGCTGATAAACCGGCGTTATGCGGTTGCTTTTTTCGGTGCTCGTGCGACACTTCAGACACTGCAGTAAGTCAGCGCACAAATAACGTGACTTTCTACGCTTGATTGGCAACAATAAATCGCACAGCGGCCGCACAAAAGGCGAAGCAATAAAGATTACTCATCAGCAGCAGCCGCCGCCAAGGCAGTAGCAATCGAGCAGCATATTGTGTGTGTGTGTGTATGCAAAGTTGCGCGCATAAAATATCGACGATCGGCAGACAATAAGCGCAACAACAACTACAACAAGCGTTGTGGTAGCGGAAAACGTGTTCAACACGAGCGATTGCAGGCGAGCGACAGCAACAAATTTGTGTTGCGGTTAATGTGTAGGCTCTTGTTGTTGCTCATGTTTTTGTTATTGGTGCTCGTGATGTTGTTTTTGTTGCTCATGTTTTTGTTATTGTTGCAGACGTTGTCGTTGCTGCTGCTGTGCGCAAATAAAGACGATAAAGTTACTCATCAACAGTCTCTTAGTGATATTTACGCTTCTGTGTGTGTATCTTTGTATGCATGTAAATACATTATACCTATGCATGTATGCATATGTATGTACATATGTGTATAAACAACCGCTGCTGCTCTTTATTATGCTTGCAGCCGCTGGATCAACGTCATTACTGCAGTTATTATCGCGTGATCAGCTCACAGCTTAACGCTTGATTGTTGAAGCTTCGCCAAATTTGTTTGTACGCGCATCATTTACTTATTTTTACATACTTACATATTTATCAATAAGTTTTTGTTGTTTTAATACACTTCAAGCAGCTCTTGTTGTTGTTATTTTGACACCCGTTTCGATTTTTTTCTACTGCCGTTTGTTCGGTCTTTTGGTTTAATTTCGCTTTACACCACATCTGTCTTTGTTATTGCTACGTACTGCTGCTGTTATTTTTTGTTGTTGCTGTTATCTTTTGTGGTTACTTTTGCTTTGCTTGAGCTCAGCTTACCGCTGTTGCTAACTGCCTATAAGCCAGTGTTGTGTTGCTAAGTCAGCGTGCCGCTTAACTGATGGTTTAGGTCAACGAATGATGATACGGCCGTATGCGCAAGCACCGTGGGCTGTTTTCATAATATTGTGGTAATGATGGAAATAAAAACATGAAAAAATGTGCCGAAACTATAACACGCTTCACAGTTGCAATTTTTATAGCAAAATATTTTTTTTTAATATTTTTATCTCGATTTTGTTTGGTAATTTTGTATGGCAGCTATATGCTATAGTCGTCCGATCTGAACAATTTGTGCAGAGATTGTAGCGATCTTTTAGTTAATAATATATGCCAAATTTTGTGCAGTTAACTCATCAAATAAAAAAGTTTTCCATACAAGGACTGGATTTTGATGGATCACTTTTGTATGGCAGCTATATGCTATAGTAGTCCGATCTGAACAATTCTTTCGCAGATTATACCTTTGCCTCGAATATTTACATATGCCAAATTTCGTGCAGATTCCTTAACAAATAAAAAAGTTTTCTATATGAGTATTTAATTTTTATCGGTCAGTTTGTATGGCAGCTATAGGCTATAGTAATACGATCTGAATAATTTCTTTATGGATTATACCATTGCTTTGGACAATAAGACACGCCAAATTTTATACAGATACCTCAAAAAATAAAATGGGTTTTCATACAAAGACTGGATTTTGATGGATCAGTTTGTATGGCAGCTATATGCTATAGTTGTCCGATTCCAGCGATTTGTTCGCAGATTGTACTGTTGCCTTGAAGAATAATCTATGTCAAATTTTGTGCTGATACCTCAACAAATAAAAAAGTTTTTCGTACAAGAAATTGAGTTTGTTCGGCTAGTTTATGTGGCAACTATATGCTATAGTGTTCCGATTTCAACGATTTGTTTGCAGATTGTACCGTTGCCATCAGTAATAATTTGCTCCAAATTTTGTCTAGATACCTCAACAAATAAAAAAGTTTTTCATACAAGAACTGGATTTTGGTGGTTCAGTTTGTATGGCCTGAGCCCTCACTATAAGCCCACTGTGCAAAATTAGTTACTTAACTTACTTATTTTCTTATTTTTAATATTTTTTGCAACCCTTTCGTCTGTCTTTATACGCGTGATAAAATCTATAATTAATTTTTGTCCACCACTTGAACAAATTTGCGCCACTGTGCGTGAGCAAAACCTCGGTTACTTTTTGTGACTGTCTCCAATTAGATTTGCTCACCATTATGTACATAAATGTGTCGATATTTATGTGAGTAATTTGACGTCTTCGTTGGCTGACGAATTAGCAATGGCACTGAGTAACTAACCCAACGACAACAACAACAAATACCCATCAAAAAATAATAGTAGAAACATGTTTTATGCCAATTGCTAACACTAATAGTTGTTGTTGCACAATAAGTTGCGGTTAACTAAGCGTTGCAAAGCACTTGGCAACAACGCGCGAACAACAATAAAAACAAAATGTGAGCGACGCCAAGAGCTAAAGCGGGAGGCAAAAACTGTGACAATGATCGTCAAGTCGAAAAGTCAACGCACCAAACTGACCAAACGCAAGCGATCAACAAACGATTGCAATGAAAATAATACATAATAAACGCAGAAAAATATAAAACTACAAGCAATAGCAACAAGAACAATAGCATACGCTTGCTTCTGCGTAATGAGCCAAGTGAGCATGGCGCTTGTTGTTGCCAACTGCAAATGGGTTTCATAAAAATTGATGGAAAATTTTAGAACAACAACAATAAGAAACACACATAATGCGCTGCAACAAAGAAACACACACACATACATACATGTGTATTTGGCGTAACAACGCATGGTTGCAACAACAAAATGTTAACTGCTTAGAAAAAGTGATCGCGTGAGGTGAGCAACGAGTCGAAAAGTCGCGCATGAGTCAGCCAAAAGGCCAGCAAATAACGTAGCAACAATAGCAACAAGCGTCAATACAAAAGTAACAACAAATAAAGGCAAAGAAAGATCTGGCAACAAACAATAAATACATAGACGCTTATGAAGGGGCTTGTGCTACTTGCCTCATTTTTGTTGTTGCTGCCAACAATACTTGTATGTATGTATGTATGTGTGTACGTAAGAAGTTGCTGTTATGACGCTTCCGGCTCCGTTTGCCGCTGTTGCCGGGCGGCTTGCGAATTTCAGTTACACTTTGTGTACATTTTGTGTAGCGAAAAGCACATTAGTTGCAAAAACCACAACAACACGCACACACACACGAATGCTTAAAAAGACAAGCAAAAAACTTTTAAGTTGTTGTTGTAGTTTTTTGTTGTCGTTTTAGTATTTTGTTGTTGTTATTGTTTTCATATATTGTTGTTCCTTTTGTATTTTGTTATTATTATTGTTGTTGGTTTTAGTATTTTATTGTTGTTGTTTTTATTGTTTTATTGTTGTTGTTTTTTTATTTTTATTTTATTACTCTGCGTCAGTTTCGACTATTGGCCATTGCCCGTTAAGCAGCGAAATCTCTGGAAACACAGCAACAATATGCATTGCAAAGCTTTTATTTACCATTGATTTGTTGTACAGCGCCGTGCGCCAACGTAAAATAAACTCTGCATACATAAATAACTATAAAAGTGTGCGATTGGCACACGTCGAAACGCTTTCTTCGACATTTGCACATTTTTTAGTGATTTTTAGTGGAGATGAGCGCTGTTGAGTGTCTACATACTTGTTGTTGCTGTTGGCTTGCATTTTTCATACTTTGCCTCCTCGCCTTTTGTCGTCAACGACGCGCGAGCGCGATGATTCAAATTCGATTGCTTTGATAATGTCTATGAGAACGGTTATTTTTATGCGGACCAGCTTGTGTTTGCATTTGCGGAAATACTTTATTGACGAGCGCTTGGCGACTGATACGATTCTATTTGTGTTTGCTGCTAACCGCCTTAGTATGACAATAAAGCATACGAATTTGTGACGAAATTCAAACACAACCTACTAACTATTGAATATTGCGTCAATAGTAAAAAAATATAAAATTATAAAAGTTCTGGAAAAATCTTGGATAATGGCATATTTTATTTTTTTTTAAACCAAAATAATACTCTTTAGACTTTTAAGAGTATTTTCTTGAAAAAGTGATAAATTTCAGTTAGAGAATAATAGGATTTTAGATTAGTAGGAATGCTGTTTGAAATAGTTTATCTTAGGTTAGACTAATCTGATAGGTCAATGAGCCACATAGACAAGTTTTGGTGCTTTGCAATACCAGAAGGAGTTCAGTTACAAATTCCATGAGGACTTACGGGCTCCTTAATAAATAAATCATTAAATCCATCTACCCAAATCCATTTTTATCCCTAGAAATATAACGTTGCGTGGAAATGTTGCATCTTCTTTTAAAAAATTTTAAGAATGTCAAAAGTTTCAAAAATATTCCTTTTTTAACTGAGATCATTTTTTAAAATTTTATTCGTTTTTTAATTGAGATCATTTATTTCATTAATTTTCAGTGATATGAGGTCCTCATATACATACTTATGTATGTAGATATAAGTAAAAGCTGACCGTATACAATTAAGAGCCTGAGAGCGTAAACAAAGTGAGTACGTAGTTTCGATCTATTTTTATTTTACTAGCGTTAAGAAGAAGAAGAAGCGTTAAGGTAACCTATTCATTAGTTAGTTTCATTATTTGTCTGTTGTAAGTTCTGAAGATTTTAAAGTTTGTTCGAATGAAAAAATTGCATACATATGTACATATATACATATATATAATACATAACGTATGTATTTGTATGTTTGTATAATGAATAGATATTCTTGTGCCTCGAAGAAATTTGTTAAAATGTCATTTATACACTCTAAAGGGTATATTATGATTACTACGAAGTTTGTAACACCCACAAGTAGGGTCTGATGTTCTATAAATGTACATATGTATGTACAAATGGATATTCCGTACATGTATGTAGGTAATATGTGTATTTGGCGTACATTGGCGTGACGAGCTTAGTCTATTTAGACATGTCCATCGATCTCTCCGTTAGTTTGCTTGCATATACAGGAATAGATACCTCAGTTTTTGAGTTATGGATCTGATATTTTTCACACGTCCGTTTTTCCTTAAGACGCTGCTAATTTGTCAGAACCGCCGATATTGGACCACTATATCATATAGCTGCCATACAAACTGATCGATCAAATTCGAGCCTTTGTATGAAAAAATTTTTTCGTTGACGAGATGTCTTTAAGAAATTTTGCTGGGATTATTTGCTAAACCAATGATACAACCTCCTACGAAATGATGCGGATCAGAAGACTATAGCATATAGCTGCCATACAAACTGAACGGTCAAATTCGAGTCTTCATATGGAAAACTTCTTCATTTGACAAGATATGTTCACGAAATTCGACACAAATTATTGTTTAAAGCAGTGTTACAATCTCCGGAGAAATTGTTCAGATCGAATCACTATAGCATATAGCTGCCATAAAAACTGACCCATCAAAATCCAGTGCGTGTATGGAAAATTATTTTATTTGACGAAAAATGTCAAACTTTTTCTATAAACCATAAAATATTTCAAGTATTTTATACATACAAATGTATGTACATATGTATATAGTATAAGTGTATAAAATTAGCATTTGAAAATTTCAAGTTTTTGCAAAATATTTTGTTTTTAAATAACTCATGTATGGTATGTATGGACATATGTACATACATGTGTTTTATTTGTTTATATTTATTTGCTACTTTGAAACATTATAAAGTGCTGAAAGAAATTTCATCAGCTACTTGTTTTTGACTCATGCTTTGCATGACATGAGAAATCGGAAGTTCGAGAAATTGTCCACATGTGGCCTCATCCATAAGAGTTCACAGTCAGCCAAATGCAAAGTTTATACTTACTATGTGACTAATCGACATATGCTACAAACCTATCTTATCATTTGCTTAAAATAATAGATTTGCTAAAAAATGTTTTTCTCCGCTAAAAAAATATGTTTTTTGTGCAAAAACCACGTTGCTATGTGCCAAGTTTGAGTCACTGAGTCGGAAAAAGCCTAACTGAACAATTCGTTGGAACGGATGTTGAGTGTAAAATTCATATTTGTAGTTTTCATTTCCATAATTCAGGCGCTGTTACCAACCGATTTTTAAAACGATATAATTAAGTGTATATATAGTATATAGGCATTGTCGTCATTGTTAACACTGGAATTTGAGTTTTTGAAGTGAGTAATAAACGTTGATGATAAGCAAATATGTAGGTACATATGTATGTATGTATGTATATTTATACTTACATATATTTTTATATGTATGGACATAAGTAAATACATTCAGTTCAAACTTAGCATTATTTAATTACTCAAGTTTATTTTTCGTCTAAGTAATTTACAGTTTTTGTAGTTAACTGATAAGCGCGGTTGCCTTGAAGTATTAAAGGCATACTTGAGTTTCAAGCATAGCATAATATGTGTGTACTTACATATGTATGTATACTTACACATACATATGTAAGTATGTATTTGAGCAGACGATAATATTTGAAGTGTTATTGAATTAAATTGATTTGCTTTAAGTAAAGCAAAATGTAGTATAAATAGTAAATGAAGCCAACCAGATATGTTGATGGTAGTAATAGTATTAATTTAAAATAAGCAAGTTCCGTTTAAAAATAAATTTAATTGCATTAAAATAAAAAAAATAATATTAAATGGAATTAGTTGACTATTAAATAGTTTAATTATAAAACAACTTCAAGGTCATTAATCGAAAACAATACGTTTGCCTACAAATACATGATTTTGAACGCTAAGCTTGTATGGCATCTATATGCTATAGTGAACTGATCTGTAAATGTTTTTCGGAGATAATAGCTTAGTCGAAAATAATATTCTATGCCGAATTTTGTAAAGATAGCTTATCAAATGAAAAGGTTGTCCATACAATAACTTAGTTTTGAACGTTCAAATTGTATGGCAGCCATATGCTATTGTGTTTCGATTTCAAAATTTAGTTTCAGTTATTGTAGGCTTGTTTAATTTAATATTCTGTGCCAAATTTTGTAAAGATAGCTTGTCAAACAAACAAGTTTTCCATACAGAAACTTAGTTTCGAAAGTTCAGTTTGTATGGCAGCTATATGTTATAGTGATCCAACCTCAAAATTTTGTTTTACGTAATATGGCTTTATTTAGTATAATATTCTATACCAAATTTCTTTGAAGTAGCTCAACAAATAAAAAAGTATTCCATACAAGAACTTATTTTTTATCGTCCAGTTTGTATGGCAGCTATATGCTATAGTTAACCGATCTGAAAAATGTCTTCAGATTGTAAAACACTACTTTTGAAAACATTCCAAGCATGAATTACATGAAGATATCTCATCAAATGAAAAAGTTTTCTATACAAGCGCTTGATTTCAATGGTTCAGTTTGTATGACAACTATATGCTATAGTGGTCCGATAAGGTTGATTCCGTCGAATGGGCAGCTACTCAGAGAGCAAAAAAAGTGTGCAAAATATCAAAGCGATAACTCAAAAACCAAGAGACTAATACGCATATCTACAAACAGAGGGACAGTTGCATCCACAGACGAACTTGCCTCAAACAACTCAACAATCAATTTTGTTTTTTACGAACTTCATGGCAAACTTCATATACCTTGTACAGGGTATAATAATTAGCAATTGCATATAAAATAGCGCGTCATTCAACCAATTCGCACTGCAATCACCAATTACCAACACCACAGCGGCTGCAAAGCGCCTACTCATGCACATCAATCGCCTTCCCAGCAGCCAACACCGCGCTAGCGCGCTGTAATCAGGCTACAATTATTTGTTGCTTTTTCTCACAGCCAATCTTGTTGCAATCACAATTATCGCCTAAGCGAGTGTTGCACGAACACTTTTCCGCTTTCGCACAAATACTTTCCACGGCAAATGCGGCAACGCTATGTCGCCGTCTCCAGGGAGCAGGCAAGCAGGCAGGCAGGCTTGTTGCGGCAAACACCGCTGCCAGTGCTGGCGGCAATTAAATGCAGCTTTCCACTGCAGCGGCGTTTGCTTGCGCGAGAACTAGGCACCGCTAAAAGCGGCTTGCACAAGGAGCGCCGCTACTGTAAGCATTTCAAAAACGTTGCCACATACATATACATATATAGACATATGTATATACATGCAGTGCACATAAATGGCCAGCGCAATAAAGAAGGTGCTGACGAACGAGTTACGCCAACAATTTCCCAACAATCAAACAAAAGCGCCGTGATAGTCGCCAGCAACTGGACAGCCGCGCAGCTATACACGGCTATGCGTGTTTGTTGTATGTGTGTTGTGTACACAGCGACAGGTTAACTGGTTAGGCAGGCGGGCAGGCAATAAAATTGAACTTAAAACGCAGAATATAAATTAAATCGCTTACTTGCTAATCACCACTCAGCCAATGCCGGCTACTTAAGTGGCTGGCGTGCTTGCCGCGCGACCTGTCGCCTGCTGTTTGCTGCTTGCTGCCGCTGCTTGGCCATGACTGCTTGTGCGTTGCAGTTGTTGTTGCTGCTTGCTGGCAAATAGTCATTATAATTATTTTTGCTCTTTTTTGGCTCGCTTGTTTGTACAACAGTAATTTACGCGCCTCATTCGTTTAAAGTTGCATTTAAGTTAATTTGCGGTTATTGTTCTGGTTGAGCTTGGCGCGGTGTGTAGTTGCTGTAGTTGTTGCATGATTTTTCTTTGTTGCACATCTTGTATTATTATCGTCATTATAATTTTTTGCTTTTCATTTAACCGTAATCGAGGCTACTGTCTTGCGGATCATGGCATATTAAGGCAAGATGATCGCGCAAATACACAGCAGCGGCAATCGGTGACTAGCTTGCTAGTCGAAGTCATCAATTTTCTTGCAAAATATTACTTGAAGAACTGTCAACTTAACAATGATAGATGTATATGCATGTATTTCTTCATACTTCAAAGCTAGGCACCTTGTTGTTGACGATTTCTTTCTTGAAAAGAAAACGAAGAAGTTGATGTTGGAATGATGAATCGAACAAGCAACTGGTATAAAACCAATAAGCTGGCATAAACAGTAAAAATAAAATCACAAGTGACTACTATAACACTTTAATAAGGTATCCCACTATTCTCTTCCATTGCATCCAGTTCTAGTTATAACTTTGACGTGGATTCATGAGTAATTTATTAAACAAACGCGCAAAGCTTAAGCCTAACGAGTGGAGAAAGGCCTCATAGTTCCAAGACCTGTTAACCGAAAAACAGTTTTCATACTTTTTCCAAGGATTTCATATCATAAAACTTCAATGAATAAATACTCATAGAAACCTTCTATTGATTTTAGCAATGCACTAGCTCTGAATCCAGTGTTCGAACTTTTTTCGTGCGATGCTATTAATATCGAAACTTGAATTACGTATAGATGTTCTATGGAGAGTAAGCACAGGCTTAAGTACTATATATTTCCCACATTCACTTGTGATTTGGTTTTGTCGATAGCAGCCTTGAGGTCCTTAACACGTTTGCAATGGTCCCCATCCCAAGCGAGACTCTCATCCGAGGCTGTTTAGATTTTGTCATCATGGGTCTCAAACCCAGCGCATAACCCTGGCATGGGATGTTTCGTCTTCTTACTTTAGCTCGCTTTCTCACTTTAGCTGGCCTTTAAACGGATGCTTTTTAGCAACCCAGAGAATACTTGGTCTAAGACCTGAAGTCATGAGCTCCTTCAGCCATAAGAAAAAGAATGTTTTCGTTTTCGTCGATAGTAGCCTTGAGATCACTAATCGTGTGTTCAATAATGGTTAATTAGTGCCTATCCTCATATCAGATCACAGCAGAATCGCAGGTAACTATTCAACTGACGAGCTTGCAACGCAGGAGCTTGATCTGCGCTGGATAAGCAACAGTTCAGGTGCTGTCGCAAGATCATTCCGATTCAAAATCAATCGTAAGAGATCCAATAAGCTCTTTGCTCTCAGTAGCATTACCACCTCTCTAATTGTTGGGTTTTTTTGGTGTCTACCCCGTAAGGTAGATAGATAATCTTAATGGATGCCAGCTGCAGCAGCTGTATGGAAGCTCTTGGCCCTCGAAAGGACTAGCAGCTCCCTGGGGGGCTCTATCGGTGTCTACACTGTAAGGCAGATAATCTTAACGGATGCTAGCTACAGGAGCTGTATGGGAGAAGATGAGCTGGAAACATCTAAATACTTACTCCTTGCGAAATCAAGGCTTAAACATTTTGGAGCTCATACTTTCAGAGACCCCATCGAGCTGTTGAGAATAGCAGTTAAACGCCAAACAAATTTTTATTGGCCTCTAGATGCTTTGCCAACTTTAAAGATCGAACATCGAATACAGGAGCTCTGTTTTTATGCATGTCTAGGCGCGTTCGCTTTAGCTGTTTACTTCGAAAAATTTGAGTGAAAGCCTCAGGCTTTAGTCAGCATTTTAAGTAGTACTATTTCATGTGTCATATCTAGGCCAAATTTGTCAACAAAAGATATTAAAAGTATGGCATTCAAAAAATTTATAAATATACTTAAGAGGTTATTTCAAAAATATTTACATTTATTTAAGGCTCGCAGCTGTTGGAAAATTTCGTGCGGTTGAGGGGTTTCTTTCATAACTGTTTTATGACTTTAAACAAAGGCTGCATATTGTTTAAACAAAATTTTTGAAACATATGTTTCAGAAAGTAGACCAGTGAAAGCTGGAAATTCCAGTACACTTTGCTAGAGGAAAATTTTCAGAAACCAGATACATATGTGAGGGGCTTGTTTACAATTTGGATTATTAAAAATTTTAAAAAGTCATTATTAAAATAAAGAACAACTGAAAGGTCTAAAAAATATTTTAGATTTTATTTATTTTTAAAAAGTGGTTTGCCAAGTTCGAAAGGGGCGAAATTGCTGCACGAGCTCTCTTTCGATCAAAAACAACGATGAGTTGTTGATTATGTGGGTATAAGGTATAAAACATGGCTCTACCATTTTATTCCGCAGTCCACCGATCTAAAGTCTGGAAAAACGCAACAGTCCGCTGACAAGGCTAAGTCGTTTGTATTTTGGGTTGCGCATGGAATAATTTTTTATTGACTACCTCGAAAGAGGAAATACCAACAACAGCGACTATTTTATAGCGTTGTTGGTCGATTCGAAGAACGAGTATCAAATCGCCGGAAAACTGTCGTATTTGAAGAAAACGAAAGTGCTGTTCACCAAGACAATGCACCGTCTCACAAGTTATGAAAACGATGGCAAAATACAAGAATTGGGCTTCGAATTATTTCCGCATTCACCGTATTCTCCATATCTGGTCCTCAACGACTCTTTCATGTTCCCGGATCTTAAAAAATGCTCGCTAAAAGACATTTTCGTCGAATGAAGAGGTGATCACCGAAACTGAGGCCTATTTTGAAGCTAAGTACAAATCGTACTACAAATGTGAAAAGTTTTAGAGTCGCTATATTCAGACAAAAATTTGTTTTACTCCAATAGACCGGAAACTTTTCAATTAACCTGTTATCTTCAAGAAATTCGGCATAGATTATTAGCCGTCGCAATGCTACTCTAACCGAAGAAATTTTCCAGATTGGACCAAAAGACCGTTGCTATACAAACTAAAATATCAAAATCGTTTTCTTGTATGTAAATTTCTTTATTTCTGAAGTGTTTTCTAGCTTCGGTGCAATTGAGGTTAACGTTTGTTTCTTTTTTGTAAGAAATATTGTTCGTCATACTTTATCAGCGCTTTGGTGAATAATTGCGATAATATGCAATTTGTTTTTTTTTTTTTTGATAGAACGCTTTCGGTGAATACCCCCAAACAATTTAAAATTATTAAAAAAAAGTTGTGGAATTTTTTTTTTCACAAATATATGCATAAATAAGTAAGGAAGAGCTAAGTTCGGATACAACCGAACATTTCACACTATTGCAACTTGCAAGAATTAAAGTCCGAGAAGTAGCTTCAGCTAGATATGGCTTGTTAGTCTAGTATATGGAGGACAGAGAGTCAAGAAAACAAGCTTTTCCCATCCTTCCAGTCACTTTGTTTGTAGCTCCATTAACATTTACATAGATGGCTTAAGAGCGAGAACACATGGTCAGCTATTTTTAGAGTTTAGCCATGCAGTGTTTGATGTTCTTTCGGAGCACTTGAATATTTGAAATTTTGTACTGAATCGGCGTTTACTGATGGCCGTCTACCATCTATCAATAATTTTTTTATTTATTTATTTTTATGAACTATAATTATAAATAATTACATTACATTTAGCAAGGCAACTAGTAACTAAGACTATCGGCCTGATCTATCAATAAAGTTTCGGTTAACTTTACCGAAAGAGTGAGTCTTGGCTAAGTTAGCCAGAACTTAACTAAATAAGATTAAGGTTAAGGTTAATGGAGTCTTTCGGACTATTGTTTTTGTCGCACGTGAAGCTACTTCTAAAACATTTTTAGGCAGGCAACGCGTGGGCAGAAAGCTATTCGGAATTAATGACAAATCGATAGATCAAACCGAGCAAACCTAACAAAGAATTAAGAAATATTTTATAGTCTCGTATAAAGTGTTATATCAAAATAAGTTGTTTCGAAAGTATAGATCTGAAGCAAAACATTGAATTTAAGACCGCCTTCGTTAGTATAGGAGGTCGTTTTTTCGCTTGCTCTTTGTTTTTCAGTTCGATCAGTAACATAAGTGACCAGATCTTAACAACAAATAGAAACACCAGGAACTCGTTACGTTAATACTCTTTTTCGCAATTCGGGACGCAACACCTAAGGTCCGATTTGAGTATCTCAAATGTACCCAGACCTCTATTTGATACATCACGTTCAACTCCGCGTCAAATAACTTTCGGCATATTTTCTGTCGCTAAAAGAGCACTCACGCGAACCTGCTGATTTGCCGTCTTCGCCATGTGCTGACATGGTGCTCAGATTCCTGAACAGTCTGCCTATCATGGTAGTGAGCTTCTACCTTTGCTGCTAAGTGTCAGTCTGCTTTTTATCGTGGATTTTAACAGAGATTCCTCTTCTGATGCTGGTGTTTCCGTCTTGTACCTCAGCCAAATCTACGTTTCCAGCCGGCAGGCTTCTGATGACTAGCTCATCATTACTATTTGGTAACCGCGTTTAGGTATTTTAGTATAGTTTAGGTATTTTAGTATAGTATATACATATGTATATACAGGGTAGGCCATTTAAAGTTGACCCATTTGTTTGTTTGCCAAAATTAAGGCGTCGCGGATAATCAGCTGGGTTTAGTTTTTGTGCCATTTGAATTTTATATGGAAACATCTTCAAATCTTTATGAATTATGCGTCGGAGAGTGGTGCGAGAGATGTCTAATTCCTGAGAGCGGCGATAACTCGATGTCGATGGAGTCTCCTCAATACTGGCTCGTACAGCTTTGATATTTTCATCAGAACGTCTTGTGCGTTGTCTGGATGCATGACTGGCATTACTGAGATTACCGGTGTTCACAAATTTTGCGTATAAAGACTTAATTGTGTTCTTAACTGGAGCACTTTTCACTTTATTTTTTTTGCGAAACGCACGTTGAGTTAACACAATTGAAAAGTTATTTTGAATATAAAGCTGAACAATTTCAGCGCGTTCTTTTGGAGTGTACTGTTCCATGGTATAAATTGTCTTCGAATGACGCTTCTAACGCGGTATGACATTAGCCGATTTGTCAGCGCTGTTAAAAGTTACAGCGTTGCCAGATGGGTCAACTTTAAATGGCCTACCCTGTAGTTTAGCGTGGTAGGTCTTTTCGCTGCCTCTCGTGGTGAACGATTCCGTCGCCTTAGTTAGCGGGCTACTGTTGAACTTCAAAATGGGTTATGAACTACTGCGACTCACATTCGCTTTGTTTCTTTCATTACCATATAAGTATATGTATATGTATGTATATGTACATATGTATGTGTATATAACCCCTATCTCGTTTAGTTTTAGTTGACACGTACATATATACATACGTTAAGTGAACAAAACTATTATACTCTGTAGCAACATGTTGCAAGAGTATAAAAATTGTTGTGAAACATAAATTTTTTCTTTTTCAAATATAAAAAAGGGTTGTGAAACATTTATGTTTAACAAAATACTTATGCATTGAGTAATTTTGTGGAAGTCGAAAACAGAACCACTCTTTTCACTTTCTGTTGCTGGTGAGTCACCAATATTGTTATGATGTTCCTTGAACTGTTTTCACAGCTGCGAAAAGCAAGAAATTGAAACATGCTAAATATTTTATCAACAAATAAATAATAATAACTTGTATTTTAACTTGTTGTCAATAGAAATTTTATCATTTGACATTGTTTTGCAACAAGAGTGCTTCTGTTCTATCACAACTGATGACTCAAATGGCACAAAGTGTTTTTCCACAGAATATTTGTGGTTACTTTATCAGGCAGCTGGAGATGTTTTATGATGCGCTAATGAATTTTAGATTCACATATTGATTAGCATGACACAGCTAAGTCTTTTAGCAATGCAAAAACGCTTTACTTTTTGTGAAACCCAAAAAAGTTTAATTCAATTAAATTTATTACTATTTAATTTTTATTTTAATGGCCTGAAATTTGACAGCCCGCAGCTTGCTTATGCCCTAAGTGACAATTGTCAGCTTACACGCCTTTTTTAAGTGGAGGCATGAAAGCGTGAAGCGGCAACAAACTGTGTGCAACACACCCACTGCCACACCGCTAACCAAACAGGCAAGCCACCAGCAAATCGCGCGACTAACGGCACTGTCGGCACTTTCAAAATTGCAAATGTCTAAATTAGAAAAATCATTTTTGAGTGGTTTTGCGCAAAAATGGCATTCGCGGGTAATAATTCGCGCCGACGAAAAAGGCAAACAGGAAAACTCGACGCTTGCGGAGACATTTAAGGTCAAAAAACATTAAAAAGATTTGACAAAATTTAAATAATGAACGAAAAGTGCTGCTGGCAGTTGGCAGAAAGCGTTGAAAATGTCATTAGGCGACAGTTGTGTGTATGCAGTGTGATTGTATGTGTTTGTGCCTGTGTGTGAACGTAAGCTCTTTTATTATTTTGAGGAAGTCTGGAAAAACTAACGCCAAAAATAATAAAGACAGACGCGGAAAAAATCAAAAACCGCAAATAAATGGCTATAGCAACAAAAACCATTAGTATATATGTACATATGTTTGTCTATATGTATAACTGTTTGGTGTTAAAAATGGGCGAAGTCGGCAAATTCGATTTCGATTCAAAACATTTTGTTTTCGCGCTGCCTCCGCAATCAACGCTGCAGGCGGCTTACTCACGGTAGTCAACAGAGTGATACTTATACAAACAAACACACATATGTATATACAAACATACATACATATATGTACATACATATGCATATAATGCAGACGGTTTGGTAGCAGCGACGCACGGAGACTGAGGTCAATGATTCCATTTGACTATGCTTGGTTGGCTGACAGTTTGGTTGAGTGCTTGCCGGCGCCGTTGATTTGTTGTTGCCAGCAGCCACGCACCAAATTACAAATATCAAAGCAGTTAAACAAAAACATATGTATGTGCACGTATGTGCTATACATATAAAAAAACAAACGGAGCCGTATAAAAGGTAAATAACAAAAAAAAAACAATTAAATTAAAAAATCGAACGGAAAATTACCAGCACAACAAACAACAAAAAATGGTGAAAAAAAATTGGAAAAAATGAAAAAAACGGAAATAAAAATTAAAAAAAAAATTTTAAATAAATTGAAAAAAAAAACAATTGGAAAAAATTGGATAAAAATGTAGAAAAAATAAACATTGGAAAAAAACATTGGAAAAAATTGAAAAAAATTGAAAAAAAAATTGAAAAAAATAATCAAAAAGAAATTAAAAAAAATTGAAAAATAAAAGTAAAGATTCGATTAACAAACAAAACACCGAAAACTAATGCAAAACAACAATAAAAGCAACAAAACACGTAGCACAGCAACAACAGCGCTCGATGACGATGACGATGACGAATATACAAGAAGTGCTTCAGCAGTTTCGAGCTTGTAGCGGCAAATTAAATCTAAAATTTGAACGAAATCTGCAGCTTAATAGGTTGTCGGTGAACGCCCGAGCAGCGCGCAACAACAAATTATGGCATTATCATATAATAATAGCGGTAACAAAACCGCATTCAATCAACGGCTTTTGTAGCGAAATCAAATTAAGTTAATCCAAATGAAATTAAAAACGGTGCAGGGGTGTGGCGCGGCGGCGCGCAGAAGTGTTGGTAATTGGTGAAATGCTGATGATTAGTTGCTTACAAAACATGGAAAAGTACAATGGCGTAGTTTGGAGCGAAAGAAAAGCAAACAAGTGCTGTCTGATTGAGTTCATTATTTTAGCGGAGAAAGTTGCTTTTCATTATAAGGTCGCTAATGTGACGTCATTAAGTGGTTACATGGGTTTCCTCGGTAAAAAACAGCCTTTTTTCTCATACAAAAATAAAAAATAATTTATAAAAATTTTTATACTGTTACAAACATACACTTTTAATGGAGAAATTTTGAAATTTTTGGAAAAAAATACGTTAAAAGCGACCTTTATGACAACATTTCCGTTGAACCCCTTGGAAAAAAGGTGCGCCCGCGTTGGTGGAATAACTACGTACAGAATCATCTAAAATATAAAAATACGCGTTTTAGTTCAAAACTGAACTTAGAACTTTGACGAAAGAAAAAAACTGTAAACTGGATTTTTGGCAGACATTTTTACAAAAAAAAATGAAAATTTCAGTGAAATTTTCGGGACATTTTTTTTTTGAAATAGTTGTAATCGAAAGACTCCTTCGTCCAAGTCTCTAAGTATTGTATCTCGGAGACCTGTGTGAAATTTCATGAAGATCGGTTGAGTAGTTCTCGAGAAATCTTACCAAACGACTTTAAAAACACACATTTCGAGAAAAACGCGTTTAAAGCCGGCGCACTTAGCCTGGCTAGCCTCGAGCGCTCAAGTTCTCGAGACTGTATCTGCGAAACTATTACTCGGTTCAACTTGATTTACGAGAATATTCTAAAGGTGTTGTAGAATTTGATAAGACAATAAAAATGTTTGACTTTTTGAAACCCGTAAATCCATCTAAACCCTTAATGAAACTCTTATTTTCAAATTCAACCAAATAATACAGAATGCTTGAAGCCCTGTAGTATTGACAAAATAAGGGATTGCATTGAAAAGTTTTGAGCTTACGCGAAGACATGATACTTTCCAAGAAGTCGCGTTGAATTTAGATAGATATTTCCAACAAAAGTATTCGCCAAGTCCTCATTTTTTATTCGTCTAGAGCCAGCTCGATAGGAGTTCTGTGGAAAACTCTTTACGTACGTTTTCCTCAGGCTTCGTAAAGAATGTGAAGAAACAAAACGTATATAATTTAATTTTATGGCCAATAATTTATCTTTATTACAAAGATAAGGGTTTGGCAATGTGTTTTCACAAAGATTTCGGGCAAATGATCGCCGCGGCTGGTCCGAATAATTTCCCGTCGAGTTGCTAGTCAGCAGTTGGGACCGTATGCCAGCAATAACGCGCCGAATATTCTCGTTCAAAGCGTTTATCTTCTTAGGTTTATTTGTGTAGATAAGCGACTTAAAATAATTTCAAATAAAAAAATTCAGTAATGTTAAATCATACGATCTTGGAGGGCACACGAGATTGAAAAGCAACACGAAATTCCACTCCAATGTAAATGAACTCGGTTAAGTGGGTTGAAAAGAGTTAAGAGGGTGGTGAAACGATCAATAAATTTGTGGTTTCATTGACTGTATCGGATGTAGCGCCGTCTTGTTGAAACCTAAAATCGTCCATATCAACGTCTTCTAATACAGGCATGAAAAAGTCATTAATCATGGTTCTATAAGTTTTCCAATTGACTCTAACACTACGGGCGGCTTCATTTTTGAAGAAATATGGTCTAATGATTCCATCTGCCTATAGATCATATGAAACAGTGACTTTTGAAGTATATAATGGCGTCTCAAAATAGCTTTGGATTATTATCACTCCAAATACGAGAATTTTTCTTTTATTAACATAATCAGTCACACAAAAGTGAGCTTCAAAGCTGAAAAAACTACCTTTGAAAATCGGGATCGTAGGCTAACTCATTTTGGGTTCATTCACCGAAAGCGCGACGCGTTTGATGTTCGTTCGGCTTCAATTCTTTCACCAGTCGAATTTTGTAAGCCCATGAACTAAGGATAGGTTGTAAATTCAAATATGTCGCTCCTAACAGGCAACTCAAAAACCCGCTAGGCTCGTTGTTATGAAATCGGTAAAAGATATTTGAAAAATTATACCAAAAATCGTAAAAGCGAAGGAGAAAGAGCTGAAGCTCAAATAGACATTTAACAGAAAACGCGTTAAGCCGGGCTGTCAACAACGAAAGGAAGGTCTGTTTAGCTAATACTAATATTTTTGATTAGGATTTCTCTATAATGCTATTATTATTCGTCATTATTAAGCAGGTCACGATCATTTTTCGATCCCGAAGTATTTTCATAAAAGCTCTTCAGTGGTTTAGAGTAGATTAGATATAATAAAACCTATAAAAGGTACAGCTTAGTACCAAGTAGCGCTGTTTATATATTTTTTCTCGTTTCACCCATCTTGAGAGCAGCATTCATTATTGGATTACATTCGTCCGAATAGACTGCGTCCAGCACGCGAAAGCATATAAAATACAGCTTGTGCAAGAACTGAAGCCGCTTGACCTCCCAAACGATAGCGCTTCGCTTCATCAATAATATCAGACGTTTTCAAGCCAAATTTTGTTCAAAGAAATGTAAACAAGCAAAATTGCCTCATTTGGTATGAAGATCTAGTTGAAAACCTTCAAAAACTGCCATTTCGTCTAGAAAAAACAACGGTTTGTGGTCCAGTGTAATCATTGGCCCATATTTTTTTTCAAAAATGATGCCGGTGAGAACGTAACCGTCAAAGGCGATCGTGATCGCGTCATTATAAACATGTTAAGGTCGTGATCTCGGCGATATTTGGTTTCAACGGCCCACTCATTGGATCAATCAATGGATTTATTGAGATAACACTTCGGTGAGCAAATAATTTGACGTTTTAGGCCAGTCGATTGATTACCAAGATCATGTGATATCATACCGTTAGACCTTTTCCTGTGGAGCTATGTAAAGTCTAAAGTCTGCGCCTATAATCCGGCTTCGATTCAGGCCTGGGAATAAAACATCATGCATGTCATTTACTAGTTACCAGTCATAGAAAATTGTTCTCAACGGATAGACCATATGAGACGAGCCGCGGGCAACATGTTAAAGAGATAATCACCAAAAAATAAATGCCGAAGAATGTTCTTTCGAACGATAATAAGCACTCCCTATTAAATTTGAAGTTCCTGTGTTTTTTCTTTAAAAAAGTGGGGAACCTCGGACTGAATCACCGTTTATAATATTTTCGCCACTACATTGCCAATTTAAACTGTATTTTCATGATTTTATGCAACTTTCACCGTAATTTCTTTTGCTGTCAGCCGAATTATTTGCTCAACTTTCTGACCCACCTACACTAGGGAACACATGTGCTTGTTGTTTTTGTTGCAACTACTGCATTTCATTGCAAATGACGAGTTGCAGTCAACATTTGCCGCAGCACTCATCAACAACAACTATAAAAAAAATAAATGAAATAACAACAACAAGTGCGAAAGGTAATTTGGAGCAGGAAGCAGTTTGCGAGAGCGCAGAACACACAATTGCCAGCAACAACAATAGCAGTAATGCAGTAAAAATAACAACAAACCATTAAAGAACAACAAAAACAGTGTTAATAACGTATACAGCAACAACAACTAAAACAAAAACAATAACAAAAAAACAAAAACTAAAACAATAATAACAACAATAACAGAAACAAAAAACAACAATAATAACAATATCACCAAACACAACGACAACAACAACAACAACGAAAACCATCAATGCACAGCAATCAAATGTCAGCGGCAACAGCCGTCCCAACACCGGTGGCAGCAATAAACGGCCGAGTCCGTCTGTCGGGCAGCGCTCGCTCACCTACAGGAAGGGGCTTAATGGCGTAGCGGCAGCGGGGCTGGCAGCTAAAATTGTGCACATGCCAGTATACAGGCACAGAAACTGGCAGCGGAAAACGGAGGAAAACAGTGAGCAAAAACAAAAACTACAAAAACAATAGGAAAAGGAAAAAGACACAAAAGCAAAATAGGAAATCGCAACACAAATTGCAAAATCACCGACTAAGTACAACAATGATTGCTGAAGCAACAAATGTAAACAGTTAACAATAAACAGTGTCAGCTACAATAACAGCAACAACATTGAAACATCCACAACAACTGCAGTAGCAGCAGCATGTTACAAGTGTTGCGTACCAACAACAACAAAAAACAATATAGCAGCAATAACAACAAAAACAAAGCACTATAGCAATATAACAACAACAAAAACAACAACAGCGCGTACATGAAGTACGAAATAAGTTGGCAAAAAACTGCTGTGCGCAAGCAACAATGATTACAGCAATCTGCAATTGCAAAGTGCAGCTCTCGCACACACTACAAAGGTAGCAATTGTGCAAATATACAACAGCGACAGCAGCAACAACAACCACCGCAGCAATAACAATTGTCAGTGCAACAAACTAAGCAACAATGGCGTTTGCTTACGTGCAACGCGGAAAGCAACAACAATAAGCGTGATTGACTGATGGAACGAGCGCAAACAAACAAGCAAATGTATATACAAGTGTGTATGTGTGTGTATGTGCAACGATAATAATAACTAACTTATTTGTAGTGAACGCATTCACCAGCTAGCGCTTGGGCGGAGCGTTGACTGTTGTTGCTAGGCGCACTGAAAGTCAGTAAAACTGCATACACACACATGCATACATATGTATGTACATCGAAAATCATTGTGAAAAAACGCTGAAAAAATTGTATAAAAGTGTGTTGTTTGGGCAAGAAAATCGCATGCACGGTGAAACGATCATTTTGTTGTTGATGATGTTGCTGTCGCCGTTGCTAACATGCGCGGCGCTTAGTTGTTGTTTGTTGCTGCAAAAACAAGAAAAAATAAATAAATAAAAATATATACCCTTTGTGAATTAGAAAGGAAAGTTTACAACACAAATATATTGGGTAGTCGAAAAAGTCTTTTCGTATTTCTAATCAAACCTCCAACTTATTTTTTTATATTTATTTTTTATTTTTATACTAATAACTAATAAATAAACAAACAAATATGTACCATTTTGGTCGACCACTTTTTCCCATTTTTTTCTAATCTTCTTCTTCTTATTTACTGGTGTAGACAATGCTTACGCGGTTAAAGCCGAGTTAACAAAAAGTTGTTTCTTCTTTTCTTATTCGAGATACCAAGTGCAGCCAGGTCCTGCTCCACCTGATCCCTCCAACGGAGTAGAGATCTTCCTCTTTTTCTGCTTCCACCGTCCGGTATTTAATCAAAAACCTTCAGAGCTGGAGGGTTCTCTTCCATCCGGACAACATGACCTAGCCAACGGAGCCACTGTAGCTTGATTCGTTGAAATACTTATGCCAATGTCGTCGTATATCTCATACAGCTCATCGTTCCGTCTAATGTGATATTTGCCGAGGCCAACGCGTAAAGACCAGAAATCTTCCTTTCTCTCGAACACTTCTAAGGACGACTCATCGATATTGTCATTGTCTATGCCTTTGCACTATTTGTATGTAAGGACGGGAATGAACAAAACGGCTGTTAGCCTACTTACAAAGGGTGATCCATTTCAAGGTTCCAACTTTTTTAAAGACAAAACACAGAAACTTAAAATTTAATGGGAAATCTTCATTATCATTCAAAAGAACATTCTGTGGCACTTATTTTTTGAAGATTATATCTTTCAAATGTTGGCTCTGGCTACGTCTCAGAATATCCATCCGTTGAGTCCAATTTTCGATGACTCGTTCGAGCATTTCGACTGATAACTGACGAATGACATGCGCGATGTTTGGCTCCAAGGCCTGAAACGAAGCGGGATTGTCCACATACACTTTAGACTTTACACATCCTTACAGGAAAAAGTGTAACGATATGATATAAAACGATCTCGATGGCCTATCGACTGACCCAAAACGTGAAATTATTTGCTCATCGAAGAGTTCTCTCAATGAATCCATGAATTGATGCGATATGTGGGAAGTGCCGTCGTCTTGTTGAAACCAAATGTCGCCGAGATCACGAGCTTCAATTTCAGGTAACAAATAGTCGATTGTCATGGCGCAATAACAGTCACCGTTGATGATTACGTTCTCACCGGCATCATTTTTGAAGAAATATGGACCTGATGATTCCACCGACCTATAAACCACACCAAACTGTTGAAGAAAGTTAATTGTGTACATATCTGCCTTTTCTAAAAACAATGGAAGCGTTTTTGAACTAGTCGTCCATCGTCTAGGTCCCTCAATTGAAGAATGTGGTGTCTCAACATGCTCGCGGCGCGAAAACTCTTAAGATCTCGCATAGAAGTCGAGTTTATTAGTAAAAATATGAGCTTAAGAAATATTTTCTGTTTTCGATGTCAAAATTTTCGTGGTACTGAAGCTTCGACAGAGGCCGCCTTGGGTCAAAAAAGTCGAAACATATGAAACGCTTTCAAATTTTTTGCTCAATTTCACTATTTTTCTGCCCTAAGTAACACAACGCCGTTTCCCGTCATTATATATTGGTAAAAATGGAGTAAAGAAATATTTTTTTCCTTTCGAGGTTATATTTTGAAAGATTTCTGTGTACCGTCCATCCATATCTAAGAGTTTTCGAGCAAGTCAGTAATTTTCTAAAAATCATGCAAAATTTGAGTTTATGAGAATCGTATGGGTTTTACAGCTATTTTTTTTTTTGATATCATACCCAAAAATTTGCTTCAAATTGAAAATTTCTACTACCCGAGCAATAATATTTTTCAGCTCTTTGTATAAACAATATTTTCTAATTTCGTGTGGGGTATAAAGACCAACCGATTTCGCATTTTTATGTGTGTGGATGTTGCATTTTGTCTCTATATACATATACTTGTATATGTACTTGTGTATATGTATGTATATGGTAAACATATGTATCTCTAGGCTTGAGCGTATGTTATTGGAAGCCGTAGTTAAAACTACACACTATTTCGTCTCAATGTTGTTGTTGCGCTCAGCTTAACTCGCTGTTGTCAAGTGCATAATATTGTATTTTGTACATGTGTATGTATGTATATATGTCTGTATTTGAGCGTGTGTTTTTTTTGTCTTCAGTAAGAGCATACAATTTACGCTTATTGTTGTTGTGCCTTTTGTGCACTAAACCATGACGTGTCTGTCTGTCTGGCGGGCTGTTTGACCGACTGTGTGAACACCTATGGCTGTTTTGCTTTCCTTTATGTTATTATTACTCTTGTTGTTGTCGTTGTCGTTTTTGTTGTTGTTGTATTTTATGTTGTTGTCGTTATTTTTTGTTGTTCTTGCTGTTTTTGTTGTTGATATTTTTTGTTGTTGCTGCTGTTTTGCTGTTGTCACTATTTTTGTTGTTTCAGTTAATGTTGCTGTTGTTGTTGTTGTTGTTGTTGCTGCTGCTATTTACGTGCTTGCAGCGTTACAGTGTCTAACTGCGTTCGCTTATTGTTGTTGTACTTTTCAGCGCGCCTTATACAATTGTTACCGCTCGCTGTTATTGTTGTTGCTGCGTATGTATTGTCATGCTTGTACATACATGCATATTGTTATATGTTGGTTCGTATGTGCTTGTACAGACAATATGTTTGTTGCCATGCCGGTGTGTCCGCTAATGACGTGCATTCGTTAACATTTGTATGTACATACATATGTACACTCATACATGAATGAAATGACGCCAATGACACGCACGAACGGTCGGCTGTACGAGCCGGAATTATTTTCGCATTTAATGATTACATGCATTTAATTCTTTTATTTACTTATTTGCTGTGCGAAAGCTCACATATACATACATGCCTGTGAATGTGTATTTAATGGAAATGCAACAACAAAAGACCGACAACAAACAATGCTGATATAAATGGTGAAGCAACAACAATAAAACAATAAAGCTGGAATATCATTCATATTCGCATTTTTTCCATAAAACTGCTTATATAATTATCTACCTTTTGTTGCTTGCATATACATAACATATACATACATATACTGATGTATGTTCATATATTTATGTGTGGTGATACATAGTAACGCACTCGCACTCATTTGCCACATTTATCTTCTGGCGCAAATAAATGTAATCCACGAATTAAAGCCAAACCAATTATTCACTTCGCAAAATTACTCGCCTATGATCAAAAAATTATACACAAATGCTTACTTACTTATTATAATTACATATATGTATGTATGTATATGCATATGTACATATACATACGGTACGCTTCTGTAGGTAAGTTTATATGGTAGCTAAAATAGTATTAATGTTCAATTTCATGGTTATCTTTATCTTGTTGTGAAAATAACTGCTTTCAATGTGCTTAATGAAAGCTTAACTCATTACGAAACAAACAAATCGAGAACATAGCATATAAACAAAAATAGTAATATATTTTTCAGAAAATCGCTACCTTAATTTCTTTGAGTTCGTGAATCAGTACATACATATGTATGTATGTACATACAGATATGTATGTATGTAAGTAAGTCTCATTATGCATGCATATGTACTTCTCTCCGATTTTATAAAATAATTTAATTAATTTTTTTTTCATATAATGATATTTTACTGGGACGAAGGCCCAAACAGCCAGTTTCCCTTTGCTTTTCTAGTATGTCCGTAAATTTATTTACAGGTCTTATTAAAATATACAAATAATAAAAAAAAAAATATTTCAAATAATACCGAAATGATTAGAACTCTAATTTACAAACTTTTTACACACATATTATACATACATATGTATGTACATATGTATGTATGCACATGCGCCCAATTATCAAATAAACTCGCCACCTCACTCTTCCTACGTTACAATTTTGATCTCTTAACACTTCTTCCCAAGACCTTGGAATGACTTCGCCCTCTCAACCAGCTTCCAGCTTCCTTATGCTTACATATGTACATACACTAATACATAAATTTTCGCTATCAATGCTTCCTTCATTAGTTATGCGCTCTTACTTCGAATAGTTACACCTGCATATCAATGCTGCGTAAAGAGCTCGCATACACACGCACTAATACGTTCCTACATGCGTGTCATAAGCCCTGTGCTCAGCAGGCGAAATAGCTGTGTGCTCTTCATTCCCGAAATGGAAATGAGTGATGCTTTGATTATTTGCATTGTTGTTGCAATTTTTTAAAGTTCGAAGTTGACCCTCAAAATGTTATGCATGTAATAATAGCTGATCAATACTCCTGAGAGAATTTAGAAGAGTTTCGATTTTTGCTGAATTATTCCATGTATGCAATGCAACAGTAAAAATATTTAGTTACAACTTATAATAAGAGTGGACACAGGTAATTAATTCTTGACTGTTGTTACGAATATTTGTGAACATTAGTGAAAAGTATTTGTTTAAAGTGTGTTATTATTTAGTTTAAAGTTAAAATCGTTATTAAATACAAAGAAATAGTGTCGTGAAAGTCGTAAAGCGTTAAAATCGTCGAAAGTATGAGTTCTTGTGCAAATTCATTAAGTGCGTCTTCGGAATGGTTCGTGGGTGTGTATAGTATGCATGCAAGTATGAATGTGAGAAGTTTCATGCGTTCCGCCCTTGGCTTACGTCGCGTGTGTATTAAGTGCGATAATGTTGTTATAAAAAACAGCGACTGGTGCAATATTGCCAAGGCGAGTTTGAAAAAGGTGAGTTTGTAACCAAACTATTTAAAATTTATATATAGAATATATATTTTAATTTTCTGTTGCAATTATGTATTTATTTTATAATTTATATTTATTTATAATAAAAAATGTCTATATGTACATGGGAACTCGTCGATTTTCTGCTAAAAAATCGTGTACTATTTGTAGAAAATTTTCTACAAGTCATTCTAAACAACTTCATCTAATGAATGTCAACCGGATTCGAGTTAGCGATTTTTAAGCGAAGTTTGTTAAGGTATTGCAACGATTTGTTCGCCAGTTTTTGAGATATCCGAATGCAATTTAATGCTTAGGTGCTTTTTATACTTGTGTAAGATGTTTCTAAAGAGTATAGTAGTTTTGTTCACATAAAGGTCCCACGTATCACCTAAAACTAATCGGCATAGATATAGGGTTATTTATATGTAAATGATCAGGATGAGAAGACGATTTACATATATGTATGTTAAATTTAAAAAAATCATTTTATATGAGGTTTTTTCATATTTTTTTTTTTTTAAATTTTATTTGTATTTTTTGTGAAATTTTTTCAATTAAATGCTTTTGTTTATCTTAAATTAATCTATTATTCATATTATTTCCAAAGATTCAATTTTTTTATATTATTTTTAAAGTAATAATAGCTACTATTATTAATACTTTATTAATTCAGAAAGTTCATGTATTTAGTTTGTATTAGTTTAGTTATTCATTTTTATTAATTTAATGTTAAAGTCGTTTAAATTGTTTTTATATATTTTAATATAACATTTTTTAATTAAATTTTTTTATTTTAATGTTTTCGTGAATTTTTCATATAATTTCCAAACATGCAATTTTTTCTTTGTATTTTCGTTTAATTTATTTATATAATATGTACAATAATGTATATAATAATTAATTTTTTTCTTAATAATTTTTCGTTGAATTTTTCTTCTTATTATCATTGCTGCAACTCTTTTCAGTATTACGTTTTATTTAATAATTTTAAGCCAATAATGAACACTTTATTAACTCAGCACATTTATTTATGTTTTTTTAATTCATTAGTTTTTTTTTATTTATTTTTATAATTATTTTTTAATTAATTTATTTTTAATATTTTCCTATAATTTCTTAATAAGCAAATTTAGATTAATTTTATTTAATTTTAAAATCTTTTGGTTATATTTTTAACTTTTTAACTTTTTATGTTTGATGTTTTATTTTCTTTTTAGTTTTTTGCTTTTAAATTTTTTTTTGTAATTTTTCTAGTCATTAATTTTTAATTAATTTTTCTGTCATATTCATTTATAAATTGTTTTTAATATTTCAGTTTTAGCAACACAGCAAATTTGTTTAATTTTTTTAATTCATTCGTTTAATTTATTTAATTTCAAAACATTGTTAATTATTATTTTTTATTTCATTTATTTTACACTTAGATTTTTTTAATTTTTCTATGGATTTTTTATCATTTGTAATTATAAAATTTTTTTAATTTCTTCGATTTAATTATATTTTTTTAAGCCAACAAATAGCTTCTCTTATAAATAATTTATTATATTTTATCTACTTTATTTGTTTAATTTAAAATTTTTTTAACTTTTTAATTACTTTTATTAATTTTTTTCCTAATTATAAAAATTAGTGTTTTAATAATGTTTTAAATTTTTTGGAATTTTTTCATATTATTTATTTGTTTTTTAAAATATCGTTTATTTTTCACATATTGGCAATTATTTCTTTTACTTTTTTTTTAATTTCGTTTAATTAAATTTTTTTAGTTTTTCATATAATTTATTTAATTTTATTAAATTGTAATTGTTCTTTCATTTTCATTTAGAATTTTTACATAAGAACGGGTTGATTTTTTTTTGTTTTGGGTTTACATACGTATGGTGCTGTGAGATAAGGTCGAGTAGAAATTCGGATCTGTTCGTCCGACTGTGCAAGCTATAACTTGAGTATGAATTGAGATATCTTGTTGAAACTTGGTATGCTGGTTCCTTAGTGTAAAAAAAAAATTACGGGTTCATAGATGGGAGTAATCGGACCACTGCCACGCCCACACACGTTCGATAAATCAATAACTAAAGACGCCTGAGATATTAAATTTATTACCAAGCTAGTATGACAGGGCTTCAATGTAGCCAGAGTCAAATTTGGACGATCAGCGTGGCACCGCCCACTTTTGAGTGGAAACACTATCTTGAGACCCGTTCCCCGATACAAAATAATACTTTCTACTTTAATGGACAGATATACATACTTGAGTATAGTTGATATTTATGTATATGTGTATGAATGTTTGTATATACGTATCTCTGGTAATGAGTAAAATTTTCTATCAAATATGCCCTGTTACAATCTCTAGTTTGCATCGAACATGTTGTGCAATAACAAATGTTCGCAACTACTCCGTAAAAAGTAATATTCTTGTGAAACCGATAACAACCGTTCGAATGTGCAGTTGACAACAACAGCATTGGCAAGATTCTCAGATAAAATCACATGCGCTGAGTCATCTGTGACCAAAGTAATACCGCATATAAACATACATACATACATGCATACATATGTACATAAATTCATACATGTGCATACGTAAAAAGCAGCTTCTCGATAACTCATCAATGTTTCCGCATAATGTTGCCAATAGCGGATAGCTAGCGCTGCAAAGCCAAAAACAAAAAGCAATGTAATTACGGCGACCCCAACGGCTGATGGCCGTAGCAACAGCAATAGCAATAATAGCATAACATACCATATACTGTATGCACTAACAACAATTGCCGAGCTGAGGACAGCAATTACAACAGCAACGCCAAGCATGAGCACTTGCGGCAGCGCCGGTAGCAAAAGAAGCAAAGGCAACACTAGAAAGTAATTAAAATATAATAAATCGCTGTGCTGTGCTTACAGTGAAAAACAGCAACAGCAAGACATGTACTAGGCGAGGTGTTGCAGCGAAAAATCAGCTGTTGCCATTACCTTTGTATGGCCGTGTTGTTGTTGGTTGTTATAACTACAGTTGATTTTTATGACTGCCATAATTCTTATAATTACTGTTATCGTTGCATCGTTGCTCTGGCTGTATTGCTGCTGCTATTGTTGTTGTGTTTTTTTAATGTTGTTGCATCAGCTGATGATCGTGGCGGCTACATGAAGGCACAAAAGCACTGATCAAGTGCCGCGCTTGACAACAATACTTCTCATTACTTCTTAGTAAGGTTAGATACTAATACCAGTATATATACCAATACCGCTAATATATACATATATGTATATATATATGTATATATATAGTAAATTATATACATATATGTACATGTATGTGTATCTAGACGTGATTTATTTTCTTCATACTAAACTTGGCTTTGTTGGCTTCACTCGTTCGCTGTTGCCATGAGCGTGCCAAACAATAAATCTTTTGTCAGTCAATAGGACCACTTACAAAATAGGAAATCATTTTGATTTTATATTCTATCAATTCCGCATCTTTAATTCAGTTGCTAAGCTTGTTGCTAAGTTATATTCAAAGGCAAGTATAATTTTATATTTTGCCAAGAAATGAACTTGTTATACCCTGAACAGTGTACATATATGTATGTATATAACATGTATATAAGTTTGCCATGATCTTTCTAACTCCGAAAAACAAACTTCCGTGACCTTATAAAATACATATACATACATACATATACATAAATGATCAGCATGACGAGCTAAGTCGGATCTAGTCAAGTATTTCTGTCTACCTGTATTTAAGCCAAATGGTCCCTCAGGTTTTGAGACATCGTTCTGAAATTTTGCATACGTCTCTTTCACCTCAAGAAGCTAATCATTTGTCAGAACCGCCGTTATCGGACCACTATAGCCTATATCTGTCATACAAACTGGACGATCAAACTGAAGTCTTTGTATGGAAAAATGAGTATTTGACGAGATATACATAGTGACGAAATTTGGTTCGTAGTATTATTTGAGGTAATGGGACTATCTCCGAAGAAATTGCTCAGATCAGCTTACTATAGCACAAAGCTGTCATACAAACTTAACGAACAAATTCATTCCCTTGTATGAAAAACTCGTTTGTTTGATAAGATATCATCATGAAATTTGGTATGGATTATTGTCCAAAGCAAGCGTACAATTCCTAAAGAAATTGTTCAGATCGTACCATTAGAGCAAATAGCTGTCATATAAACTGACTAATCTATCTAAAGTCCTTGTATAGAAAACTTCTTTTTTTATTTAACGAGTTATCGTCATGAAATTTGGTGTGGAATATTGCCTGAGACGACAGTATTATCTCTCACAAAATTCTTCAGATCGGACTACTATAGCATATACTATGTATGTACATAGCTGTCATGCAAACTGTTTGAGCAAAATCAAAATTATTTTCGTTTTCGCTTCTGTGGCACCTTTTTATTTGTGAAGGGTATATATAAATATGTTATGCTTCGGTGCAACCGAAATTAACGCTTTTTCTTGTTTATCCAACACTTAAGTGTATAACGTCGAATTGCGATTTCCTAACTCCAATTTTATAATATTTTACCAATTTTTTATTTGAATTTTTTTGTTTGATTTTCAAGCCGTTTTTTCTATTTTTTGCTATAATAAAATTTATTCATCGTTAATTCGCCGTTTTTCAACCAATTTATTTTAATTTCGTAAAGTTAAATTTTCGCCACGAACGCGCCATTAAGCGTCTTACCAATTTAGTGTAATTTATTGACTTCTTCCTTTTGCAGTTTTCGCACCGTACGAACGCCTTTTCTACTTTGTATTTCAGAGATTTACCTATGCTGAGTTCCAATTAATTATTTTTATGTTATTTTTTCTTCTAAATTTTATAGATTTCAGTTGATTTCGAAAATTGTGTTTGCGTTCGCGGGCACGGTGATTTCGATTTATATGCTTTTGCTTTGGCGTATAATTTTGTTTCTATAATTTTTGTGCATGTGTGTATGTGCGTGTGGCTGACCAAACAGTTGGGTGCGGCAAAATTTATGGTTGTTGGTGAAAATTAATCTTCATTTGTACATTTACTTTGTTACAAGAATTTAATGAAATTTTGTTTTTGTTTAGACAAGAAACAGGCGAGAAATTTGGATTTTGACATACAAAGTATGCCGGCAATAAAAGTGTTTGTAGATAAATAGTGCAGAGAAACTTTTATTTATTTGCGAAAATTACAAACAAGTAAGCTAGAATTTTTGTGGAAAGTATTTTTATATGCAACTACAGGGTTTAAGTTTGCACGCAGTTTGTAACAACCAGAAGGAAACGTCGGAGATCGTAGAAAAAATACATAAGTATATAGAAGTTGCTTTAAAATTTGAGTTGTCGAACTGAAATTTTGCACACGGTCTTTTTACAACAAGAACTTGCAAATTTGTCAGAATCGCTGATATCGGACCACTATAGCATATAGCTGTCATACAAAATTAACGATCAAAATTAGGTGCTTGTATGGAAAAGTTTTCTACTTGACGAGATATCAGCACGAAATTTTGTGTGGATTTTAGATTAGTTAACGGTATAATCTTCGAAGAAATTGTTTTGATTGGACAACTACAGCATATAGCTGCCATACAAAATTAACGATCAAAATCAGGTGCTTGTTGAAAAACTTTTATACTTGACGAGATATCAGCACGAAATTTAGTATGGATTAATATATTAGCTAACGGTATAATCTTCGAAGAAATTTTTCAAATCGGACTACTATAACACATATCTGCCAAATAAACTGACCGTTAAAAATAGAGATTTTTTCCTGTTTATACCCTTTTAGGCTATAAGAAATGCAGCTGGAAAGTGTATAAGTGCTTCAGTGTAGCCAAAGTTAAGGTTGTTTGTTGTTTTACATTTCTTTAATGCTGTTTTTGATCTAAAAAAATCTGTTTTTCGTTTTTGAACCTAATTGGTGGGGGCTTAAAGCTATTCGAAAATGAATTTTTTAAATGAAAAATTCACGGATGAGTGCAAGAGTTGTCTACAAACACATACATATGTATATATACCTACATATATATTTACTTTTCGCACAATACATACATACGTGCATATGTATTTTTATATGTTTAAAAGGCTACTGCTTCCGCCATGCACTACCGCCAGTGTAGGCATGCAATTTTATATTCAAAATGGTTTATTTAAAAAGTAAAATATTTATTACAGGTACATATTTACATAGGCAACGCTTATTAAATAAAACACACATATTATTGCACAGTGAAAATAAATTGTTTACTTAGTACCGCCAGTGAGTGTTGGCAGATGGTGAATCCACAGGGATATTAAACCGGAAAAAAACCATACGCCAACCATTTCTGCAAAGCAATCAATAAAATCAATTACCAATAATTACATATAATTGGATACAAGTGAAGCGGTCGAGCGGAATAACAAATGATGGTGATTACATGGCCACTGGAGTTGGTGGCAAACAGCCCAATCGATGGCTTGGGTGGCCGCCGCCTCTAATGGGATGTGCCGAGCAGTGACAATATGCTTGCTAGTACCCATTTTCATCGATATTTACATGTATCAGTGTGTGTGTTTTTGCATTTGAGCGCAGTCCAATTCGTGCATGCAACAGCACGAGGCCAAGCGCTGCTTGCATAGCGGTGAGCAGTAAGTAAGTGGTAAATCATAAATGCATATACGGTCATATAAGTGCATAAGCACATATTTACCATACACAAACAATGCAATTTAAGTAAATTTATATGAGCGTAAATATTGTGCGCATGTATGTGTGGCTGTTAAAAATTGAGCTTCAGCTGGTCGATCACGTGTATGCACTGGCAACACGTACAGCATGTCGTATGTCCTACGCAAGCGGTGCAAACTTCAGCAGCATGTAATATGTAGATATGTATTTATCCTTGTGTATGCATGTGTATACATATGTACGTCAGCAGAAGTGCATGTGCATGACAGCAATATTCGCTTACCCACTATCATTTACGTTTATGAAATTCAAAAGCTTTGTCATAATGACGTGTGGCTTTAAAGAAACTAAACACGTCTTACATACTACATACATATGTACGTATAAAATAACTATAATAACTGTAAAGTAAAGATCTTGTGAACAATAATTTTTTATGTAATCGATTGTGAAGAACACAAAAACAACAAAAAAAGACGTTAACTTCGGCTATAATACCCTTCACAAATAAACAAGTTTTCAATATAAGGACATGAGTTTTATCGATCAGTTTATATGGCAGCTATATGCTATAATGGTCCGAACCGAACAATTTCTTCGGAGATTTTTACGATGTTTAAAGATATTTCTTCAAATGAAAAAGTTTTCCATACAGGAACTTGAGTTTCATTGATCAGTTTGTATGGCAGCTATATGCTATAGTAGTTCGATCTGAACAATATCTTCGGAGATAGTAGTATTTTCTTGGTTAATAATCTGTACGAAATTTTGTTAAGATATCTTGTCAAATTAGGAAGTTTTCCACACAAGGACTTGAGTTTGAACTGTCAGTTTGTAGGACAGCTATATGATTTAGTGATCCGATCTGAACAATTTTACGAGAGGTTATACTGTTACGTCAAACAATTTTATATACCAAATTTTATGGCGATACCTTGTCAAATAAAAGATTTTTGCATACGAGGACTTGAGGTTGATTGGTTACGTTGTATGACAGCCATATGTTATAGTGTTCCGATCTGAATAATTTCTTCAGAGATTGCATCGTTACCTGGGATAATATTCCATGCCGAATTTCGGAACGATAGCTTGTTCAATAAAAAAGTTTTTCATACAAGGACTTGAGTTTGGTCTGTCAGTTTATATGGCAGCTATGTATATGCTATAGTGGTCCGATATCAGCGGTTCCGACAAAATAGCAGCTTCTTTGTGAGAAAACGACGTGTGGGAAATTTCAGTTTGATAACTCAAATATTAAGGAACTAGTGCATGCATAGACAAACAGACGGGCGGAGAGAAGCACTCAGCTCGCCAAGCTGATCTTTCATATAGTATAAGTATATTTATGTATGTTTATATTTTAAAGGGTCTCCGATGTTTCCTTCTGAGGGTTACAAACTTCATGGCAAACTTAATATACCCTGTTCTTCCTTTTCTTTACTGGCGTAGATACTGCTTAAGCGGTTACAGCCGAGGCCAACTCATCAGATGATGTTATTGTCCATGTCCCCACACCAAACAGCAGGATGAGATTGTTGAGGGACTTGTAGTGTTTAGTCTTTGTTACTCTGTCCAAAGTAGCACCTGTTGACAAAAGCGATTCAAGATTTCAAGGCTGATACCCATTCTATTTAGGGTATAAAAATTCGTACGTTTACACGCTTATAAAAAAAATGACTGTCTGATGACAAAACGGAGATATCACCCATAAATAAATATATACAACCATATATGATACAAATACATATGTAAATATAGTATATATGTATGTAAATGTGTTATATACTCGTTTACAAAAATTGCCTTTATATATACACATACACACATATTGAGTGAGCACGCCAGCAAAAGCACGTACGCTGAAATGCAACGAAAGGGCACTACAACAACATAAAGAAAAAATGTGTTGTTTATTTTTTTTTTATTGAAAAAAGTGCCTGTCAGCAGCAGTGACAGCAGAAATTTATGCGATAATATTTTAATGAAATGTGAACTTTTTTCCGATTTCAAAGCAAGCGATTTCGTTTTCGAGTGCAATCAGTGCAAAAAGTCGGAAATAAAGGCACCAACATATGACTAAAGAAATTTCAGAAACAACAAAAGTATTATCTTTTTTACATGTGTCATTAAATTTACAATTTTATTGCTGGTGAAGGGTAACGGGGATATTAAATAATAGCGCTTTTTCGTTTCATTTTGTAAGATATTAAATTAGATAACTATTTCTGTTTTGAATTCACGAAAAATTTACAAAAAGTTATAAAACGTATAAGACTAATTGACTTGGAGGTAGACAGAGCTCGCAGTATGTAGTTATCATGTGAGTCTGCTGTTTCTCGAGTTTAGTTTCGAAGTTGCAAGCTTGGATGTGGCTAACTGTATGAAAGTGTCGTAAGCAGCCTTTTGAGTATTACTGATATTTCTAGGCTAATTCTCTATCTGGGGTTTTGTGTTTTAGAATTTTTATATTTTAATATAAAAAAAAAAAAAACAATTCTTCCAAAAGTGATCTTCTGACACTATAGTCAAACCCGTTGTGTTCTATGGAATCTTTATGTGCTCTAGAAAAGAACACACTTGCAAAGAAACTCGAGAGCGTTCAGCGGGCTCATCAGCACATATGGTGCACTAAGATCCACTCCAACCATCGCATTTATCGCCTTCTTGCACATATTGCTCGTAGAAATCTTCGGAAAGTGCATGGTTGCGAAAATTGCTATCAGATTCAGAGAATCTGGGTTCCTAAAAGAACACCTGCCTAAACACTCGTAAATCCTCAAACATTTTGACAATATACCAGATCAATTGGATCTTGGGGTCGCCAAACCAAACTCTGATGGCTATTTCTCTGTCCATATACCGACGGTGGAGTTGTAAGTGGGAAGAAGCCGTTGGAAAAGAAGGACAGTTAGCTTCTTTACGGTTGGATCAAAGCTTGGGGAAAGGCTGGTAGAGGGGTATATTGCTAGGAGCTCTCTACCAACTTCAGCTTCAGACTTCCTGACTATTGCATTGTCATTGCAGCCATTAAGGTAGTAGTACATCTACTGCTCCGGAGTGCAGCCGCCTTCAGAGAAGTGATCATCGATTCAGATAGCAGAGCGGGTATACTAGTCTTGAACTTATTAACAGTGCCTTTAGTGTTGGTCAAGGAGTGTCTAACCTTACTAACAAAAGCAACGAATGCCTTTGTGAAAAGACTGGTACGGGTGCCAAGCTACAGCGGAATCGCAGGAAAGCTGATGAGCTAGCAAGGAAAGACATCCTAGAACCGCTCTTGATAAAATGGGAGCGGGTCAGTGCTCTCAAATCTTCTACTATTAGATAGCTGTGCTCTGCTGAAGCTTGGCCAGCACTTGCCACTATCGGTACATGCGCCTTTGGCCTTTTAGTCCAAGATCGATCGCAAAAGGTGTAGTGATCTCTTTGCCTTCAGTAAGACTAGCCCATCCCTAGTTGTGGGGCTTTCAATAGGCCATTGCCCTATTAGCGTCCACACTGTAAGGCTAGGAATCTTACCAGACGACATATACGGAAGCTGTATGTAAGATGATGTAAGATGAGTTGAAAATAACTCAACATTTCTTACTTACTATTTTATTTTGGTTTCACGTACTGCAATAAAATATTCTAAGTACAACAAAAATATATTTAATCTGTATAAATTTATTACATAAGCATGTAAATAAGGCGAAATGAACTTAAATGCGATTAAATCTGACCAAATAAATGCGACGCATAGACAGCGTAACCACATGGTGCCTGACCTATCCGGTTGTTTAATCACAAAATGTGCATGTGGCACATATTTACATACACAGAGATGCCTTAAGTCAGTATATCAATATAAAATATAATACATATCTGTATAATAAAAAGGCTCGGCTCAATATTATTTCGAGGCAGTTGAAGACATAAATCACTGATAACTCGAAATGTCGTGTGTAAGTATGTATGTTTGACTAATAAATGTCGAAAATTATAAATTATATATTTCTAAATATATATGTATGTATTTATATTTACACGAGCATAAAGAATACAAAGAATATATCTATATGAGCAAAAGCAGCTTATTTCAGAGGCGCAGAAAACGGCGAACAAAGAGCCGTGCCTGACCTTACCAGCCTTCACGGCGTCGTTGCTATTTTGAAATAGCGAAATTTTGAAAATTTTGATACAATTAAGCAAATCAAAGCGTTTCGCGCAAATAATAATGCACATAACTGAATAAAAATAGACGCTGCGGCGTATGCCTATATGTTCTATCTTTCTTAGCGCTTATTGTTGACAGCTTTGACTTTCAGAGCAAATTTTGACAACAAAAGTCGTATGATTCTGTAAAAACACGACATTTCCAACCAATGGCGATAAGTGGCGGTTGCAATACAAGAAAACAAATAACAAAAACAAAAACCAAAAACAAAAAAAGCAAAGAAAAAACGTAAAATTTGGTTGCACCGAAGCTACAATACCCTACCCAAATGCAAAAGGTTCCTTACAAGAACTTGGTTTTGGTCGGTCAGTTTGTATGGCAGCTATGTGATATAGTTAACCGATCTGAACAATTTTAAGACGGATTATACCATTGCGTCAGACAATATTCCGTACCAAATTTCATCATGATACCTGGTTAATTAAAAAAGTTTTCCTACAAGCAGTTGAGTTTAATTGGTTAGTTCGTATGAAAGCTATATGCTATAGTTGTCCGATCTGAACAATTTCATCGGAGTTAGTAGCACTGGCTGGGATAATAATCTATGTAAAATTTCGTGATGATACTTTGTCAAATAAAAAAGTTTTCCATACAAGAACTTAACTTTGATTGGTTACTTTGTATGGTAGCTATATGCTATAGTTGACCGATCTAAACAATTTCTCTGGAGATTATAGCAATGGTTAGGATAATAATCTATGTCAAATTTCATGACAATATCCTGTCACATAAAAAAGTTTTCCATACAAGAACTTGAATTTGTCGGTCATTTTGTATGGCAGCTACATGCTATAGTTGTCGGATCTGAACAATTTCTTCTAAGAACGTAGCGATACTTTCAGAAATAATCTGTGCCAAATTTCATGAAGATATCTGGTCAAATAAAGCTGTTTTTCATACAAAAACTGGAGTTGGATTGTTCAGTTTGTATGGCAGCTGTATGCTATAGCGGTCTGATATCGGCAATTCCGACAAATAAGTATCTTCTTGGGCAGTAAAGAACATGTGCATAAATTCAGATCGATATCTCAAAAACTGGGTAACTTTTCGGGTATACGTGCAACCCTTTGGTGAACAAAACTATTATACTCTGTAGCAACATGTTGCAGGAGTATAAAAATATGTTCTTTCACAATAATAATAACAAAAGTGGCAAAAGGCACATTGTTGAAATTAAAACAAGAATTAAGAGCAAAACATGATAGAATGAAAACAATTTGCCGGAACGCGCATTGACGTCAAAGCGAAAACCCTATTACGGCATGTGGGTCGAGCGGTCAGCGCTGACGAGGCGTATTGGAAATTGAAAAGCGAAATGAATTGGAAACACATATTTTCGTATAACTGTATATGTTATTTGTAAATTTCGATTTTCAAAAATTGTTTTCAAAATGCCGATTGGCTCGGTATCTTTTCCGTAGCGTGACCTTGAAATTTTAAAAGCCTCACTACACATACACACACACACTCGCACAGCTGTAAAAGTTTGTAAGTGTGTATGCCGGCATCAATAATGTGAAATTAAGTGGGGTTCCGCCGCATGGGTCACCCGTTATGACAGTGCAATCGCACGAAGCATTTGTTATTCATTAGCTTTGTGTTACGACTGCGCTGCCTCTGACATATTGATGCCTGTAAATGCAATATTTAACACAAACATGTCAAGCAATTTGTCAAAAAACCAGAACGACTGCGGCCCATTTTTCGTTTTGTTTAGAAAATTCAAAAATTTTGATATCTTGCAGCTGTGTGTTTATAAGAAAATAATAAAAGTGAAATAGCTAAAAATGAAAAATAAACAAATTACAGCGAGAAAATAAACTCTGTGCTACTAAAATAGCAACAACAGTAGCGCTAATAACTCATAAATGCAGACGTTGCCAAGTGGCAACACGCCCAGTTTTTGGGGTTGAGGAAAAAGTGAGCAAAACGCAAGTCACAAAAACCTAATAAAATTTGGCTTTAAATGCAGTGCAAATGTTGCACAGTGGTGCATTTTATGTTATGGCATTTGCAAAAAAAAAAGGTATGTTAGTTTGGGCAAAAAATAGTAAGACTTTTAAATTTAAATTTGGCGCGGAAATTCAATCGTCGAAATATTTTTTTTTTAGGTTGGTACAGCCGTCAGTGACGGCCATCAATATCAAGTGATGATCAACACGTCAATAAAATAAAGAAATTGGCGCTTGAGAATCGACGACTAACAGTCAGAGATCTTACTGGCATCATTGGCATAACGGTAGGATTCGTAAAAACCATTTTGAAAGATCATTCTGCTCTAAGAAAAGTAAAAGCACGATTGGTTCCAAAATCTCTAAATTTTTTCGAAAACAGCATCGCGTTAACACTTTGAAATAATGATTTCTGACTACCAAGATGTCATGAAACGTATTATTACTGCCGATGAGTCTTGGATCTATGCTTACGACCCGAAAGCAGGCGAAAAATCGGCCGAATGTCGTTACAGAGGCCAAGTCAAAGAAAGCACGACGAAGCAGTTTAAAAATTAACGTTATGTTGACAGTTTTCTTCGATGATTGAGTTGTGGTGCACTCGTTTGATGAAATTACGGACAATTTTGACCAGGACCGTACATAAGCAGCCATGATATCGCTACGGATTTTAACATTCATCATCAAACTATTTGAAACCATTTAAAAAAGGCTGGCTACAAAAAGAAGCTCGAATTTGGGGTACCGCTTGAATTTTCTGTGAAAAATTTAATGGATCAAATTAACATCTGCGATGCTCAAATACTACAATCATGTGCGAAAAAATCATGGTCCAAGCATGGTAAAGTTCAACAAATGGTCGTAAAGCCAGGAGTGACGCCTCGAAAAGTTATGCTGAGTGTTTGTTGGGATTGGAAAGAAATCATCCACTATGAGCTGCCCAGCCTGGTCAAACGATTGATTTTACTGTCAACAACTGATTAGATTGAAGCACGCAATCGAAAAAAACGGCCAGAACTGATCAACAAAAAGTACTTCATCTTCAATCAGTACAACGCTAGACCAAACACATCTTTGATGACTCTGCAAAAACTGGGAGAGCTTGGCTGGGAAGTTTTGATGCATCCACCATATAGCCCTGACCTTGCACCATCGAACTACCATTTGTTTCGGTCAATGCAGAACCACTTTAACAGAGTAAAGTTGGCTTCAAGAGAAACCTGTGAAAATTACTTGTCGCAGTTTTTCGCCGAGAAAGCAGAAAAGTTTTACACTCTCGGAATAATGTCTCTAGCGGATAAATGCCAAAAGTGGTCGACTAAAATGGTATATATTTGGTTCTTTAAAGTTCATTATAAAAAAAAAATCAGTTAAAATCGCTGTCAGATATAATAGCCAATATATCGGTTAGTCGAAAAAGTTTTTTCGTATTTCTAATCAAACAAAAAGTTTTTTTCGTACATCTAAAGTTTGATTAGAAATAAACCTTGAAGACAAATCTGTCTTAGCTAAAATTCAGTTAGTTCCTTAATTTAGTAGATAAACTGATTGCCTTCTCCAAACTTATTTATAACCTAATGGTTATTTTTGTTGGGAAAAAGTTACCCGACTCTTAGTTTATCCTATAAGCTCTGATTCTTTCAATTTGGTTCAAGAAATGTATCAGGTTTACACTAGTTCGAAAAATGGAAAAGGCTGTTTCAATTATGGCGATAAAAATCTGAGAATTGGAGAATTAAAATGTATATTTAATAATTTATTATAACTGGTATATACCGTGTTTCTTACGAACTAGTTCCTTTACCCTTTCAAAAAATCTAGTTGTCAACTATTTCGCTTTCAGTCAGCCAGCTCTTGCAGACTACATACAGAGACTATACATGTACATACATACATATGTATCTACATAATATAAGTACTGTATATATACACTTTATATACATATACCATAGTATGTACATATGTTTGCATGTTAGCCCGTTTGTCGGTTGACCGCTACTAATAGCCTGCTTGGCGTGATGCCGCCTTAATCTATTTTGGCAGCAATTTCCTAAGAAATACAAGCAAAGCAAAAAGCCAACAAATGCGTTTGTTTCGTCTTATTTTTATAAGAAAATGGCAAAGATTGAAAAGTCTAAATAATCTAACCAACGCAACGAAAACAATTTTTCTGCGAAAGACGTCAACGCGCTGCTGGCAGCGAAAACAATAACAAAACCGCAACAGCAAAACAAAAATAATATTTAAATATACTTGGATTTTGTAAGTGGGCAACAAGCTTGCAACAACAACAAACAAATGGAATTGATAGCGATGTAAACTTTGCGCAAATTTCGACACCTTTCGTTTACATAACGACAATGTATGGCTGTTTAGGTTAATGAATATTCTTCTTTTTTTGGAATTTTTGGTTTAGTTTATATAATTTTTGTTGCTTTCTAAAATTACTTTATGCATGATAAAGGCAATTTTTTTCAATTTCAACAAAGTTTTGAGAAATATATCGCCGAAGCAAAGCTTATATTAAGGGTTACGCGCCTTCAGTTTATGCTCTTAATTAAAGCACGTATTTTTTTCTTCTTTACTTTTAATGACCCGGTAAGAAGTTCTGTTGTCAAGGTTCCTTTTTGTACCGAGGGACTGTCATAAATGATGTTCTAAAAGTCGAATTTTGAGAATTTTCCTTTGAAAATATCACATAGTTACTGTAAAATTGATAAATCGTTCTTAGATGATTCACCTGCCTCGATATGATTTGATGTGAAAGTCACAACGTGACTTCAGGGGAAGTTGGCTTTCAGCTGGCTCTATATAAGTGAAGCAATCAATGTGCTTAGCTGATTCACCTGCCTGGATTTGATTCGATGTGGAAGTCACAAAGTGATTTCAGTGTGAGCTGGCTTCCAATTGGATCTAGTTATATACCTGTAAGTAAATCAGGCACAGTGTCTGGTCAGCGCTTAGGCGACTCTGGTGTCTCGATGTGATATGACGAAGAAGTCACAACATTTCACTACAGGAGATGCTGGCTTCCATCTGCCTCTTAACTAAATACAAGCAAAGGTTTTGGACTGGGCTAAATGTAAATAAAGGTTGGAAACTTGGCTAAATGTAAACAAAAAGGTCATTGACCTCATTAAATGTAAACAACGGGGTCATTGACCCAATGAAAGGTGTACAAAATAGTCGCAGATCCCAAATGTATGCAAAGTTTGTTAAGTGGGCTAAATGTAAGCAATGGTTGTGGTCTTGGATAAACGTAAACAATAAGGTCATTGACCCCATGACATGTAAACAAGAGGATCACTGGGCCCAAATGTAAACAAAGGCTGTTGACTTGACTAAAAGTAAACAATAAAGTCATTGATCTCATAAGGTAAATAAAGCGGCCAGTGACCCAATGAAATCTAAAAAAAAAACTGTCAATGACCCCAAATGTAAACTAAGGTTGTTGACTTGGCTAAATGTAACAAAGGTTGTGGACTTGGCTCGGTTTTTGAGGTATCGATCTGAAACTTTGCACACATCTCCTTCTACCTAAGAAACTGCTTTGTCCGAATCCCGGATATAGGATCATTATAGCGTATATCATATAATAGTTTGTCAAAAAAATCTTGCGGTATTTTCGCTAGTTGGCGCTGAAAGCGCGTAGTTCTAGTTTTATTCGTCGCATCGGGTCATGCTATACCTTTTTGGAAAGCTCATTTCACGCGTTAACACATGTTTGATTGATTGTAGTTTCTTTTAAGTCGTTCGTGAGTTATAGTGTCGCAAACATGGAGCAAAATAAAGAGAAAATACGGCATATTTTACAGTACTACTACGATAAAGACAAAAATGCATCGCAAGCCGCCAATAAAATTTGTGCAGTTTATGGACCCGATATAGTTTCCATTTCCACCGCACAACGATGGTTTCAACGTTTTCGTTCTGGTGTAGAGATGGTCGAAGATGCGCCACGCTCCGGACGGCCTGTCGTCGAAAATTGCGATAAAATCGCTGAATTGGTCGAATGAGACCGGCAAAGTAGCAGCCGTAGCAACGGTCAAGAGCTGGGCATGACTCATCAAAGCGTTATAAACCATTTGAAGAAGCTTGGAGTCACTAAGAAGCTCGATGTATGGGTGCCACACGAATTGATTCAATAAAAATACCGCAAGACTTTTTTGACAACTCATTATATTTCGATCAAAATTAAGCTGTGTATGAAAAACGTTTGTATTTGAGGAAATATCTTGTCGAAATTTGGCGTGGCTTATTATCTAGAGCAGCGTTACAATATTAGAAGAAATTTTTCAAATCGGACTTCTATATGACATGGCTGCCATACAAACTCACCGATCGGAATCAAGTGCTTGTATGGAAAACTTTTTTATTTGAAAAAATATCTTCACGAAATGTGGTAGGTATTATTATACCAGGCAACGATACAACTTCTGAAAATATTGTTTAGATCGGATCAGTGTAGCATATAGCTGCCACACAAACTGAACGTTCAAAATCAAGTGCTTCCTCCGAAGCTTTTTTGTATTTGTTAAAATTACGATAATAATTAATTGTTTAGTATTTAACCACTAACAGTCCTTCACACAAAACAAAAATCGGTCGATTTTCCGACTTTAGGCAAAATTGCAGCATTTTTTAGCGCTCAATACGGAAATTGCCAGAGGCCATATGAAACTTTCACTTTGACGCCATTATACTGATGCAAATCCAAATTCGGCTGCTGTACTGCCTACGTGATTGCATAATACATACATGTCTATGTATATAGTCTATGTTATATACTTAATATATATGTATGTGCATATATGTATATGTAACTACTGACGCCGGCGTACAATGTTGCACAATGCTCAATTGAAATACGTCAGTTCACGCGAGCGTGTTGCTAAAATGCAGTGGCATCCCCAACACCCCCAACAACGCATGCAGCTAAGCATATAAATAAACACGCACACACACATACATATGCGTGCATTCGCACCAAACAAATTGCCAGCATTTTGCATTTTGTCGTCGCCTCGCTGAGATTTGCATGACAGATTTGTCGCGGCGCGGCTGTCGCCAACTCACGCGGTGGCTGCCACTTATAGCATACATACAGCTCGCCCGCCGGCAGAGTGCCATGCTTGCACCACTGGCAATTGCTCATGAGTGTTGTTGTTATTGTTGTTGTTGACGATTGTTGTTGCTGTATTTGTTGTTGTTGTTGCATATTTTGTTGTTGTTGTTGCTCTTTTCTGGTTTTTGTCATAGTTATTTTTGTTGTTGTTGTTGTCGCTATTTTTTATTCTTGTTGTTTTTGCTGTGCTGTGCATCCCACTGCAGTGTTGCTAGCGCTTCCCGCCTGTGTGCGTTTGTATATATTTCGTTGCTGCCGCTAACACTTTGTTTTATTGTCGTTGCTGTCGTTGCTTGTCGTTGTTGTTTTCGCTTTCCTTATTTACATTGCAACGCATTGCTGTTGTTCTTCCTGTTGCTAATGTTGAGATTTTAATGCGCTTTCGCGCGTTGCTGTTGTTGTCGCTGTCTTTATCGACTTAATTTTTACACATTGTTGTAGCTGTTGCTACTGTTGTTGTAGCTGGTATTGCTGCTGCTGCTGCCGCCTCCGTTGACGCTGTTCTTTGCCGTTTGCTAATGTTGTCCGCATTGCGGAAGTGACAATGTAATTTGACGTCATTCCGTCGTCTCCGTCGTCGCTATCGCCTTCAACGTGGCTCAATGCAATGCCCGCACGCTGTATTGCTGCTGTTGTTGTTGTTGCGTTGTTTTTCATTTAGCTGCTTGGCTATTGACGTCGATCTTCGGTCGTCGCGTTGGCTCGCTGACTCGCCGCTGGGCGGAAAATATTTCGTATTTTCGCTTTTAACTAAATAAGCGAAGGCGACGTTGCCGCTGCCGTTGCTTAAGTCCATGTAATGTTGTTATTTGTCGTCAATATAATTAAATTCTTTGTTAGCATTTATTGGCTTGTTTACCAGCAGATAGCATGGCATTGCCGGCGTGTTTGCGTAGACACTTGGCTTGCTCGCGAAGTGGATATGTAGAATGCTTCGGAGCTATTAAGCTTGACGATTTATGTTGTTGTTGTTTTGTTGAAATTTCTTGAAACTGTTTTGCACTTTTCTACGCTCTCTATTGTGAAGGTCATGTAAATGCATTTACTTTGTTTTGATTTGTATTATGCGCTTAAAGTGTTTGTTGTTGTGATTTTATTGTATCGAATTTGTTATGCCATACAAAATCGTCAAATTGATTGCTTTGTTTTGGGCGCTAGTATTCATGAGTGTGAGCTTGCATTTCGGAAGACATTTATGCATAAATCTTTGTGAATTTTCGTGTATGGCTTTTTCTGCGCAAGAAGCTGCTTTTTTGACGGAACCGCCGATTTTGGTACACTATGACATATAGCTGTCATACAAACTGAACAATAAAAATATAGTTTTTGTATGGAAAACTTTTCCATTTATAGAGATATCTTTACGAAATTCGGCACGGATCCTTTTCCTAGTTAGCGGTTTAATCTCAGAAGAATTGGTTTAGATCGGATGATCATAGCATATAGCTGTCATACAAACTGATCGTTCAAAATCAAGTTCTTGTATGGCAAACTTTTATACTGGTCGAGATATCGTCATGGAATTTGGCACAGGTAATTTTGCTAGTCAACTGTATAATCTCCAAAAAAATTGTGCAAATCAGTTCACTATAACATATAGCTGTCATACAAATTGAACAATCAAAATCGGGTGGTTGTATGGAAAAATTTTCTAATTGTCGAGATATCTTTACGAAATGTTGCACAAATCATTTTCCTATTTAGCGGTATAATTTCAGAAGAAATTGTTTAGATCGGTCTACTATAGCATATAGCGGTTATACAAACTGAACGCTCAAAAACTAACTCTTGTTAGGAAAACTTTTTCATACGTGATATTTTCTAAAAATAAGGTATATAGTTTTGTCCAAGATAACGGTACATTCTCCAAAGAAATTGTTGAGATCTGGCGACTATAGCATACAGCTGTCATACAAAGTGAATAATCAAAATCAGTTTCCTTTAGGAAACTTATTCGTGAAGGGTATAATACCCAACAGAACTTAACGTATTTTCTTGTTTTCGAATCAAGTGTTGCCATTTCAAATTGTTTCTGTACCACTCCCCGATGAATAATGGAAAGTAGTCAAATTATTTTAGAAATGGGAATACATTTTTTTATTTATTTTTTTAAAGGAAAAATAATATGAAGGTTATATCGTCACCTAAAATGCGAAACAGTGTATTATCAAAACCAAATCGAAAAGCGCTGTCAAATATAATAACCAATATATCGGTTAGTCGAGGAAGTTTTGTCGTATTTCTAATCAAACTTTAGAAATACGAAAAAAACTTTTTGTTTGATTAGAAATACGAAAAAACTTTTTCAACTAACAGATATATTGTTTATTTATATCTGACAGCGATTTTAACTGATTTGTTTTTTTATAATGAGCTTTAACGAACCAAATATATACCATTTTAGTCCACCACTTTTTGGCATTTATCCGCTAGAGACATTATTCCGACAGTGTACAACTTTTCTGCTTTCTCGGCAAAAAATTGAGACAAGTAATTTTCAGAGGGTTCTCGTGAAACCAACTTTACTCCGTTAAAGTGGTTCTTCATTGAACGAAACAAATGATAGTCCGATGGTGCAAGGTCAGGGCTATACGTTGGATGCATCAAAACTTCTAAGCCAAGCTCTTCCAGTTTTTGCAGAGTCAACAAAGATGTGTGAGGTCTAGCGTTGTCCTGATGGAAGACCAAGACCTTTCTGTTGATCAGTTTGGCCGTTTTTTTCGATTGATTGCCACAATCTCTTCAATTTTTGACAGTAGAATCAATCATTCAAGGAGGCTGAAACAGCTCATTGTGATGTCATGATCCCTTTCCGATACCGCCAAACACTCAGCATAACCTTTCGAGACGTCAATCCTGGCTTGCGACTATTCGTTGAGTTTCACGCTTGGATCATGGTCTTTTTTCTCATTATTGTCGTTTTTGATCCAAAAAAATTATGTTTGTGTTTCCATTTTTTACATATAACATATTACAATAAGAAATTCCATTATTTTTCGTATGCCGCCAATATATAATTAACCTTTTTAGATATCTAGTCTTACACATACTTTTATAAAAAGTTAATGAAGCAATTGACCTTCTGTGAAATTTTTCCTCTTTCCAGTGGTGAGCAACATACATAAGTAGAAATATATTTTCCAAACCATTCATTTAATTTCCCTTCTAGTTATGTACAAATTCTATGAGTTTTGGTATTGCGGCACGTAGCACTGCGCGTACATTTTTCAGCTCGCACCTTAATTTTCACCAAACAAGTTTTAATTAAAAATATTATTTAAGACCTAATTACAGTGTGAGAGAATTTTATAGAAGTATTTTTCGTTGCCACAGCACAGCAGGGGGCACACATCTGCAAAACTTACGTGCAACACAGGCAGTTGTAAAGAGTTTAACACTTTTGCAGTGAATGAGAAAACTATGAGAATACACATACCAATTAATATAGACATATATTTATATATATTTACAGGTGGAATATTAATAGGCATATACAATGTAAGGTGAAAAGCTACATATGTGCGTTTATTCACGCTTTAATATCTGTGAATAATTAGTGTAAGGAACACAAAAGCTTACAATGAAATTGGAAAATATTTCAGAGGCTACGCGGCGTAACAAATTCAAGGTTGCGCATTTCATAAGAAGTGGCTTTTGTTATTTTTTTGATGTTTAGTGATAAATGTATATTGCGTGATTAAAGGTGTATACTATGTTTGTAACTATGTATATGTAAGTAGCAGCCTGTAAGCCTTTTAAGAATGTTACTTAAATTACTTTGAGGCAGAAATAGTTCGGTTGGCAATATACTTTTCTTATCTTACCTAATGAACTAGAGTTAGGAGAGATAAAAAACCAAAAAATCGTTAACTTTGTTGACAAGAAAAAGATTTCATAAAAAAAATGTTATTTTATATTTTATATATATATATATTTTATTTATTTGTATGGCAACTATATAATTTAGTGGTCCAAACTGAATAATTTTTTTGGTGAATATGCCTTAGCCTTAGGCAATAATCCATGCCAAATTTCGCGCATGTATTTTGGTAAATGAAACAGTTTCCTAAGAAGAGCTTGTTTTTGATCGTTCAGTTTGTATGGCAGCTATATGCTATATTGCTTCGATCAGAATAAATTTTTCAAAAATTATACCTTTTGCCTTAAATAATAATTCATGCCAGATTTTGTGAAGATATCTCGTCAACTGATAAAGTTTTCCATGCAAGAACTTGATTTTGAGAATTAAGATGGCAGCTACAAGGTACGTTTCAAGTAAACAGGAATCTTTTTGAATCTAGCACCCCCTGGTGGCGCCATCTATATGTCAACTGGTGCGTTATAATCTGCTATCTTTATCGATTGTCCGGTGAGAATTTCATGTCATTTTATCGACTGGAAGTGATGTGAAGCGTTTTAAGTGTCAGAATGTTTGTGTTATCGGTGCGAAAATGAGCTTCGAACAAAGAACCAACAACCGCAATCATCACTGAAATTTATAGAAATGGAATTGAACATCTCCAAAACATCGATTTATCGTATTTTGACCGAACATTTAGGCTTACGAAAGGTGTGTGCACGCTTTGTTCCGCACAAATTGACTGACGACCAAAATTGGTCAGAATCCCACATACGATGGACGATTATTTGACAAAAAATCACATTTTAACCATCAACCACTTCCCGTATTCACCTGATATGGCACCGTGCGATTTCTTTCTTTTCGGAAAAATGCATTTGCCCATGAGAGGGAAGCGTTATGCAGACGTAGAGACCATTCAAAAGGCTTGCACCGGCATACTGGCGGTCATACCGGCAAACGAGCTAAACTACTCGTTCGAGATGCTTTTGGACAGTGCAAAAAGCTGTATTGAGGTAGAAGGAGACTATTTTAAATAAAATAAATATTAATAAATAAATAAATTGATTTTGCCGAAGAAACCATTTTTTCTGTTTTTTTTTAAGTCCTGTTTAATTTGGAAAGAACCTTGTATAACCTATAGTTGTCCCATCTGAAAAATTGTTCTTTTCTCTGATTTTTTTTTGTGGTTTTTTATTTTTGTGCTATTAATTTTTTTTTTTTTATTTTTAGTTTTTGTTTATTTTTAGTTATTTTTTTGGTTTAATGTTTGTTTTGTCCTTTGTTTTTCTAAAAAAAAAAATTTCTCTAATCTTTTTTATTTTTTTTAGTTTTTCGATTTTTAGTTTATTTGTGTCATTTGATTTTTAGTATTTATTTTTGATTTTTATTTTTTAAATCTGTTTTTTTCTGTATTTTTTTGTGTTTTTTTGGTTGTCAGTTTTTTCGTTGCCTGTTGTTTTGTTTTATATATTTTTTTGTGTTTTGTTTCTGGGTTTTAGGCTCTTAAATAAACTAAATTTTGGAAAAGAAATGTTCCTAATTTTTTTTATAATTTTTTTTTAATTTTTAGCTATTAAGTTTTTTTTTTATTTTTATTTTTAGCTATTTTTTTTTTGTTTTATGTTTGTTTTGTCCTTTGTTTTTCCAAAAAAATACATTTTTTTTCTGTAATGTTTTTTAATTTTTTTTTAGTTTTTTTGTATTTTGATTTGTGTTTTTTTGTGTCATTAGATTTTAAGTATTTATTTTTGATTTTTAATTTTTTAATCTGTTTTTTTTCTGTATCTTTTTGTGTTTTTTGGTTCCCAGTTTTTTCGTTTCCTGTTTTCTTGTTTTATGTATTTTTTGTATTTTGTTTCTGGGTTTTGTGCTCTTAAATCATGTAAGAAAATTTTTATGTAAACTTTGTTGTAAATTTGTTTATTTCTTCGCAAATTAAATTGTGTTATCTTTTGTTATGATAATCTTGTTTCGAAACAGTTTTCTGGGCTGTGTAAATAGCAATTTGTTTATATTAGTTATTTATTTTTAAACGCTGTTGGTTGTTCTGGCATTTGTTTTTTCTTTGGCCCAAATGAGCTGAGGAATTTTCAAATTTCCTGCCAAGATTTATGAATTAATATACGCTTGAGTGTCTTGCAGATAAACACTTGCAAATATATACATACATACTTGCTGCTTACATAAGTGGCTAGCCGCGCACATACAGTTAGAAAATATATTTTCAGCTGCTCGCTCTGGTCTCCACACAGATTATTGTGTGTTATTCTCCAGATCCCCACTAAAGACTGAAGACCGAAAAAAATGCGATTGCAATCGTGCTATACCAGAAAAACAAGCACATTTTTCACTTTCACGCCAGCACGCCAAATATTTGGATAAATAGATGAACGGACGGACAGCCGAACGCATGGACATAGTACAAGTGGACGCACAAAGGCACGCTGCGCCAATGAATGGACTGGCTGCCACACGTAGTGGCGTAAACAAATTTGCGAAAATTGTTTATCAAAAGTGAATTTCTTTCAGCAAATTAAATGATTGGAGTGAAGGCAAAAAAATCTAGCTGCTGCCATGAATGAATTTGCTGAATGGCTGCTGTAAGTGTGCGGGGTTGCTGGGCCGGTCGTGTGGGTGGCGTGCAAAAATAGCTAAATGCTTCTACGTTTGAGCGTATGTAAAGTGCGAACGGCCTTCAGCTGCGCGCTTTTGTTTTTGCTGTATTCATTTGTGTTAATTTCTTTTTTTGGGTTTCTTCACGGGAACAGCCGTTTTGGCCATAAATCAAGTGATAAGACTGCAGAACCGAGTGACCATTTCGTTGGTAAACAAGCGATTTCTGCTTAAAACCAGTCCAAAATAACAACAAACTAATTAAATTGGCAAATTCGATTCGATGACCTCGATACCTTGAAGGCAATACACTGTGGGATACCGCATATTATTATTTGTGTGTGTGTTTGTGTATGTTTATAGTCTCTATTTTTTTGTTTGGTTGTCATAAAGTTTTAAGTGCTCTGTTTTGTCTCTTATTACTAATGTGATTTGCCTTATCGTTTATCGCCCAGCCGCGTTATCAAAGCAAAACATTGATATCGTGTACTAGGAAAAGTGTCGTAAATAATTTATGGTATGGCAAATTGAGACAAAGTGCTTGCTGTTTAGTTCACTATTAAACATTGTCTTAATTATATTAAAATTACAGTTAATGGAAAAATTTTTTCCGGATATCGTAGCGTTTTTCGAAAAAAAAACAAGTTCTATTGCATTTTTTCAGAAATTTTTTTTATTCTGTCACATACTTTTTACATTTCAAAAATTTCAAAAAAAAACACAGTTCTATTTTTTTTTAAAGAATGTGTTCTGTTTTTTGTTTTTTATGGCTTATTTTTTTTCTCTAATTTTAAACACTAAAATTAGCCTTTTCAACTACAAAATTGAAAAATATATTATAATATGGATTTCAAAATTTATTAAAAAAAAACAAATATTTTTTAAAACACTTCAAAAAATACATTTTTTTTCGAAAAACATTTCTTCAAAAATTTTATTTTTCTATTAAATATTTTTTATATTTCAGAAAAATCAGTACGAGAATTTTTTTTCTTTATTTTTTGGAAATCTAAACAATACAAATGGCGTTTTTAACTAAAAAAAATCGGAAATGAAATTAGAATATTAAACACTACAATGTAAGAAAATTTGGAGATATGAAAAATAGGAGTATTTCAGCACATATTTTTTTCGAAAAGAAAAATCTGTTACATATTTAAAAAAAATATCTTTTTCCTTATATTTCCAGAAGATTTATTTTTGATATTTTTTGGCAATTTTAACTGCAATCTACAACTGGCTTTTTTATTAAAAAAAAGCTAAAATAAAATTAGAGTGTTTTAAAAGGAATTTCAATTAATATTTTTAAGATACTTCACGACATATTTTTCAAAACAAAAAAATTCATTTGAATTTTTCAAAATATATTTTCTGTATCATATTGTTTTATTTCAGAAAATTAAATTAAATCAGTTTAATTTTTTTAAGAAAAATCTTTTTTTTTAATTTGGAAATATTTGTTAAATAATTTAAAAAAAATGGAAATTAAATTAGAATATTTAAAAAAAAAGTATTACTGTTATTATTTTGTTTTGTTACTAAATTTTTTTATAATTCAATAGTTGTTTGTTTTCAAAAAGAAAATTAGTTACGTTTTTTCTATTTTTTTTGGCTATTTTCACAAAAAAAAATTTGTAAATTAAATAAGACTATTTCAAAAAATATTATCCAAATATTTCCAAAATTTTGCATTTTGCAAAAAATAAGTTTTTCATATTTTTAAAATTTTTTAACTTTACAACAGGAGTTTTTGATTGAAAAATCTAAACATAAAATTAGAATGTGAGAAAAATAGCGCGCTTTTTGACATGCCTTTCCACTGATTAGGCATCTAAATAATAATTTATATAATTAATAAAATATATTAAATAATTAAATAATTTTTCATTGTTGCAAGATTTTTTTTAACTAAATAATTTGCTTCAAACTGCAACGACATACTAATTTATTTAAAAAAAAAAATAATAATGTGTAAAAGTTATATATTTGAGTTCGTTCAACTGCCATCACTGTTAGGCTATTTTCGCAGCTTTCTCCACTTACGTAGATACTTTACCTACGTTTGAACATAATATTTATATTTTTGACATATTCAATTTTCTTCACGCGTTTGTGCCTATTTTTGAGTGTGTCCAGGAATTTTAAAAATATTCAATTACACTTAAAGGAAATGTCGCCCACACGCTGTAAAAGCGCTGACGTGCGCAAAGTGCCCCAAGGTGTTGCTAATAAATATATAAATATAAATAAATGCCGCAAATAAAGGAGATAAAATGACAAGTATGGCAGCAAGCTACAGTGAATGCGCTTAAAACATTGTATGCATGGATGCATGAATGTATATATCTATGGTTATATGTATGATATATGTATATACATGCATGTATATATGTTTATACATGTGTTGTATATATGTACACATGTTTGTGTGTGCCCACTTCAACCTTTGTCCGTGCATGTCACTGACTGCTTAGCTGCTATGACCGAAAAGCAATAAAAATTTGAGTGCAAACATAATTGTGACATGTGGCAAGCATGAATATTGTATTTATTTAATTTTCCTTTCTACCGGTTTAATAACCCTTAGTGTGTGTTTATTTGTGTTTCTGGTAATTGGAAAGTATTTTTAATATTATGCGGTTGCTAAGGCAATGTAAACGAAATTGGGTGTGCAAATGGCAGTGTATGGGATAAAAATTGAAAGAAAAGCATATGGTATAATAATAATGAATTGTTGTTGTAATGCAGATTAAATATATATAAATTGTATATATATTAATATTTTTTAGCATGTAATATGTATATTATTTATGATATATTATATGTAATGATAAGCCAACAGTTTTAGCTTAGCATATTTTCTACTCGCAAAGTCTAAGCAAACGCTTGAGAAATCTCAAACCTTTTATGTGTTTAAATAATAATAGTACATATAATTTGTTTTAGAAATAAGCCTTAGCGTTGGTTTGAAGCTTAAACTACTCCGTGGTATGATTTTAAGGCAGCTAATGCTGTTATATGCAGCCAAAGCGACAGGTGCTTATTTATCTTGTATGAAAATTTCAGTCACTGAAATATATTTTTTAAAGTTTTTTCTAAGAAATAAATAGTAAAATTATGCAAGTTCAAGTGCTGTACTTATTTCTAAGCTATTTCCATATTAATTAAATAAAATATGCAATAAAATTAAATGCTGTGGTTACTTGTGCCTGCGGTGCGTATACGTAACATGTGTATTGAGCTTATAAAATGTGGGAAATATAGCTTAAAATCAATAATTTGTTGGTCTGGTACAGCAATTTGTTTCTTAAAATATAAAGAATCAACTTATATTGAAACAAATTTTAAGTTTTGGTTATATATTGCTTATGTAGTGGTTGTGTATTGGTTATATATTGGTTATGTAATGGTTATATTTGACAGCGGCAGCTGAAAATTTTATGCTACATATATGCAACGTGTTGTAGTGAGTCGTAAACATTAACAAAATAATTTAAATTTTTGCGTTTTAGCTGACGAAATATATATGTTTTTGGGAAATCTGTGTTTCCCTGCAACCAGGCACATCGACACACACATGAAAAGTAATTTTGTATAAGAAAAGTAGTTTTATGCAAGTCAATTAAGCGCTGCTCTATCTTAATTCAGCAATTATAAACATTAACAACTGTTAATAAGCGAAAATTGCATTTCACAACAAATTTCTACTTTAAAATTATTTTGCTAACAAATGATAAAAATACACAAGTATCAGTTTGCAACACGACTATCCATATGTTACATTCTAAAATCGCTAGATTTAACTGGATTGAAGTGGTTGCAACTGCAATCTGCAGAATCAAGTGGCATATATGCCATATTTACTTATACATATATATGTGTACATAATATATAGGTTTATATGCCTGGGTATCGGGTTAGGTGCAGCCAAGCTGAAGTAATAGAAGCTGCATGAGCAAATCACAAAAACACATGACTTACATTTGCTTGTGCATAAAAACACACGCAGGCACTAATAGGTGATATATATGCATATATGTAAATGTATGTATGTATGTATATATTGCTGTAGTGAGACGTTTTGCACAACAATTTGTAGCGTCAACGTTTTTTTAGGTTATACAAATTGCTCAAATGTCAAGTGGAGGGACTGCTTGCTTGCCAGGTGAGTGAAATTCGAAGAAAAGGTTGTTTTGCTGCGCTTTCTTCAAGCGTACCTAAACTACTCATATGCAGCCAAGTAGTATGTGTTGGTGTGCTTATGCGCATGCTATATAGTGTTTACTGTTGTCTTTGCGCTGTTAGTTGTTGTTTTTGTAGTTCTTCTTGTTGTAGTTGTTGTTGGTTTTTCGTTTTTGTTGCTGATTTAAGCCTTTTGTTGTTGTAGTTGTTGTTATTTTTCCTGTTGTTGTTTTTTCTTGTTGTTGTTTTGATTCTTGCTGTAGTTGATGCTGTTGTTTTTTCGTTTTGTTGCCGATTTAAGCCTTTTGTTGTTGTAGTTGTTTTTTCTTGTTGTTGTTGTTTTCCTTGTTGTTGTTGTCTTTCTTGCTGTTTTTAGTCTTTGCTGCCGCTGCTTTCATTTGCTTAGCTTGGCTTTATTTTACGCTTGGTTGCACAATTTGACGTCCATACAAGCGAGTAAACTATAGGCACACACACATACACCCAAACACACATATGTATAGTTACATGACTAAATTGTACCTTGTTCAAGCGAAATACTGCACACAAGCTTATGCGCGCACACACATATGTATACGTGTATTTAGTTTAGCTGTTGTTGTTGTTGCTATTTTAGTTCGTTTGATTTTGGTGCCAGCAAGTCTGTCGCGGAACGCTTCAACAGCCAGTCAGGCGAACAGCCGGCGCGCAGACAGACCGGCAGGCAGGCAGTCATAAGCTAACACACAGACACATATATATGTATGCTTTCAGATATACACACATATACATATAATTATATATGTATATACACATATACATATATCTGATATACATATATATAGCGGTATTATGTAGCTGCCGCTTGGTGTGTTGCGTGCATTTGCCGCAAATCAGCTGATATTTCGTGTTGTGTCACCGCTACATTATTCAAGTAAATTAAATTTCGAAAAGCCAAGACCCAACAACACAACACACCCACCGCCAAATAGCTACGCTAACATGCCCAGCTGCTTAGTAAATACACGTATTTGTGCTTAAATAGTTAGTTAGCCGCAAAGGGTGGGCATTTAAGGTTCTCTGTTGCTGTTATTGTTGTTTGTATTGTTGTCTCTATGTCGGTTTGGGGTTGGGTCCTCCAAAAGAGGTGCAATTTCTGGCGCGTGTATTGAGTTTTTTGTTTCTTTTTTTTGTGCTTTGCCCACATATTTTCTAGCTGAGCTTAGCAGCTAATTTATTTCCATTATTTTTTCGTCTCTATGTGGTTGTACATATGTATGTGTGTGTGCTTTGCTGTTCCATTTATCATTAGTTTGTGCGCTTGTGCGCGTCCAGCCCCCTGCTGAGATATGCATGAAATCCATTAAAACAAATTACCACTCGCATTGTACTTACGGCTCTGTCAGTGTGTGGTGGAATTCTAATTCTGGCCACTGACGCGCGGCAGTTTGCGGCATTTCACAAAGCGACAAGTAAATTGCAAAACACAAATTGCACAAAAAATAGCCAAGAAATTGCCACAAACTGTTATAGCAACACAGTGTTTGCGCAAAAAAATAGGCAAACAAACACACACACACACAAACACTTAAGTTTGAAATCAATATTAAGAAGTCGAACAAAAGCCAAGAACATGTCATTCGTCGCTGAATTGTCGACAAAACGGCAGTTTATGCACATATAAGCAGTAAAGTATACAACAAAAAGCTTAGTGCCTTTGTGCCTTTTTACAGTTGTCTTACGTTACCGTTTTTTAATTGGAAAAAGTTTGAAATTGGAAAAAAAAAATGTTTTAAAATTTTATTTTCTGTGCAAAATGAGTTTTTTTTTTATGATTATTATTATTTTTTAAGTACGAAAATTATTTTAGGTAATTGGTGATTTAATTGGTTAGCATGTATGCAACTAAAAAAAATATTATTAGTTGTATTTATTGGTAGTCGAAAAAGTCTTTTCGTATTTTGTCAATAGATGTTGTTGCAGTCGAATAACTTCAGTGCTACCAATTACATTTTGTGTTGGAAAGGTGAGATTTTAAGCTTCATTTAACGAAAAAAAAAATTAATATCGGGGAAGTTGAAAAAAAGTTACAGCTGTATTACGCTGGAAATACGAAAAGACTTTTTCGACTACCCTATATTATTTATGGACCCCTTGATCGTCATATAGGTCAAGTTAAATTAATCTGGTATGCCAATAGGACATGTATATTGCATGCAGTTTTGCAACTATATATCTCTTTCCATCGGATTTCGATTTTCTTTACCATGCTTATGTGCAGATCGTCGTATAGCCAAAGCAAGGGTTTCCCAATCTCGTCAGGTTTTCGGATGTTAGCCGTGCACCATTCTTGGCAATTTCGTCTACTATTGCAGTGCACTCGTAGCCGTTTTGGCCTGGCACCCACTAGAAGTGAAATTGCTTACTTCTGGCAACACTTTCCACTGCTCCCCTGCTTTCCAAGACACTTTTGTCCGATATGCTATACGAGGTAACTGCCTTGAAAGCTGCTTGGCTGTCTATGTAGATGTTGACTCTCGAACTGCCTGCAGGTGCATTAGAGGCCAGCTTCGTTTGTTTCGCAATAGCAAGAGCCTCAGCTTATAATATATTGCAGTAGTTCGGCAACTTGAAAGGCCGTATGCCTAACTTAGGACAGTATATCCAAGCACCAACTCCATCGTCTAATTTCTGGGCATCCGTATAAACGTTTAGAGTGTTGCGCTAGCTAACATACCTTTATGCCAGGCATCTTTTTCTATGATTACTTTGAACCTTCTTTCCCAGTTGACAAGTGAGGTCATGTAGCCGGTGGTTGTCCAACCGCAATTACCCACCGAATTATGCCCGAAGGTTTTATATATAAACTTTACTGCAGCCAGTAGTCTTCCCGCTCAATTTTCTGTTTTCAGCGAAGAAGTCTATAGGTGGCAAGTTTAGTAGCACTTCAAGAGTTGCCTTTGGAGTTCTTTTAAAGCTCCCATCATGCACAGCGCAGCGAGCCCTTGAACCCTTTCCATTGGATTCCGGTAGGTGGATTTCCGTACGCCTGTCGACCATACTACTGCACCGTAGAGCAAAATTAATCTAACAATAGCTGGTACTACAGTGCATGAGAGAGGGCCAGAGCCCCAAGGTTGTGCCGAGCTTTTGCTTACACGCATATAAAGCATTGCTGGCTTTCCTCACTCGTTGTTCCAGGCTGTGCTTCCAAAGCAGTTTGCTGTCTAAGACTACCTCAAGGTACTCATTCCGGGGTTTGAGAGAGAGTTGTGTCCCATTTATAGAAGGGAACCGCCACAGAAGAATTTTGAGCTATCTAGTGAACACAAGCAGAATCGATTTCTATAGGTTCAACCCTAGATCCGCTTGCGATGACCAGTTCTGGACTGTATTGAGAGTGGTGGTCATAATACTGTCAATGGTCTGTAGACACCTACCCCTTATTAATATAGCAATGTCGTTCGTATATTCCACTATCTTATGGAGTTTGCCTTCCAAGTTCCTCAGCAGTTTACTCACCACTTATGTGCATAGAAGCGGAGATAGCACTCTATCTCGGGGAGTTCCTCTACAGACTTGTTCATTTTAGCGTCGCACCATTCTGCTCTTATCCGTCTAGGGGTCAAAAGGTTTCTAATCCAGTGTTATTTAGTAGAATCAACACTGGATAGCTACAATCTCTGAGGAAATTGTTCAGATCGCATCAGTATAGCATATAAGTAGCTGCCATACAAACTGTTCGATGAAAATCAAGTTCTTGTAAGGAAAACTTTTTTATTTGCCCAGATATCTTAATGAAATTTGGTATACGCTATAACCTGGAATATCGCTATAATCTACGAAGAAATTGTAGAGATCGGACAACCATAGCATATAGCTCTCATATAAATTTATTGATAAAAATCAAGTTCTTGTATGAAAAACTTTTCTATTTGATAAGGTATCTTCACGAAATTTGGCACAGTTAATACTCCTCGATAATACTAAAATATCCGAGGAAATAGTTGAGATCGGATCACTATGGCATATAGCTGCCATACAAACTAATCGATCATAATCAAGTCTTTGTATGAAAAACTTTTTATTTGATGAGATATCTTCACGAAATTTGGCATGGATTATTGCTTAAAGCTGCGCTACGTCATCCGTAAAAACTGATCAGATCGGACGACAATAGCATATAGCTGCCATACAAACTGAGCGCTCAAAATCAAGACAAACATATTTTTGTACTTTTTCATGCTATTAGAAATACACCTGCGTATCGTTCTGTATCGCCGAAGTTAACTATATTTCTTGGCTTAACTCTCACACAATCCATCTACATTTTATACACCCCAGTATGCCTACGTGTGCCTTGGCGCAAACTATCACTTGGTCATCGCGTGCTCTTTATTAAACAGCCAATCAGTCTAGCCTTCGATCTAACAAACAAAGATTTCAGTCAGTCAGCTAGTCTACTACTATTGCTAACTTAACGCAAATATTTAGTTTATTCGTCAAACGCTTATTCAAATAGAAGTTCAACCATAAATAGATAAAAAAGCGAAAAAAGAGAGTAAATAGCGCAACATTTCCTGTAAGTAACAAATGAGCAGAAAAATTTAACAAGCAAACACTATTGAACGCTACAAAAGCGAAATTGCGCGGCTGTGGGTGGTGGGGGCGCGCTGCCAAAGCGTTTGTTAATCACAAAGTCAACAAGAGACAATCCGTCGGCCGCACGGCTAATTGGAGTGTCGATCGGCCTAGCAATTTAGATAAAATTTGTTGTTGCTTTTGTTGTGCCCCCGCTTTTGTCAAGCAACAAAAAATCATTAGCAGCATTATCGGCCGGTTAAGGGTATTAACCACTAAGTAAACGCGAAATATCGTAAATAATCGAATAGTGTGCTAATATGTAGCTACAATGTAGACATACTTTATGTATTTTATATATATACATATATATATGCACAGTTGTGTATGAAAATAGTGGCATTATAACAATAAAAGCGTAAATTATTTTTTATTTTTTTATTGCTTTATTGTAGTCTTGATTTTGTGTTAGCTTTTGTTCTGCTGCATACGTCATTGCGATAAGCGAGATATTTCACACACATATCTCATATACTTGTATGTATGTATATGCTTGAGTCTTCAAAAAATATATTCTGTAATTATTTTTTCCCTTTTTTCTTTCAGCCACAGCAGCCAGCCATTCTAAACGCTTGACAATCCACGGACATAATCCAGGTAAGTGCTTGTAAAACTGGTTTTATACCAATTAAACTACTAGTTATGGCAATTTAATAAGGAAATATCATTATAGTGCGGTGCTCATGTTCTTAATTTGTTGCATAAAGGAAGCAAAACACGCGTTTATTTATCTATTATGCAGGTCTCTTATCCGATCAGCGAACGCTTAATGTCATTCAGTCGTGTACTTATGTCGTTAAGACTATTAAGCGCGCTGCCGCTTTTACGATTCAATGAGTCATGAGCTTACAGGTTTTCATTAAATATTAAATATACTTAGCTATATATTTATATATATAAATAATTTGAATTTCTCCATTATGAGCGCCATGCTGTCACACATTTCGTTCTTAAGCTGATAATGTGCGCTTAGCGTTAATATCGTAAATTGTTTGGGCCGTCAGTTGGGTTGTTAGTATTAGTATACTCATTTAATGAATAAAAAAGCTGTATAGCTTGGCTTGAAGTTGTTTGGTAAGAAGTGAGATAAACAAAGTTTTGTGTTATAACAAGTGAGACAGATTGCGTATTAAAATTGTGCATTATTAATTATAATTCTTGGTGGGTTTATGTACTACAGTTTATGAGCGGGTTGAAAGTAGATATCTGGCACTAAGCATTTTCTGTATTTTTAAGCGCAAAAAATAAAGGTCAAGGTTTGATATTAATTGTCAGTGTTGACAGCTATTACAAGAACATTTTTCTGTATTTTTTCATGACTAATAACACTAGCTTTGCAGTCATTTTGCGACTGTGTCGGTTGAGACCGTTTTTTGCTAAAATTTCGAAACTCGCTTCGATGGAAAATATTTGAACTCAAATTCGTAATCAGTATATCCCACAGACCTCTTAGCACATCAGTCGCATTTTTTTTTTTTTTCAGAGTTGTTGAGTAGTGTAATGTAAGGAATTTAGTGTTGCCACAGGTTCACAGCTCAATATTCGGTGTTCTGTCAAAAAATATTAAAAAATTTAATTTTCCTTGAGTAAGGGGTTACGTACATCTTTTTCTTCGTCCTTGTTGGCATAAACATCGCCAACATTAAAACACCGCACCAATCGTTCTTCCTTTTCGCAGTTCGGCACCAATTGGAAGTCCTTCTTCATCTAGTTCTTTCCAACAGAGTGGAGGTTTTCATATTCCTCAGCTTCATCCGGCGCGTACTGTTTTCATTCATTCGGACGACATGACCTAGCCATGTCCATGCCTCTGCACTATATAGTAGGACGGGGCTGATGAATGAATTGGTCTTTATTCGTTGGGAGAGGACTTTACTTCTCAATTGTTTACTCAGTCCGAAGCCCTCATTCACCAACAGACCATTTTCTTCGATTCTTTGTACAACCTGGAGAGGACAAAACTGACAGTGCGGTTGTTGAGGCCAGTGATATCAATAACATCGGCGTATGTCAGCAGTTGCACACCCTTTTAGAAGATTAAACCTTCTCTTTTCCGATCTGCAGCTCAAATTATTTCCAGAATTACATTGAAGAAGTCGCATGACAGGGAGTCGCTTTGTCTGAAACCTCGTTTAGTATCGAAGGGCTCGGAGAGGTCCTTCCCGATCCTGACGGAGCTTTTGGTATTACTCAACTTCAGTTTTAAAAGCTGTATTAGCTTCGCAGAGATATCAAGTTCAGCTATAGCCGCAGCAGTTCTTTTTCGTGCTGTCAAAAGCAGCTTTAAAATCGACGAAGAGGTGGTGTGTGTCGGTTTTCTGTTCTATGGTCTTTTCCAAGATTTATTGATTTTCCAGGCCTGAAGTCACACTGATCAGATCCAATCAGTTTGTTGACGATGGGATTTATTCTTTAACATAGTATGCTCGATAGAACCTTATATGCGGTGTTGAGAATGCTTATCCCACGGGAGTTGACGCAGATTGTGGAATCTCCCTTTTTATGGATATGCAGTCTGTTTTCTTTCTTTTAATTGAGGATGGGTTCCGACAATTTAGCAATCTTGGTTTAAGATATGAAATCAATGTTACAAAAACTGAGAGACTAGTTTGCGTGTAAATCACAAGACTGACGGATAGGGACGCTATAGCGTATCCGACGCTTGTTTCTGTTTGTTATGAATTTCGTAGAAAATTTAATACAGCCTGTTATGGCTATATAAATCTGGAAGCGCTCGCTATGGCTTAGATTAGTATCGCCTTCTTTCTGACCGCAGCCTAAGCCTTCCTAGCGTCATAATTTCATGGCAAACAAGGCATAAGTAAGTTATTGCTGATTAATGCGTTTGTTCCTGAGAAGTTTTCTAGTTTCTGTTAACGAGCAAGTGTCTTAAAGCAGCCTGAAGTCTCACAGATTTGAAACAATTTTCTAACTGTCGTTTCTTTTGCACAATACAGTCATTGCCTTTTGTGCTCAAAACTAACCTGTTGTCTTTTATTTGCGCACTTTTCCCTTCTAAAATGTTTATTTTCGATTTAAATACCCATTGTCTATTTGCTGGTGTGTTGTTTGTTTTTTGCAGCAGTAGAGAAGAAAGAAAACCAAAAAAAAACTCTTTTATGGTTTGCCGACATGTTGACATTGCTTGTTAGCGCCGATATGACAAAGAAAACAAGATATCGTAATGCAAGAATGACAACACCGACATTAGCAATAAGAAAGTGTTAAACATTCTTAACAGCAACAACTAACTACGAAAACAACAACACGGTGCAGTGTTGCATGCTGAAATAACAAGAAAATATGTTGAGAAAACAATGCTTGTGTTTGAAATAGCTTAATGCAATGAGTAGATACGAAAACCAGCTGGCAGCGTGAGAGAAAATTTTAAAAATATATTAAATTTGAAAAAGTTGTACTTTTCTTTCTTTTTCTGAAGGATATTTATTATAAAAATAGATTTTTAAATCTTGTTTCATTTAAGAAATTTTATAAATAGATTTTCGAAATTAATTTCATCGAAGAAAAACGAAAAATAGTTTTCGAAAACTAAGTTTCAAAACTTTTTTTAAATTTTTTTTCTTTTTTATACAATTTTTTCGAAAGTTTTTTTTCGAAAGCAAGCCCTGAACTGCATAAGAGTAACTTACAATCATAAAACCAGTGAAAGCTTTCGTAAAAGCTTTCGAAAGCACAGCGCTTGCTTGCGAAACCAGCTGCAAGTCCACAAATTGCTATAAAAATAGGTTTTTAAGAACTAATTTTAGAAATAGTTTTTAAAAAATGATTTCATTTAAAAAAATTTTAGAAATAGTTTTTAAAAACTAATTTCATTTAAGAAAATCTTTAAAAAGTTTTTAAAAACTAAGTTCCAAAACCTTTTTCTAAAAATTAGTACTTTTTTATATCACCTTTTCGAAAGCTCGTTTGTGAAATCAAGCCCTGAACCGCATAACAGTATCTTACAATCACAAAACCAGTGAAAGCTTCAGTGAAAACTTTGGTGAAAGCTCAGTGGTTGGTTGTGAAAATAGCAGAAAGTCTACAAATGGCTATTAAAATAAATTTTGAAAACTAATTTCATTTTAGAAAACCCTAAAATAGTTTTTAAAAAATAATTTCATTCAAGAAAAACTTTAAAAAGTTTTAAAAATCTAGGTTTCTAAAATTTTCCAAAGAAATAGTACTTTTTTGTATCATCTTTTCAGAAGCTCGTTTTCGAAATTAAGCCCTGAACTGCATAACAGTACCTCACAATCACAAAACCAGTGAAAGCTTCAGTGAAAACTTTCGTGAAAGCCCAGCGCTTGCTTGCCAGACCAGCAGCAAGTCTACAAATTGCTATAAAATCAGCATTAGCAGCAGTAAATAACCGTAATAATGTTGGATTTAAATAAAGCCGCTATGAAGGTTACACATATGAAAGGGCATATGCATCTACCATAATGTATGTGAGCACATAAATTTGTGTATGCGCTTAGGTGAGCACATGCCGCCACCTCGCTTATACGCTGATGAGTAATTACCCAAATAGAACAACACCAAATATTATGCCAGCAACAAATTTGAAAAATATGAGCCTCTACTTTTTTATCATCAGCGCTGCCGCACCCATAACGCCTGGCCATCCCCTATCCAAAAAAAAAAAAAAAAACGCTGCTAAAACAACGTTCTCCACACCCACCGCAGACCCTACGCGTACAAGTACTAAGTAGCAAAGCTTTAAAAATGTTACTCATAACGTTCAATGTCGCCGTGCGGCGTACAAGCTAGACAATTTGTCACTATTACGGCGGTTTCGAGCAACATATTGTCAAACATAGTAAACACCCCATGTATGGCGAAAACCATAGAAATATTTTTTGTTGAAAAAAATTTAATTTTTTTTTGGTTTTGCTGCGGCCACACACATTTACTTTGGCACTGGAACTTTTGTTGAGCTATAGGCCCACACTCTATGGGTAGTCGTGTGTCTATGCTGACTCTTTTTTCCACATTAGTGTAGTTCTTAAATGCAGGCAGATATTTGCACGGGAAGTTTCGGAAACTTTAACCATTTTGTCATACTACTGGCGTAGTAGAAATTAGTTATAGAATAGATTTGGTTCATATCGAGACCACAGACTAACGGAGCGAGATATTGAACTTCCAACTCAAGTTCGAAAACATTGCAACTCAAAATAGTACATACGAAACATAGAATAGCCTAGCAACCGCTAATCGGTATCAAAATTTAGACTAACATACATATTTTTCTCATATACGATTCTTATCGAACGATTTTCATTACATTGAGCTTTATAAGGTGGCTCAATCTTTTACGCTCACCTTAAAAGTAATGTGCTAAGAGAAGAATTAGTATATAACTTTGACTCTTGTAGAACCAATTAAGGGTTTAGGCTAGAAAGAATTTGCATTACTTACTTTTTATAACCTGAACAGGGCTACGTAGTTTATAATACCCAAAAAGAAACGTCCTCCACCCTAAAAGTTACCCGAACTTAGGAATCAAATGCTTGTATGGGCAACTCTTTCATTTTTGGAGATATCTGTACGAAATTTGACATAGAGTATTATCTGAGAAAATTTTATGATCTGCTAAAAAAGTGTTAAGATCGGATCACTATAACATATAGCTGCCATACAAACTGCACGTTAGGAATCAAGTACTTGTATGGAGAACTCATTTATTTTAGGAGATATCTGCATGAAATTCGCCACGAGTTATTGTCTAAGGCAATGGTATGATTCACTAAAAAAATTTTAAGATCGGATCACTATAGCATATAGCTGCCATACAAACGGCACGATAGGAATCAAGTGCTTCTATGGACAACTCTTTCATTTTTGGAGATATCTGCACGAAATTTGACATGGATTATTATCTGGGACAACTTTATGGTCTGCTAAAAAATTGTTGAAATCGGATCACTATAGCATATAGCTGCCATACAAACTGCACGATACAAATCAAGTGCTTTTATAAACAAATTATTAATTTTTGGAGATATCTTCACGAATTTTTTTAATTTTCTATTTACAACCCTAATGCACACAAATAAGTATCTCTTCTTCTCCAATCTCTATATAAGTAAACATGCTTGCATCTTGTTTTAAATTTTTTATGTCAACCTTTCTGCTAAGCTATTTACTCGCCAATTACCTTTCCACGCTTATTTGTTTTCCCTTGTCGCGCACTGTTATTTACATACAATTACATATTAAGATATATGTACACACGATATCGTACAACCTTTATTTGCCTGTTTTGCAGCTATCGCGCTTTAAGCGAGCGACCATCCCAGTTTGGGGGCAACCAACCAGCCCAAGCGCGGTCTTGCAACCGACGATTTCGCTAAGAGGAATTAAACACATTATACTTTAAAATGTGCGACTGTGTGTTGTGTGGCGTGTGTGTTGGCGTGTGCAATTTGTGTATTATTGTCAACAACAATCTACATATCGTCACATTATACAATTTTTGTATTCTTTCTTTGCCCATTCTCATGCTCTGCGAGAGCTGCTTGTTTGTATTTTAATCATCTGGGGGCCAATAACAATATACAGTGTACAACCTCTATAATATGCATATGTACATATGTGTATTTGCATATGTTTGTGCATGTGTGGTCGTTGTGTGCAACACAAATTTACATAAAGATACACGCGTATATTTGTAAGTATCGGCAGGCATGGTTTGGGTTATGGCATTAAAGCGCTGCCTGCCACATGTGAACTTGTACTTAAGTCCCCAACCAGCTGCCACAACCACGGCTTTTCTCCCCAGCCCCGTTCCTTACACACCCACTGCAGTGGTTTTGTTAGCTGTGCACTCGCCTCATGGCTCATTTGCAGACGAACTGGCTATTCATGTTTTGTTGTTAATTTGTGTAGTTGTAATTTGAAAAATAGCTATTTTTTTATATTTATTATTATTGTCATATCTGCAATTGTAGCATTGGCTACTGCTTGGACGCTATGCTCGCAAACTTCTATACTTAAATGCCTACCCAGATACAGAAGAGCCAACAGTGTAGTGTTTGGTATTCAACAACATCAAACGGTACTAAAAGCTTAAAAATTCCCAATACTGCTGGTTTATGAACTCTCACTCTCTCCATTTTTTTATAAATTGTCGTGAAAGTCCAGAAAAAGCATCCCAGAATGATGTACATTCTTATTTGATCTATCCTAACCTGTTCTGTAGTTAGTAGTTAAAGATTTCGTACCAGTCAATTCCTTCAACTGCTTGGGTGATTTTCTTTACCTTCTACATGTAGATGGCGTAATCCCAGATAAACTCCGAAACCCCTTAATAGTTTGATAACAGGCCTTCTTATATAAATTCTTCTTCTCCTTTCCTTTATAAATGAATTGAGTCATGCCATTATAATCATAAAGCTGGCTCTTCGTTAAGCTCAGTCTTTCAGGCAGAAGAGACTGCTATAAAAGAAGAAGTAGACTTAAGATAGCAGTAGACTCGACGTATAGCTTCTTTCGAGGAGGTCCGGCGGCAGTATTGCAATAATAGCGCTGAGCTCGCAAACTGTGCGTTTAAAGTTAATCCAGCAGTGCCTAAACTCACTAGATATAGCATTAAGTTATTTCATTATCCATCTTGTTTGGGTGCTTGGATGCTGGGAATTGCCTAGCTGCTGAGCTAGTATGAGCCCCGCTCGTTCTTATTGGACATTCATGCTATAAGACTAGAAAACCAATCGGCCGCAAACTATCAAAGTTGCATATAGAAGGCTGAGGTGGAAACAGCCAGGCACTTTCTCCTTCGTTATGCAACTTTTGCGGGAGTGAGGTTGAAACATTTCGGCATCAACCCATCGACGAATTAAAAGACATAGTCGAAACAAACATTAGCCGCCTCAACCAATTTGTGATCGGCTCAAAATGCTTCGCCGGTCTTTAGGACATTTTTATGGGAGTTCTTTGTACCAGAACGTAGTGACTAAAAGCTGTTAGAGATAGCTCTGTTCGCAGCGACCCTTTAACATAGACTAACCAGATTCGCGTTGTGACCTGTGTTGAAAAGAAGTCGTTAAGCTCTTCTACGACGCGAGATTTATATTCAAAGGTAGCTCTGAGGGTCTAATGCAAAGTTCCAGAACGATTTGTGTGCAGAACGAAGATGAAGCGAATATTTTGTTCTCTTTAAGCGGTTATATCATCTTGAGAATTTCAAAAGAAAAATCAATTTATTTTGATCCAATGCCGCCGAGATAACGAGTTTCAATTTTAGGCATCACATAGTCGGTTATCATGGCGGGACAACGGTCGCTATTGATGGTTACGTGTTCACCGGCATCAGTTTTGAAGTAGTCAGGACCAATGACTCCATCGGCTCACAAACCACACTAAAATGTTGTTTTTTTCTGAATGAAATGGCAGCTTTTCAATTTCTTCAGGTTACTCTTCGACTGAACAAAATTTGCCTCGAAAACGTCGGATCTTCTTGGAACTTTTCAAGAGCCGACAGGGCGAACTGTGTCGCTTGAGAAAGTCGAGTGGCTTCAGTTTTTTCAGTCTTTGTGTAAATTCACAGCTACAGCTGCTATATTTTCTTGACTACGTGCAATATAATCGGTCGATATTAACCAGTAATGCATGCCGGTTCTCAAGATCGGTTATTCTGTTCCGCATAGGACGCTCAGTGGGCCGATTATGTTGATCATAAGTTAAGCGATTCTTTACAGTACATGAAATGTGAGTTTGTAGTTACAAAAAACTCGTAGTAGTTTTTCCATCGTCATCGGCAACCAAGAATTATAAAAACACTTTTTGTTGGGAAGCGTCATCCGGCGTCGCTGTAGCCTTCGATGCCTACCGTACAAAGTTCTCTAAAACCTCTTAAATATTCTCAGTCTCTGGTGGGCAAGTCGAGTGCTGGTCTTTAATTTCGAAAGTAATATCGTAATGTCTTCAGAAAACCGCTAAGGCTTTCATTTCGAAAGCAATATCTTCATAAAGCCATTTACTTGTGGCGAAATGTATTCACATAAAATAGTCGGAATATTTAATGCAGCAACTGTAGCACTTTATATTCGAGGCAAATATCACAGTTCGCTTTTATTTGCTCATTGTTCAATTTACTTTGCAATTTATTGAAATTTAAATTTAAATCAGCACATGGGGTAAACAGCGAAACAAAAATAAACGTAAAATGGAAAAAAAAGAAAACAATCAAAACAACAACAATAATGCCGTTTTGTCAAGCGCTGGACATTGATATTGTTGCAGCGCTGGCTCTCGTAGTGGCAACGTCGTTCTCGTCGTTGTCGTCGTTGCCTGCCTTTTTGCGCTTAGTTGCCGCTGCAGCGCTGGCAATGATGTAAGTAAATAAATACCCGTATTAAGTGGGCATTGTTGTTGGTTGCCGTCGTTATTGTCATGCAGCCGTAGCTGGATATTTGTGCTGGCTGGCAGCGGCGCGGCAAAGGCGAGTGGGTATTATTTTGCAGCTCATTGCGGGCGACAATAAAAGCAACAACAGCAACACAAATGCACAGCGGGCGTAGCAGCAATGCAAATAGCAAACAATATAACAACAAAAAGTAGAGTGTGCAATTAAATTAATTGCTATGCTAAAATGTGATAAAAAATATAAAATTGCAACTACAAATGAATGCAAACATATGTACATGCACACACATATGCAGCTACAGAAATAAGTTTATACATATGTATGTATATGGGTTGTTGCGCTGTGGCACGAGCACCGTTTGGGGTACATGTCGCATCTGTAGTTGGGGGCGGGCGGCGCCATATGGAGTTGCAAGCCGGTCCGTTAAGCATGAAGCTGTGCGCTGCCGAGAAAATCGCACAAAAATAGTAATGTGAAATTGTAAAAATTAAAATTAAAAAATAATTGTTCGCATAAAAAACTGTTGAAAAAATACATATATCGAAAAAAATTGCTGAAATATTATTACAGTTTATCTTTTGTGTCTGTGCTGCCACTTGACGGTCGCGCGGTTTTTCATGCGATTTTTTCTCGTTATTTGGTTATAGTTGCTATTGTTATTGGCATTGTCATTGCGCCCGCGACATGTTGTGACGTTTGCACTGCATTTGCAATTGCAATATTGTCGCTGCGGTTGATTGCCGCCAGTTGTGTTGCATGTGTTGCAAGCCGCACCAATTGTTGTGACCGCTATTTGATGATACAAAGGCGAACAACAAGCAAATTCAGTTGAACGTCTACTAACAGCTATTTGTATAGACATACTTGAATGTATATACATATGTAATATTTAATGTTATTGATGCGAACGAGCAGATAATATGTCGAGTTACAGCATTTCAGTAAAAGGTGGATATTAAAATAAATATTGTACAGAAATAGAAAAATATTAAGAAAAGAAAAAAAAAAACATAAAGAAAAGAGAAAAAAACGTTAACTTCGGTGACAGCTAGCTATCTTTATATAGGTTAGTTAGTATGGCAGCTATACGCTATAGTAGTCCGATCTAAAAACTTTCTTAGCAGCTTGTAGCCTCGCCTCAAATAACGAGCCATGCCGAATTTCGTGCAGATATCTCGTTAACTAAAAAAGTTTTCCCTACAAAGATATGGTTTTGATCGTTCGGTTTGTATGGCGGCTATACGCTATAGTGGTCCGATCTAAAAAATTTCTTGGGAGATTGTACTGCTCTTTTAAGTTATATTGGTTGCCAAATTTCGTGCAGATATCTCGTTAACTAAAAAAGTTTTCCCTACAAGGATATGATTTTGATTGTTCGGTTTGTATGGCGGCTATACGCTATAGTGGTCCGATCTAAGAAATTTCTTAGTGGATTATATCATTGCTTTGGATTATGCTGTCTGCCAAATTTCGTGCAGATATCTTCTCAAATGTAAAAGTTTTCCATACAATAACTTCATTCCAAACGTTCGGTTTATATGGCAGCTATATGCTATAGCTGTCCGATATCGTCCGTTCCGACAAATGAGCAGTCTCTTGCACAGAAAAGAACGTGTGCAAAATTTCAGAGCGATATCTCAAAAACTGAGGCACTAGTTCGCATATACAGACGTACGTGGCCAAATCGGCTTAGCTCGTCTTATATATTTATGTTCCAAAGGGTCTCCGATGTTTCCTTCTGAATGATACAAACTTTGTGGCAAACTTAATAAACCCGGTACAGGGGTTTCAAATATACTGGTGAAATTTCGTTTTGGAAAATTACGTTACATGCTTGGAAGCTGGTTTGAGTCTTAAAAACATCTAAAAAGTCCGTATATCTGTTCTATTCGTCCACAGTTGAGCATTTTCTGTTTTTTTTCTGGTATTTCAACTTCAAAAACTACTTTGGCAGTTTTAGTTGCAAGAGCTCGGCTCCTCGTCTTCATTTTTACACCGTAAGAACCCTGTGATTCTGAGTTTTTGTTTACCCGTTTGTCCTTGTATCCACCGACTGTCACTAACGTTGGACAGCCGTGAAGTAATATGTAGGAATGCTGCCGTGTAGACTGTTCTCCGACGGATGTAAAGCCAGGTTCGGTATAGTAACGAGCTTACGTTTCGTGGGAACGGTCTCTCACTGACATCGGAATTTGTGGCTGTGTGTTTGTTCCTGGAATAAACGGTCAATCATATATTTATATTGATTTCGGTAATTTGGTTAATTTAAGATGAGTAAGGGATTAGCCTTCTGAAGGCGAGCTTGAATCCTAGCCAGTCGGTCTGTCTTCTGAATGGCAGGTTAAGGCGTTTCTTCAGCGCTGGTGATAAGTTTATATCGAGTATTCTACTAAAGTACTTAAAAAGTCCGAATCTTTATTGCAACCGTCCACAGCTGACCATTTCCTGACATTTTCACTTTAAAAATTACTTTGAAACTTTCAGTTTCAAGAGCTTGGATTCGCGTCTTCACTTTTACATCCTAAGAATCCTGCGATTCTGAGTTTTTTACCCATTGGTCCGTGTATCCACCGACATTCACTAACGTTGGATGTTGTTATAGCGGCAGAAAACTGCCGAGTAGACAATCCTCGGATGGGTATAAAGCCGGGTCCGGTATAGTAGCGAGCTTACGTGTTATGGGAATGGGTTTATTACTGGATTAAGAAGTCCAGTATTTACATATTTTGATTGATTTTTGTAATCTGATTTATTTAAGATGAATATGGGTTAGTCTTCTGAAGCCGGGCCTGGATCCGGGACAGTAGGTCTGCCTTTTTACTGGAAGGGCGAAATAGTTTCTTTAGCGCTAGTGATACGATTCGCCTTTTCGCGCTCAGGTCAGGTCCGGTCGTCGTATTGAACACAGGGTAACTCGTGAAGTTGAGGTTGATATCTGATATATATGGAAGATCCTTCACTATTCAACCAACATTTAAACAGCTGTCAAAGAGAGATATGTAATATGTTTGAAGTGGAGCGCGCTGTATTATATTGCTATCATAGCTGCCGGAAAATTTCCAATTTCGCACATAATTAATATTGTAGTGGCTTTATTACGTCATGCCGATGTAATCACGCGTCTGCTTGTGTGTGTGAGTGTGTTGGCAGCCCAAAATACCCCTTAAGTCCATGTGTATTGCACCTGCAAAAGTCAAGTAGCACGATTCAACAAATCACCATATACGAGTACATGAGCACACATTACACAGAAATTAATTTATTTTCTCTTTCCATGTTTTCGAAGTAAGCGTAAGCGCACAAAAAGATCTCCAAGATTGATATGGTAAGACACAAATTTATAGGAAATCGTGGCGATATATAATACGCTCATAGAAAATGCTGCTTAATTTATTTAGTGTCAAGTGTGATGACAGCTAGCGCAAATAAATGGTTGGCGGGGGGCGCTTTGAGGGGGCCCAACCACGCTGTAACGAGTACGGGCAGCCGGCGCGGTCGGGTCGATTGAAGCAACAGCACCACAAATTGCCATGGTGGCGACGAGCGACGGTGAAGTGGTGCGGCGGTTAGGCAACCACCAGGCCAACAAGCCGGCAGCTGCCCAGACCCCAACAAGCCAACAAGTGGAGAACACTTTGCGCGACAGCCGCTTTGCAGTGGCAACCATATGACAACAGACAATACAGGCAGCCGTGGCAACGAAGTAAACTGCCAGCTAGTCGGACAATTAGGCAGCCCAGGCGTCGTCGTCATGCTAGTGCGACAGCGCGCCACTCAAACACACAGACCGGCCGGTTAGCCGCGCAGTCGAGTCGTCGTGTCGTCATGCCGTTGTGTCGTCGGCGGGTATCCAGTTAGCCATGTATTGCTTTATTTAATTAAAATTTATCACTATAATGAATATGAACAGCGTCGAACAAAAGCAAAATCAACAAATCGCAACGACGGCGCGCATGGCGAAGGGGTGGCGCTGTGTACTGTGTACACTTAATTGTGTTGCTGTTGTTTTTGTGTCGTAGTACATGCTTTTTGTAGCTGCTGATTTGTTACAGATGTGGGTTGAAAAGCGCGAGCCGACACAAACTTAAACTTATGTATGTGTGCGGTTGTGTGTGTTTTATCGCGCTGTAATTGCAATTTCTACGAGCAACGAGCAGCAAGTAAGCCGCAACAAGCCATCATCAGTGTGTACATAATAGCTGGCGCAAAAAACAAAAGGATGATCTAATCACGGAGGGCGTTAAAATTCAAGATTGCTTGCCTTTGTTTGCATCAGAGTCAGGGCAGTGAGTATTGGCAAGGGTAAATGCTAATATTTGCTGTCGCTGCTGGTTAACAAAACCCGGTATTTGCCATTAATAACTGTATATTCTACGAAATGGTTTTGTGCAGTAAGCATGGATTTTGTGTATGCAGATAATATAAAATTTCTAGCGGTAGAAGTTAGGTTTATATTCTTCTTCTTTATTGCTGATGACACCGCTAAGGCTGTTATAGCCGAGTTTACAACAGTGCGCCAGTCGTCGTTTCTTTTCACTGTTTCGACGCCAATTGGAGATTCCAAGTGTAGCCAGGTCCATCTCCTTTCTTCCGAGTTAAGGTATTTCTCTTCCTCTGCTTCCGCCGGCGGGTACTACTTAGAATACACTCAAAATTGGAAATTGGATCATGAGCGTGGCACCACCCACTTTTTTCTCGGGAGCCGACGTACCGATTTCGATTAAATTTAGTACATAGCATTCTTCTCATATGTCTATGTAACATTGCCAAAATGGGCGAAATCGGACTACAATCACTACTTCCCATATAATATTTTTTCAATTCAATCTGATATTTTCACTTTATAATGCATACATCAAGAGCAATTGATATAACGGGATATCATTTTGTTTCTGAGCAAAAATATTGATATTCAGAGAGAAATTTTTTTTGGCGATGGTATTTCTGTGTATCAAAAATGGATTAAATCGGATCAATATTTCCCTGAGCCCCATATATCCAATATAAGGATTTTAGAACTTCCATTCGACTTTATGATGGATATATCGGCCAATATTTGAGTTATCTCAATAAAAATTACGGACCATGTTTTGCCCTTAACAGTATATACATATTTGTGCCTAAAATAGATATAAATGGGGAAAAACTTTACCCAGCCCCCAAACAACCAATATCAAGATTTTAGAACAACCGGCTTAGACTTTGCGAACACTCATTGGCCTCCTTATAGAATTTTAATTACCATATAATCTTATATACATACTCTTCTTCTTAGGTGTTCATTCAGTATTTAAGTAAGTAATCTCATTATATACATATACATACTTCTCTCCTACTTTCTGAAATAACTAAATTCATTTTCCTTTCATGTAATGATATTTCACTTCAATTAATACTAAAATGATTAGAGCTCTAATTTCCAGTCCTTATGTGCATACCCCTAACTCTTATGTAAACTTGCCCTCTCACGCTTAATTCTCTACTATATTGATCTCTCAACATTTTCCCAAGACACATCCTAAATCAGTCTTCTCGGCAACACTTCCAGCAATCTTGCATTTACATTAGTTCATTTTCGCTTTCAAAGCTCTCTTCAACAGTTCAGCGCTCTTACATATAACATTTACACCTGCGTATCAATGCTGCGTAAAGAGCTCGCACACACATGCTCATGCGTTGCTATATGCGTGTCATAAGCCGAGTGCTCAGCAGGCGAAATAGCTGTGTGCTCATCATTTGCGAAATGGAAATGAGTGATGCTATGATTGTTTGCATTGTTGTTGCAAATTTTTTAAAGTTCGAAGTTGACCTTCAAAATATTATGCATGTAATAATAGCTGATCAATACTCCTGAGAGAATTTAGAAGAGTTTCGATTTTTGCTGAATTATTCCAGGAATGCAATGCAACTGTAAAAATATTTAGTTACAAGTAGTAAAGAGAGTGGACACAGGTAATTCTTGACTGTTGCTGCAAATATTTGTTAAAATTAGTGAAAAGTATTTGTTTAAAGTTAAATTGTGTTTTTGTTTGTTTAACTTAAAGTTAAAATCGTTAATAAATGCAAAGAAATAGTGTCGTGCAAGTCGTAGTGCGTTAAGTTCCTCCAAAGTACGAGTTTTTGTGCAAATTCCTTAAGTGCGTTTTCGGGACGGTTCGTAGGTGTGTATATGTGCGTATGTATGCATGTAACAAGTTTCATGCGTTTCTCAGTTGGCTTTCGTCGCGTGTGTCAGGCATAAAGTACTATAGTGTTGTTACAAAAAATAGCAAGTGGTTTTGAATTTGCCAAGTCGAGTGTAAAAAGGGTGAGTTTGTAACTAAATTATTTGAAATTTACATATGTAATTTATATTTCTTTTATAATTTATATTTGTGTAATAATTTATATTTGTTTCATAATTTATATTTGTTTCATAATTTATATTATTTATTATACATTTTTGTCTGTATGTCCATGAGAATGGGTCGATTGTTTTACTAAAAAATTGCGTATGCAGTAAATTTTCTACAAGTCATTCTGAACAACTTCTTCTGAGAGTATATGGCACTAAAACCGGATTCGAATCAGCGTTATTTAAGGCGAAGTTTGTTAAGATATTAGTTAGGTACCGATAATTGGACCCCAGTACCTATAGTTGACCGAAAATATCGGTCATTGTGTGAGATATATAATTGAAATTCAAGGATAATCTTTTACTGACAAAGATATATCTTTGAGTCGAAAAAGGTAGAAACGTGCAATTACGTCTTTGGAACTTCCAGGTCACTTTATACCGCTGATAGATGAGCCAATATTTGAGTTATCTCAATGAAATTGGTGGAACGTGTTTTAGTGATAATAGCGTATCTGTTGTGCATAAAAATAGGGCGAAAACTTGACCTAGCCCATATAACAAACATTTAACATCTGGATGACTTTAGTCCATATTAATAGTAATGGTACGTGAGGTACCCTAAGAAATGTCAGAGAACATTTTGTTAGTATGTGGCATATTCATGGTGTGTATGGTACGTGGTACTGGCAAAAATAGATAAAATAGGTTCTATAGTATCCCCAACTCCCATATATTATAAATTTACCATGTGTGACCTGGTCTACGAAAAGGGAGCTAACGTGCGAAAACTTATGACTTTTTGGATTCTATCACGTTAAAAAGCATTTCATCTTCCATCCGAATCAACTAAAAAGTGAAAATTGATTTTGTGACACCTAAGCCCCCTTTCAGTAGACCAGGTCACATATGATGATTTTCGTTTTTCTAACGAACCTTTTGCCGAATAAGTCCGTCAGTGTATGAATTATATAGTATATAATATACATATGTATGTATAGAATAGAAACGAATGGCGGCTTTCGACACAGTTGAATTTCCATAACTCGAACCTCTTGAATAGGCACCTAAGCTGGAAGAAGTCAAATTTCATACAGATGTCCTTCCATAACTCGTATTCCCTCGAAAGTTTTTTTTGTGGATTATGGCGATTCGAATTAGGGAAGTTTAGTACATACAGTGTATAATTGCTTGGATTCCGTACCTCTGATAGACGTTTTGCGTTTTAAGGGGGTATTCTACTCTAGAAATCAAGTTTTGGGTAGTTTTTGAATTTTATAATATTAAAAATAAAAAAAACCAAAAATATTTTTGCCATCCATTTTTTTATGGTGTTTTTATTGATATCTTAGGAATACAGAAACAAAAATTTTACAAAAAAATATTAAAAATTAAAATAATTAGAGGGGGTTAAGAGACAGGTGTAAAAAAATGGCGCATCCTGGTGCCATTGATCCTGACTCCTAGTGGTCTGAAAAAAAAAAAAATCAAAAGAAATTCTTAATCAGTCAGGATGCTGTTATAGTCCCTAAATCAGGGAATACAATTTTTTTTTTTTTTGAAAAATGGCGACTGCCTGAAAATACAAATTAATTTTTGCGTTTTTCTTGAAATTCCTGATTTTTTTTAAATATTAAAAACAAAAATTTTGACACAATGCTGGTAGGAACGATAAAGGATTATATAAAGAAGGTTCGCACAAAATTTCAAGTAATTCTGTTGTATAGAACTTGAGATAATGCCGGTACCGTGTGGAGAAAAGTAGTTTCGAGAAAAACGCGTTTAAATAAGTGAGTCTACCTACCTACCGGGCTAGGTACTGAGTCACTAAAGTAACTGTAGCTCTTAAAATAATTTTAATTTTTAAAAATCCTTTGGAGGATATGTTCTTAAGGGTCTAAACTTTAAATACATGAAAAAAAATCGAATTTTTCAAAATTCTAGAGTAGAATACCCCCTTAAGGTATTTCTCTGTGTAGTTTGAGAAATATTTAATTTAAAATTTCATTTTGGTTTATTGTTGTTGTATTATATTGTTCTATTCACCATATATTGGCACATATATTTTATGAAATTAAAATTTCTATTATTTATCAATTATACACAATCCAATCAACGACGTTACAAAGGTGATCAACATTGGACTCATTAAGTACTTCATATTTTATAAACTTTAAATATATTTTAATTACAGCAAATACTGTTGTTATTCTAATTTTAACACTGCACAGCGTGTAGCCGTTGTAAATAATAGAAATTGGTCAACAAGTTTTTATAATTTTATGCGAAATTTATGCAAAAATGTAAATGCGCTCAGCATGTTGTTATCAAAGTTGTTTTGTGTTGATGTTGTTGTTGTAGTTTTTTATGTTATTGTTGTTAATGTAAATTTTCTTATTGTTGTAGCTATTTTTGTTATTGTAGAATTTTTTTTCTAAACCATTGTTTTCATGCGCTGTGCTTGTTTGTTTGTTGCTATTGTGACTGTTGTTGTCATTAAAGCGTGCATAGTGTGGGCTTTCGTGCGTGTGTGTGTGCTATTGCAACGGCTGTTGTTGTGCGCGTATAATTAATTGCATTAATTGGCCTCAAAGTGCAATTATAGAGGTATACATGTACATATATATACATGTATGTGTGTATATTTATATGTGTGTGTGTGTGCTTACGCGTGTCTGTTTGTTGCATTATTTTTTCACAAATATCGTGCTTTGTCTGCTTATTTTGTATGCAACGTTGTTGTTGTAATGCTAATGCTAATTTTTTTGCTATTTTTATTGTTCAATGACATGACTCGTGTGGCATAAATTTGCTGCTGCTGGCGTTAATTTGTTGTTGCTCTACACCGCTGCTTGTCGTGTTTTCAATGAACTTTTTGCAAGTATTTGCTAATAATGCATATCAAATGCTTGTTTTATTGCAAGATTAACATTTTATTTATTGTTTATGACTAAATGGCGCATAGTTGTGCAAAACTAAAGCATTTCTTACAAATAATGACGCAGATAATTGAAAAATAAAATGCATTAAAATAAGTGTAATGAATTGAGTTATTATCTTAAATCGTTAGATTATTTAATTACTTCGTACGTAAATGTTATAATTTGCGACATGGTGCACTTAAATTAACAGAATTAAACAAATAAATAAATTTTATTGTATAAATCCAGAACAAATGCCAACTGCACTAAATTCTTGCTGCATAAATCAATATTGATTAAGCAATTCTGCGGTTTTTGCAAGCCAACATGTGTTTTGTATTAAAAGCTTTTATCGCAATTACGTTGCAAGAAAGCAAAACAAACAAATGTAAACACAAACAAGAAGAAATGATAGCTTTCTTTGCCCAATACCTTGCACAAATACAAAACTTTCCAAACCAGAACTTGAATTTGATCGTTCAGTTTGTATGACAGCTATATGCTAGAGTGATCGGATCTGAACAACTTTTTCGGATATTGTACCGTTACTCTAGAGAATAGTTTTAGCCAAATTTCGTATAGACATCTCGTCAAATAAATAAGTTTTCCATATAAAGACTGGATTTTGATCGTTCAGTTTGTATGACAGCTATATGCTATAGTGGCCCGATCTAAACAATTTCTTCGGCGGTTGTGTGAGTTTTTTGCAGAATATATTTAGCCAAATTCTGTCTTGATATCTCGTCAAATAGAAAAGTTTCCACAAAGGGACATAATTTTGTTCGTTCAGTTTGTACTGCAGCTTTATGCTATAGTGGTTCAATCTGAATATTTTTTTGGGAGATTATACCGCTACCTCAAAAAATTATTTGGGTAAAATTTTGCGTAGATACCTCGTCAAATAAAAAAAATTTCGATAGAAGGCCTGAATTTTGAACCTTCAGTTTGTATGACAGCTAAATATATGATATAGTGATACGATAACGGCAATTCTATCAAGTGAGCAGATTCTCGGAAAGAAGAATAAATTACGAATTTTAAAATTATGAGCAAAGTCTTACTGTTTTTTGCCCACAGTAGTGGTATGCTTTGTGGGGTCTCCGTCGCTTCGCTCTGCATCGTTACAAACTTCGTGGCAAACTGTACCCCGAACAGGGTATACTCACGGTATAATGAATAAATAAATCAGCGCAGATAAAAACACAAAGTACATATTTTGTTCTCAGTTGTAAAATGCAATCGCGAAATGTAATTATTTACATTAAATTTGCGCTGTTTTATTTGCAAAAAGAAAAACATGCACTTGGCAACCGAAATCAATTTTACACAATTTTGCACATTTTATGCATTTTTGGTTATATTATTTTGCACAATTTTTCACATTTTTGATATGTTTATTGCAATTGCGGAATTCGCTTATGTTTCTGTTTCAATTAAAAGCGTATTTCAACGTTCAACAAATCATGATGGTGCACATTAAACAATACCCTTTATATAACTGTACATTAAGTACGAGTGTGCTTGTGTGCAGATTTTTTTGTTGTTGTTATATAGTAGATGGGCTATTTTTATATTAGAGATACACTGATTTTTGCCACTTTAGGCAACTGCTTCCTTATAAAGTTATAGTTATTTAAATATAAAGCTTTTTTTGGCAATAATTTGCTCTTGGCTGTATGCTTGGATGTGTGCTTGTTCTACTTGCGTAAATCAGATTTTGGCTCATCTTGTTAATAATTTTCCGTTTACTAAATTCCTTGCTATGGATTACAGTGTTTTTTGGTTTTGGTATGTAATCGATGTAGTAGAAATTGTTGAACACCTTTTTTTGAAAAAATATGAAGAATGTTGCTTGGATGACAGCCTTTAACCACATAAAAGTACGCTCCGGTTTTGTTTACTTTGATCTGACTGTCGCGACAGAGAACTTCGAGGAAAAATTTCAGTTTCACTCAATTTGTGTATAGTGTATTTTAAAACAAAGAACTGATTAGGTTGTGTTAAGTTACGAGGTCGATCTTAATAGGGATCACTGCTTAGAAAACCTGTTGGTCTCACTAAGGAACAAAGCTTAGAATGCCAGTTCGTTGGGTTACCTAAAACTCCTATATAATAAAACATACCCTTACAAACCGACAAAGCGCCTTGCTCCTATCACAAATTTGTTGAGATGGTTTATGTCAGTTGCAGCTAAGTATCATGGTTCATTGAAGTAAAGACTGTCGAATTGTTTCAACCTGGTTAGTTTTGTTCCTCACAGGTTAAGTTAAGTTAGGCAAATCGGTATATTTTTCGTGAGACCACGAAACTTGCTAGATATATGGATATATCCATTGTAATGCAAATCACTCCTATGTACGTATCCAAGCCACCGTCGCATATAGACAAAGCGCCTAGAGCTTGTCACAATTCGAGGGATTTGTTGAAGGTACGGGTACCAAGATGCTTCAACTTTAGTCTGGCGTAAGTAGAGTTGAGAGTGCCTAGATGCTTCCATCTTGCAACTTTGACAAGCTGCATCCTGCAAAATTTTTAGTTTCATTGCATGCGTGTCAATTGGACAGCGTTCAGTTGGGTTAGGTTGGATTAGTTTTGCTGGCCAATGAGCTATGCATAGAGTAGTTTTGGTTCTTTGGTCTATGAATAGTAGTCATCCTTTAGGATTTCGATTTCAATAGACTGTGGCTTCAATATCGATATCTCTTTCAGTGAATCATACCGTGGGTCCCTCAAATTCTTACAGCATATTCTTGCCTGTGAGGTCCAAGTGCACAAGAGCTACTCCATTGCTTTCCTTGTGCCTTGGTCTTGACAGTGATCACTTACGTGTATCAAAATACTCGCTTTTGCTTTCCACCTCTCTTTGATTACCTTCTTCCGGGGGCATTCGCTTGGTGCCAGAATTGGAACCTTTGGTCACCTGCAAATTTTTGCCAACCAGCCTTTAGTTAGGACACCTAACATTGTGGCGATGTAAACCTTGTGCTAAGAGTATATCAGTCTGCCTTTATGTTCGACGTTGGGCAGGTTGGTTTTCGCAATTAAATAAGTGGTGGTTTCTGTCCAAAGGTCACTGAGATTTCGCGAAACCAATAGAACCAGCGCCCGCTGGTACGAAGACAGCGGAAACCTTGGTAGTTCGTCCTTATGGAATCTGGGTGCATTTTCTTGTAAGCTCATCGGCTCTCCAGTTTCCGCCGATTCCGTTGTGATCGGACACCTATTCAAATTTAATATGGAAGTAGCTTGAAGTTAGTACGAGCTTTGAATCTCTCTATCAGCAATTGTTTCCATATAAAAACACCAAAGTTCGCTTTCTAGGCATATTAGGTCTTTTCAAGTCAAATCCATCGTTTAACCAAGACACGCCGTTTTAAGTATTGAATATTCAGCTTGCTCGTTCTTTCAAATGAAGTCTTGTCTACAGCGGCATACTCAACAGCGCTATCAACTCTGCTAGCGTCAGCTGCAATTAAAAATTTTCAGCTGCATTAGCTATGCATGTGTGTGTATGTGTATCACATTATGTAGCCAAAAAACTACGCAAATGATATCATTAATTTCGAAATAAACGCAGCGAAGCGCAACTTTTATGATGTTGCCAAGATTTTAAATAATGTCGAAGTTGTCAAATATATTTTAAGAAACCACGTTGGGGGTAAACATATTAATTGTTGGGTGTTTGCAAAGACGAAATGTATAGAAAAAAAACGCAAACTTTTTATGTGCAAACGCGGCATATATTGTGACAAAAAATTGCCCGGAAATTGTAATTAAATTCACCGGTAAAGTGATGTATGACTCGTTCTGGACGATCTTCGACGACTTCAACACATGAAAACACTGAAAAAGGTAAGGATGTGGTGCTGGAAAACCATTAGACTAGTGTTGGAGAGATGGCAAGAGAGCTCAACATCTCTCGCGAGTCCATTTGAATGATTTTGGTGGCTATTTTGGGTAAAAAACGCCTTCTGGCTTGACTTGTCCCGATAAAGCTGATTTTTTTTTTCGAAAATAGTACCGTAAACAGGTCTCTGTGGACATACTTGTTCTTACGAACTTCGATCCTACATTCATGGAGCGCATTGTAACTGCCGATGAGACATGGGCTTATGTGTTTGACATGCAAACAACTCAACAATCATCGGAATGGAGAAGACAACAACGAGTCGAAACCAAAAAACAAAAAAAAAAAAAACTACGCCAAGGCTGCTCAAAAATCAAGGTGATGTTCATTGTTTTTTCGATTTACGCGGTTCGGTGCATCATGAATTTGTTTCCGAGGGACAGATGGTCAATGAAGGGTTCAATTTGGGCGTATTGAGGTATTTGCAGAGAATATAAGTCAACAACGATCGGAATAGGGGAAGAGCAATTTATGGTTGATAATTCACCAACGTATCGAGCCACGATTGTGAACGAATTTGAAGCTAAAAGTGCAATGAATACCATCGATCAGCTACTGTTTTCGCCAGATTTGGCTTCGTGTGATTTTTTCTTTTTCCCCAAACTCAAATAAATGCTCCGTGGAACCCGTTTTCAGTCGATCGAAGAGATAAAACGAAATTCGCTGAAGGCCATTCCAAAAAGTGCTTATGAAAAGTGTTTCGAGGACTGTAAAAATCATTGGTGGGGATTACTTTGAAAGCGACAAAATAAATAATGATGAATAATTATATATTCCGGGTACTTTTTTGTCACAATGTATATATTCTTAAGTATGTAAAAGTCTAAACTTACATAATATATACTATATATACAACGTAAGTGTCATGTGTGGGCGCATAGAGAGGCTGGTGGGAGTGTGCTATATGTACCACTAACTGCTGCGACAGTCACAAGCGAATTTTGCATTGATCATATAAGCATGCTGCCGCCACCGCCACAGCGCTGCGAGACTGCGAGTCGTATCTGCGCGCCGGTCGCGCGACTTGTCAGCTGTCTTCACGATTTTGTTTGGCTGACTGCTGATTTACCAACGGATCGTTTGGCGGTTGTCACTGCCAAAAACACACAACAACAGCTGTTTCTGCGCTTTTTTTTTTGGTATAATATAATATTAGAGCAATTTTTAATACAAAATACTTTTTTTTTGTCGACCGCGCTGGTCACTGCTGTCATGTTTTTGTTTAGTTTTCATATACAATATTTGTTGAGTTATTTTAGAATGCCATGCAGCGGTTTAGATTTGTATGTACATATGTAATTGCTTACTTGCTAGAAATTACTTACCCGAAAACCGCGCGGAATTAACACAGCATTACTTTTGGTAGCTGCAGGTCGAATATCGACATTTTCAAAAAAAAAAAAAAAAATTTAAAAAAAAATAAAAAGAAATTTAAAAAAAAATTAAAAAAAAAATTAAAAAAAAAATTAAAAAAAAATTAAAAAAAAAAAATTAAAAAAAAAAATTAAAAAAAAAATTGAAAAAAATATAAAAAATACATTTGGAAAAGTAGCGAAAACGAAGGAAAAAATAATAATGTTTTGTGAAAAATGTCGTAAATCCAAAGAAATTCGATGCTGATGAGTGGAAAATTTGTCTAACGCTCAATGGCCTACGTGACCAAAACGAAAGTCTTGAGACCAGCACTAATTCAGCTGAAAATGTTGTTGCGGTACACAGCGAGTACAGCATTTTCGTTTTAGGTTTTGAATAGTTTGAAAAATTTCCACTGTGCGGCTGTAATGTATGGCTGTGTCTATATGTACATATGTATATATCGATATATATATATATATGTGTATGTATACATATAAGTGTGCCTTTAGTGAAAGAAATTTAAAGTGTGGCAATGTATTGAGTAATTTGTAGACCGCAAAAATTCGTGCCCTTAAAGTGTTGAAAAAATTGTTAACTATTTCAATGTATATAGTATACCAAGCTTTGTTTGCTTGCGCAGTGTAGGCATAAATGACATGAGAATATAAAATAAATTACTAACATAAAAAATTAGCATAAATGAAAAAGGTCAACGCAAACCACAAGCGCTTCTAAAATAAATAAAAAGCACGAAATCGCACTGTAAATGAGCCTACAAATATATATTTTTAGTATTTGCTTTATTGCTATTGTAATTTTTATTTTAGCATTTGTTTTTTTATTTTTTTCGCTTTTTTTTTGTAAAGTATGAACAATTCAACTTCATTAGCGGCTAAAATGCGCTGCTGTTGATTCTGTCATGCTGCGTGAACAACTACAGCGGTGGCTCGTTTTATGGAAACGGTTTGTGGTAGTTTATGTGAAATTTGAAAATTTATAAATTTTTTTAATTATGCCTAATGTGCTCTCGTGTAAAGCTGTTTTAATATCTAGAAGTCCGAAATAGTCCCAAATCTCACCAATTTTTTTTCTAGTGATTGGTCTTTAGCTTCGAAAAAAGTACCAGCCTCGGTGATTTTTTTCTGGCGAACAATGTTTGAGGTCAGAGGACAGAAAAGAGACAGACTTATACTGTTAAGACAGTTTCGCAATATAATTGGTCGTTTATTTCAAAATAGTCCCAAATCTCACCAATTTAGCTTCGAAAAAAGCACCAACCTCAGCGATTTGGGATCTGAGAACAGAAAAAAGTTATTAAGAATTAAATTCAATCCAAGTTTTTGAGACCATTTTCATAATATGTATGGTTTGTATTTTGTTTTAAGATAAATAGTTCCAAATTTTCTTTTTTTCCAATGAACAATCCTTTGAGATCTAAAGATAAAAAATCTCACTAATTTTTTTCTAGAGATTGGTCTTTAGCTTCGAAAAAAGCACTAGCCTAGGCGATCTTTTTCAATGAACAATCTATTGAAGTCTGAGGACAGAAAGAGTCACTAAAACTCTTATCCAATTCAGTTTTTAGAAACCATTTTCGCAACATGATTGACCTTGTGCTTCGAAATAGCTCCAAATCTCAGCAATTTCTTTTCAGAGAACAATATTTTCAAAACTGAGAGCAGAAAGGTCACTAAGAATTACATGTCGTCCAATTTTTTATTACCATATTAGTAATATTATTGGCCTTCTGCTTTGAACGAGATCCAAATCTCGCCAATTTCTTTTCAGAGAACAATCTTATGAGATCTGAGAATAGAAAAGTCACTTAGAATTAGGTCCAATTGAATTTTGAGAAACGATCATTGGTCAATTACTTCGAGATAGTTCCAAATCTTGAGAGTTTCTTAACCTTGACCAATCTTTTGCGGTCTAAGGACAGAAAAAATTACAACTTTCGTAATATGTTTGATCTTTTCTCGACAATTTCTTTCTACTACTACTGAGGTCTAAAGACAGAAAAATGTCACTAGAAATTAAATCTGATCTGATGGAGTTTGAGACATATTTGCAGTCTTAGGATTTCTTTGTTTTTCAGCAGAGAAGAATCGGGGAATTACAAGCTCGTGTAGCACCAAGTTATCATACAGAGTTTTTACCTACTCGATTTTCGCTGCATAACCCTAAGAATTTAATTGCGTTCCTGCCTCTTCTATCTAGATCTGCCTTTATCTACTTTCGGCGCAAGCCACAGATAACGTTGAAGAGCTCGTCTAACTCAGATTCCTGTTTTAACCTCGGTACTTATATCGCCGAACGGTGGTTATTTGTGTATTGCAGGAAGGCCACACGTGGGTTGACACGAAACTTTATGATGAGTACTTATATCGCTGAACGGTGGTTATTTGTGTATTGCAGGAAGGCCACACGTGGGTTGACACGAAACTTTATGA